>NC_061166.1:38630832-38752338 GCF_022113875.1 Hydra vulgaris | reverse complement strand
AAATTATAATTAATTTAAAAAATACAGTTTAATTTAAATAAAATATATTGAATACCATTGTATCTAACTTAAAAAACTGATGAGAAAATGTTTTAAATATCATGACTGTTGTGGTCATTAAATTGTCTTGGTTCGCTAAAAAGTAAGCAGTTTGCATTTTACTGATTACTTAAAGCTCTTGCATTCTGGTTAATTTTAACTAACTACAATTTTGAACTATCTAGTATTTTTACTTATTACATTATTACTTATTTACTTTTCTACATAATAAAAGTATCTTTAGCATATAAGAAAGTTGCGTAACATTTATAGCTGTCATGACCCGTACGATACGGGTTGATGAACAGATGTTTTAAATACTAGGACTGTTGTGCTCATTAAAATGTCTTGGCTCGCTAAAAAGTACGCAGTTAGCATTATACTGACTACATGAAGTTCTTGGCTTTTGGTTAATTTTAAATTTATTATACTTAAGAATTACTTAGTATTTTAACTATTACATTAATATTTTTTACATAATAAAATAATAAAAGTAACTTTAGCATATAAGACAGTTGCCTATCAATTCTTCAGGTGTTTTTGGATACTTATGCTTTGATATTATTTTAACTCTCTTATAAAGATTTGTTTAAAAAGCAAATTGGGACATTGAAAAATGTAGCAAGCCAAAAGAGGCCTAAATATTTCAATTAAGTTAGCTTTATCTGCTTAATATTTTATATAAAAGCCTTTCTATAAAAATAAATACTCAACAAATTCATACAATTAAGCTGTTTTCACTGCGGAATTAGGCAAATAAATTTTTAAACCTATTGTTTGTGCAATCGAGAATTAATGCAAATGAAAACCGTCCTAGTAGTACACAGGGTGATATAAGTATAAATGGTTTCCATTTACATATAAAAAGTTAACTGAAAAATAAAAAAACAAAGCAAAATTAGCCAGTATTTTTATTCAAAGCTCCAAAATTATAAAGATAAAAAATATAGAAACTTATTTGAGAAACAAATTAAAAAGTTTTCTTGAGATGAAATAAGAAAAATAAATTTTAAAAAAACTACAAAAATACTTTTAATTACAATAAATACATTTTAATTTGAAAAAATCTTTCATTATTACATATCTTTTAGTATATGGTATGGAGATTAACAAGCTTTATTTTAACTTATTGAAAACAATCAACAATTCAGAACATTTCTTAAATTCTACTGTGTAGGAATATTCAAAATCAGTCGTAGGAGAAGGAATTTGACCTAAAAATGGAACATAAATATTATTAAATACACGTAATACACATCAATTTGTACTTTTTTGATTTGAAAACTCAAAAATATGACTAAACAGATAACTAATAAGAAACTTACTTAGTGAGGTTGTTTTTCTTTTGTGAAAGTTTCAAGCTTTACTGTTGCAAGTTTGGATTAACAACTCTTTCTAAAAAAGCAAGGCTAAAAATAAATGATCAAAATAAAAAAATCTAACCCAATAATCCAATACATATCCTACCCAATAATCATTTCATAGTAAAGATCCCGACGTGAAAGTAAACCAAATCATCTAATATATCAACACAAAACAACACAACGAAAGTGGAAACAAAAGAATTTAAACCCACACAAAGTCCTTTAACCGCTTTTGGCATGTTTTAAAGGAATAAAAAATAATCTGTATTGCATTAATGTATTAACTGGAAATCAATTTAATAATATATAACAACAATAAAAATATATATAAAAAATGTATGTTTACAAAAAAAATTTGACTAAATTTGCATTATCAATAAAGGATTTGTAGAATAAGCAATATTTGGGTTAATTGGTAGAATAATATAACATGAATACTAATTATAGACACAACGTTTTTTTTATTTACTACTCACTCTCGTCCTCGACATTCAAAAATATATATAAAGAGAAAGGGAATGCTTCAGCCCAAAACTTGAACCCACACCTTGTGAGATGTGGACCCTCTATTCGTTCTGCAAAATGCTTAAAAAAAACTGTAAGATGTATAAACTGACACAAAATTAAATAATGACATGAAAAAAGTAAAGAAGGCGAAATAGCACTGCAATCCGATTAACCTGTTGCTGATTAAACAATTAAAACCTGTAAGAAAAATACTTTATGTGTAACAGAAAAAATTTCTTATAACTAAAAAATCAAAAAAATGTTATTCAAACAGAAACTAAATATATTCTTACCTTGTTTGCAAAAAAAAACTAGTTTTTATTTAAACTATTAGCTAATGATCAACAAAGTAAACTTAAAATAACTTAAGCCTACTAAGTTAAAACCATATTTTAACAGTAGACAAAGTAAACAAATAGTCTGTAGAGCACTAAAGTAGAACTAAAGAAATAAAATAACAACTAATTTTAAAATGTTTTTAATACATTATTTTTGCAGTTAAAAAAATTAAAAAAAAACTTTACCTTTACAAGATAATGATGGTAAAATAGTTAAATCAAACTAAAAATTAAAAAAAAAAAAAGTATTAAAACGTTAATTTTTTTGTTAAGTATGACTATTTTTATTAAAAACTATAATATTTTCTTGAACAGATAAGGACACATTGATAAAAACAATTCTTTCATAATAAGTTTATTACGTTTTTAAAGGTCATTAAAGTTCTTTCTTTTTGCAATTACTTAATAAACCTATGAATACGTGCAATAATCAGTCATTATTAAAGTTTATTATTCAAAAAATTTTATTTAAAATATATTATTTTGACATCGAGAATCATAAACACTGTCACAGCAGCTCTTGAATCATTCTAAAATTTTGCATGTTTTGTTGACTAAAATTTTTATGGTGTTTAGTGTAAAAACAAAATGTACATCTTTCAACAAATGTTTTTGTAAATGTAGTTTAATTTTTAACTAAATTAATATTAAAAGAAAAAAAATATGTTTTTGAAAGAGTATAATTATTTACAAAAAAAAATAAATAAAATATAGATCAATAAAAATATACATATACAACTAAATACATTCACATACTTCTTTTATTTGTAGATGTTGTTATGTATTTTCCACTGTCGACTATGGCTTCTTAAACTGCACTTTTGATAAGGGTAATATCTTCCCTTTAATAGAGGAAAAATCTTATTGCCTATTCTAGACATATAAGACTTTATTTAGAATTTGACTATTGTACCCCCCCCCCCCCACTTAGAAACCCATGTTGTTGGACAGAATAATACAAACTGCTATTCAATAAAAACTTAGAAAATCAAACACAATTAATTACATTTTTATTACATTAAAATAAATAAAAACTTTAAAAATTAAGATAAAGATATATTCAAATTTAAAACTTACAATATATGATAAGCTATGAGACTGCAATTAAAACAACAATTACATAAATATTGTTATTTAATATTTAAATAATTAGGAAAAAAAAAAGTAAATTTGAAAGATTTTTAAAGGTAAATTTATCTTAATAAAATCTAACATGAATATCATCACCAGACAATAACACTGTACTAAATAACTAGATTCATGTAAAACATGTTTGAGTATCTTACAAAAAAAAGCAATTAAAAATAAAAAATAATTCACTTATATAGAAAATATGCTAATTTTCAGCTTCTACAAAATTAACAGCTTGTTGAGAAACAATTTTCACACATCACCCACAAAACAGAACATGTTTCATTAACTAAAATATTAAAAAGTCAAACTTTAGTAGCTATAAAAACAGATTGAAAGTTACAAAATAAAATTATAAATAGAATTCATAAATAAATGTATATTCAATAAACATAGTTTCTTAATAAAGAGATATTCAAAGATATTTAGAGATTCATGAAAGTTTAAAAAGTAATTCAAATACTTATCGCATGCACATCTACAGTGCCTCGTGCTTCTCATGTTATTTAAATCATCACAGTAATTGATACGTTCTCGGTTAAGAATGTTTAACAGGGACGTTGATAAATAGCTGTAAATCTCTAAAGTTCCTTATTATGCTAATATTAAATAGTTTAACTTTTAATTATATTTAGAAACAACAACTTTTATAAAATAATTTAGTTTAAATATAAAATTACAATTTTTAATTATGTTCTTAATAAAAATATACATTTTAAATCCCCTTACCGTTTTTAAAAAAAGTTAAGTTCGCCGCGTCGCAAGCTCATCAGCTTGCCACGTGGTTTTGTTGTTTAAAATGCAAACGAAAAGTTATATAGTTTTTATATTCTATATATAAACATATTTTTTACTAATTTTCCTTGCCTAATTTAGTTGTAAATTAACTTAAAAAGTTTAACTAAAATAACATAAGTATCTCAATAATGACATATGCGCAAAAAAAAAAATAAAAAAAAAAAATTTAGTTGCCGATGCCAGGACGTGAACCACGGCTACCTTGGTTTAAAGCCCAGTGCGCTAACCACTCTACTACGCTGACACGTTAAGTATCGAAGATTTTAAATTATATAAAAATAATTTTTAACGAATATAGATACAAAAGATTAGAAACTGAGCAAAGGTTGACGAAATGCAGTTCTTAAGTGAAAATCAAACTGTTGAACTTGATATATGTTTAAGCATGTTTTAACATTACATAACATGAAGTTTAGGTACGTACGATATGAGTTTCACGTTTGCTCACGTTTTCTTATAAAGCATAGGTGAGACTCTTTCTCGTCACTACCTCGGACGCAATGGTTGCCAAGAGTATCGTGTCAAACAGGCTCGAAAGCGCACTTCTACTACTATTAAGTCTAGTATTATTATAAAGAGATAACTTTATTTAAAATAAAGAAGAAATATTCAATTTATATTTTAATTAAAAACTCTGAATAAAAGAATTTACTTTTCTTTATATAATAAAATTATAATGTAGTTTTGATATTCACTTTAATTTAATGCCAAAAGTCTCTCTCTTTTGTATTATAAAAACATTATCAAAGTTTTTTAAATTTTGTAAACTATGTTATAATTTATAACTAAAAAGAAATTTGACTTTCTTTTTAAGATCCATGTAGTTTGGAACCATGCAGTTACCATAAAAATTGTTCTGTGGTTTCTGGTCAGGCAGTATGTTCAGCATGTCCAAAGGATTATTATGAAACACAAAATGGCAAATGCTTTTTTGGTGATAGTAAGTATTGGTTATAGTAATTTAATATAAATGAGCAACATTGTTTATTCTGTTTTTTAAATACATTAAAACAGTTATTTAAATCAAAGATAGCATGTGGCATAAATAGTCATAAAACTACCACGCGAACATTTGGTTCCGCAATGTTTGTTTAATTATGATATTGGTACTGCTTTTTTTTGAAATAAGAAAAAAATTTAGTCATAGAGATTAGCGTTTCCCACCTATAACTGACAAAACTTGTTTCTCCAAGTTTTCTGTAAAGAATATTTATGTAGATGTATTAGTGTTGTAGGAGTAAATCTTAATCAAAATTGTTAATTAGTAAAATCTAACATAGAACACTTTTTACTGGTCTACGATTTTAGAACTTTTACTTTAATCTTGGCTCCTTAAAGAGAAAATGAGAAACATAAAGTCATTTAAAACATTTCAAGTAGCAGTCGTAAAAAACTTATTTGCCATAGGTGAGTAGACGTTAACGTACTCTACTATTTTTAAGATAAATTACCCAACTAGCACACTTACATTGGGCCAACGTATGTAAAATCATTGCTATCATCGGCTCTTTTTTCTAATGCAAAACCAACGTTGATCCAATGTCATTTTGTTAATGATTGTTTTTACGATCTAATTCTAAAGTTGATCCAATGTATTAATTTCGACAATGTATTTAAATCAACGTTGATCCAATGTATGAAAATACATCGCAAAAAGTTGATTGTTTTTACGAACTAAACCCAACGTTGATTCAATGCATGCGACCAAATATTGCTATTGCTAAATTATATATATATATATATATATATATATATATCTATATATATATATATATATATATATATATATTTATATATATATATATATATATATATATATATATATATATATATATATATATATATATATATATATATATATGTATATATATATATATATATACATATATATATATATATATATATATATATATATATATATATATATATATATATATATATATATATATATATATATATATATATATATATATATATATATATATATATATATATATATATATATATATATATATATATATATATATATATATATATATATATATATATATATATATATATATATATATATATATATATATATATGTATATATATATATATATATATAAATATATATATATATATATATATATATATATATATATATATATATATATATATATATATATATATATATATATATATATTATATATATATATATATATATATATATATATATATATATATATATATATATATATATATATATATATATATATATATATATATATATATATATATATATATATATATATATATATATATATTTATATATATATATATATATATATATATATATATATATATATATATATATATATATATATATATATACTGCAACGTATAAATAACGTAAAATAGAACATTGGGCTAACGTATAAAATAAAACGCTAAATCAAAGAAGAAAATATAACCATTTTCCAAATTTAAATAAAAGTTTTATCAAAAGTTGTTTTTAGTTTTCCGCGACGTTGGCAGCCGATGTTGGGCCTACGAAACGCGCGACACTGTTCTAATATTTTAACAACGTATGTGTGCTGGGTAAATACATTTAATCTAATTAATATGCTATTCATACATTAGTGACTACAAATAATCAAGATATTATAATATACATAGTTCTGTTCTATACTAATTTATGAGATCTTTACGTATATGCCTTTATTTAATTTTTTTTGTTTGTTTTTATTTTACTTTTTTTTTGCAAATTTTAATTATTTTTTTTTAATTTCACTTAAAAATTAAATGAAAAATTGCGAAGGAACAAACTTGATGATAAAACTGCAGTCTGCTATTTGTTCTTACAATTGGCTTAGTTTTTATCTTATTTATAAACGCATTTCCAGCCATAATTATGACGTCGATTTTACGTTGAAAACGTGTTAGATTTTCATTGAATAAGTTTCTACATGTTTGTTTATATAATATATTTATGGAGTATTATTCTCTTTTACTATTAGCTGTCAAGCTGATTAAGTTGACTTGTTCAGTTTCAGCTTTAATCTAAAACTGATAAGTTCAAAGCGGAGGTTGAATTATCAGCTGCAACTCCTATTTTTCATATAACATATATGTTTTGATGTAAATATTTTATTATATTACATGTGTTTTTTTTATACTTAAATGTTTATTTTTTTATATTTAACATATGTTTTTCTTAAAACCCATTTTTTTACAAAATTTTAAAACTTAAGAAAATATTTACTTTTGTCCAATATTCTTTAGATTAAAAAGACATTTCCTTACATTAACGTGGAAATAAACAAATGTAGTATTTACTCCAATCATTATATTTATTTTCAAAGTTCATGCCATTCTATCATATATAATTCTCTCAGTAATTCCAATAAATAAAAATTATTGCCGTTATTATTATTATTATTATTGCTATTATTACTATTATTGCTATTATTTTTATTATTGTTACTATTATTATTATTAATATATTTACTAACCTATCATTTCAAACATTTATCAAAAATACATTCTAGTTATTAAAGTTACTTTTACTCGTATCAGTATGCAAATATTTTCAACAGTCAGTGTGCACAGAGCAGAAATAATACATAAGATACATATGATCTAGGACCTATTATTGTTCCTTCTTCGAGAAACTTTTTATTTTTAACCAGCTTTTTAAAATTAACTTATGAAAAATAAAATGGTGTTCAAATTTTTATAACTCAGTTATAATAAATAAGCGAATGGTTATGATCTTTATTGTAACTATTATCTTCTATTAGTTATCGTTATTTACGTTCAAGCTATCAAGTTAAAGTACAACTTTAAAATTAAAGTTTGAATGCAAAGGCTTATATTAATATTTTATCAGTATTGTAAATATAAGTTAAGTTTTACTAGTATTTGAAGGTATAAGTATTGTAAATAAAAGTTGTTATAATATATATTATTTCATTATTGTTGATAATACAAGCGTACAATTTTAATGAATATTAATATATAGCAACCATCTCTCTTAGTTCTCTTTATTGCGTCTTTTTGGATCATCATTTATTACTGACCGTTCATGGAAATCGTTTATACAATTGATTGCAAGGATCTGATATGCTTTTTTCTTTATACTGTATTTGCTGTTCTTACTTCTGACTATATTCTTTAATTCTAAGAGTTTCTTAATAATCCCTGTATGAAATCCTTTTATTATATTTGGGCTGGTTCTTTTAATTATGTTCTTTCTCTTTGAGAAAAGGTAAAAGACATTGTAATTGACCTGAAGCGTGAATTTCTTTCCCATTGTCGTAAAATCTCTTATCTTTCTCTTTTTAACAACAGTTATAGTTGCTCCTCAAAATAACAATGATCTCTACTTCCCTCAATCAAAACCTATTCTCGCTACATACTGAATTCACAACCTTTTACTATTAATTTCCCTTGAAATTCTCAAAAATTTATTTGCGTATTTTTTTCCGCACACTTTAACCCTATGAAACTTTCTCTCAGCTTCATGTTCCCAGACTCATACAATCTACAACTTTTTAAGTTTTTTATATAGATGATAGTTCTTTTGAGGAGTAACTATAACGGTATTTGTTAAAAGAGAAAGAAAAGAAACTTTACAACAATGAAAGTTATAATCACGTTTTAGGTTTATTACAATGTCTTTTACCTTGTCTCGAAGAGAAAGAACATTATTGAAAAATTAGCCTAAGTATAATAAAAGCATTTCTTAAAGAATGAATATAAGTTTACAGTCTCCATAGAACTTAATTATATTCTTTGTTTTCTAGTAAAACCTTACTTAATAATTGTTGTTTGCAGCCTAATTAAAATAAAATGTTTTATTCAATAATTATGATTTAAAAAATTTTTTTTCATTTATTTTTTATATTCTCATTTATAGTTTATTATTTTATATTTATTATTATATTACTTTTTATTAGATTATACTTCATTTCTTATTTATAATTATTTTTATTTACATTTTTACTATAGTTTTATATATTTATTACTACTTTATAAAAAAATTTCATGTTATTGTTTTATTATTTCTAGTAACACTATTTTGTATCAAATTTTTTTTAAGATCCATGTGATCAAAAAAATTGCTACAATTTATCATATTGCGCAATAATATCAGAATATTATGCAAAATGTTCATGTCCTCCAGGATATTATTTGTTAAAAGATGGACACAGATGTTTATCTGGTAATTATATTTTTACTATTAAATACTTTTGATGTTTTTTAAATAAAATCTGATGGATAGCTAACAAGTTATTCCCATTGTCAAAAATAAAATAGTTAATAACCTACCTAATAATTTTATCTAAACAAGAAAATATAGCATAATATCAAAAGAACAAGATATATTAAAGCTGGTTGGATTAAACTCAGCATAACATTTTTCTGAAAAACAAAAAAAAAAGATCATTAGAAAAAAATCAGCAGACTGAAGCATAATAGTATTTTTATAGTTGGCCTTCTAATGTATGAGAGAAAATAAAATTCAAGACTTTTTGTTTATAACTGTGTTTTTTATGAGTTTAGGAAACTAATTAACATATTTTTTTTTTTTTTTTTACAAGTCAATTGGAAAAAAATACAACAAAACCTGAGTTTTTTTATTTTTTAATACTCAATCTTTGAAATTTACCATCCTAGGTTAATTTGAAAAAAAATTAAGATTTTATTTCAGAGCTTTTCTTATAGAGATATTTTAACGAAGTTCACGCCTTATTTTCTTTATAGTTTAAGGGTTTAATACCTTTTGACTTTTAAATTTTTATCTATAGCTTAAATGGTTTCAAGACTGGTGAAAGTTGTTGTTAAACTTTTTTATGCTTTGAGAGTTCTTAATGGAGAAAAAAGTTAAATACAAATTAATATTAGCTATTTACTAAACATGACTTCATTTAAAGTTTAGTTTTAGAGTAAGAGTTTGAATCATTTTTTTAGAGGTTTTCAGTTTGTTCGTTGTTTTTTTTGTTTTGTTTTTTGGTTTTTTATATATTTAAAAAAATCTTATATAGAAAATACTAAACATTTAAGTTTTATTTCAAAAAGAACCTGCTAAGAATTTTATTTAGAAAATGGGACAAAGATTTGTTTTGTTTTTTGTCAATAGACACAAAAAATAACTAACTTTAAAAAAATATATTTCATTTACTCAATTGACCAAGAACATTATTCACCTAAAATAAGGTCAAACAATAAATCTTATTTTAATGTATTTCGCGAAAGTAACTTAAGGGTTCTGACTTATCTCCACCCAATATTTTTATTTTGTTAAATACGAAGTTTAGAACCAGAAATAATGACAATTTTACTACAAAGTTTAGTTACTAAGTTATCATCTATTTTAAAACAATAAAAATCAAATTATGTTATTTATATATATATATATATATATATATATATATATATATATATATATATATATATATATATATATATATATATATATATATATATATATATATTGATACTCGTGTAGTTAGTGGAGACAATATCTCATTTCTTCACAGCTCAATCACTAATGAGTAGTTTTTTGTAGAATTTTACCAGATTTACCAGATTCACATTTCTTTTTTATATATATTTTTTTACAACCTTACTTATTTCTGTAGTTCCAGTTCTAAAGTCTTCATTTATTTTAAAGTTGTGTTTTCCTTTAAGTTTGAACAATATTTTGAGTATTTCAATTTTGTCTCATAATTAAACAGCTTCAGAACTATTGTTCTAGTTTTTTATTGTCTCTTGGTTCCACTCTATGTGCTCTTTTAATGAATTGAAATAAATATTTGGTTTGACCGACAAACTAATAATAATAACAGTGAAAATAAATATAAATGTCTAGGAGCCTTGTATTTTAGTGGTAAACGTCATTTTAACTTAGCGAAAATAGCAACCAATAATAAAAACCAACCCTAGCACCGGCCCGATAGCCATGGGCCAGCAATGGCCCGCAATTGTTCGCTACCACTGGCATGCGATCGTTTTCCAGCACTGGCCCTGGATTATTTGCCAGCACTGGCCCACTATTTATTACTAGTACTGATCCGTGATCAGTTTGCAACATTTGTTCAAGGTCGCGTGTCAGTACTAAAGCCTCACTTTTTATTAACAAATACACTAGCACTTTATTATTATTCGTTTCTTCACTAATTTATTATTCCGCATAAATAAAACAAAGTACTTTTCGAAGTACTTTTCGAAGTTTATTCTAACTTATATCGAAAAAATTAATAAAGTATTTTCGAAATTTATTGCTAATCAAAAGAGTGAAAAAAAAAAAATAAATAAAAAATATATATATATTATTAAAAGTTCAAATTGTTATTTATGCAAATAAATTTTTATACAAAGAACGTTTCTCTCGGTCTTTTGGTCAACCATTTTTATCCATGAAAAGCTAAAAATATCTCCTCAGTTAATGTTCAAACTCTTTTTCTGATGTTCCTGAGGTTAAAGCTGTTTTTTTACAGCATCTAAATAACACAAAGTTAAACTATGTGTGAAAAATAGTAAACAATTGAACTAAAATGTATAATTAAAATTTACATTACAAAGGCATATATAAACGTTAGAGTAATTAAAAAAACTCATTTGTATTTAATAAAATAACACTAGATATAAAATTTAAAACAATATTTAAACATAAGGCAAGTTCATATTGTTATCGAAAAAAATATTTACATAAAATTACTCTAAAATAAAATTGCGGGAATACTATTAATCAATGCATTGAAGTGTTTTTTTGTGCACATTGGCAAGAAACCATCTCACAGACAAACATCCATTAGATCTCACTTGAGACCCAAAAAACTAAAATAAGAAAAAATTAACAATATTGAAACAATTAAATTCAGTTTACTAAAACTTATTATGTGCTACAATTTTAGTAATATATGCAACTGATGATGCAATACTGATTTGTAGAGGTATGAGAGCTTTAATTCATCCAGAAATTGATTAGCACGCAACTAAGTTAATATCACCTGAATAAGCGACAATAAAATATTTTTGTTTTTGTTCAATCAAACCACATTTTTTTAGAATTAAAGAACTGAAAATAAATTTAGACATTGTTACCTTATAAAGCACTCTTTTAAGTAAACTTTTTTTCATTGAAAAAAAAAAACTTTCTAGTCAATAAAATACAATACCATAAAAGTGGATGGGTCTCCAACCTATCAGTTTTCTAACTCATATTTTTCGAAAAGAGTATGTCCATCAATTTAAATTGGTAAGTTAGATGCATATTTGTGTCTTACTTACATAAATTAAATAAAATATTGTTTCAGAACATTTTCGAGTTCAGTAACAAAAATAAAAAAGAATTTTCAAATGAAAAAAGTATAAAAATACAACCTTTTCTAATACTTCAGATATAGAGCCTTGTTTTAAAAAGTTAATTATTTTTGAATGATCTGAATAAGCCAATTTTTCAATATATAAAAACGTTAAAAAAAGAATAGCACGGGCTGGAGCAAGTGTCTTTTTTTATTATTTAGGATTTTCTTTTTCTTTTTCAGTAACTGCGGAGTGTCTGTTTTTGAAATTAAATATACAAATTTGTGATATTATACATTTCTATAAAACACTCAAAGTGAACCAACATCATGATATGATGATCACCATCTAAATTACATATGCTCATTATTATCGAAATTTAAAAAAAAAAAAAAATTTTTTGATTGTTTGGAATTATTTATATAAACAAATATAAAAAAAATGTATTTTTATATATTAAGATATTGATTAATTATGGCTATTACAATCAATCAAGTAAAAAAAACGTTACAAAAAATGTTTAAAGAATTTAAGAACGAAAGAGACGACATGATGAAGCAGCAGGAAAATAACGTGTTAAAAATTTTAAGCCCAAACACAAAAATTATATATGATAGGTTTGATAAAGTAGATCTAAAGGTTAATGATTATGCAAAACATATAAAGACATTAGAAAAAGACGTAGAAGAAATCAAACGAAGATTAAACTTTCACGAACATCATTTTGAAGTAAAAATTAAGACCGCAATTGCTTCTCAGGAAAAAAAACATACATCTGGCATCGGTAAGCTAAATCATAATTCCGATTATGTTAAAATAAAAAGTAAACTAAGAGAGATGGAGGATAGATCTCGCAGAAACAATTTAAGGGTTGACGGATTAAAAGAAAGCGAAGGTTAAATGTGGATTGACAAATTGTGAATTAAAATAAAGTGAATTAAAATAAGTGAATTAAAATATAGTGAATTAAAATAAGTCAATTAAAAGTCAGTAAAATTTTTGAAGAGCATTTGAGATTAACAAGTTTTTGGATTGAAAGTGCTCAAAGAACTGGCCAGAGAGATATGAGTAATTCAAGAACAATTGTAGTAAAACTGTTAGATTATAAAGATAAAGCTGAAATTTTTCAAAAAACAACTCAATTAAAAGGTAAAAATATTTATATTAACGAAGTCTTTTGGGCCGAAACTGTCACAATTAAGAAAGCTCTACGGGAACAGATAAAAGTTGAACGAGCGGCTAGGAAATATGCATTTTTCTCTTACTATAAGTTGGTTATTCGGGATTGGGCTGCAAACAAAAGTAAAAGATTTTCTTTGTAACATATTTATATATTCTACAATTTTATATTACTTTTTTTATTACTTTGTTTAATTATATTAACTTTTTTCTTAAAAATGTAGGCTGATTTCTCACTTAAATTAAATGACGAGAATGCTAGTGATGATAACTATTTTAATAGAAAAAATTCTGAAAGCGAGTATTATTCAATTTCTGAAAAATACATTTTCTATTTTAAATGTAAACATTCGAAGTATTAACACAAATTTTGAAAATCTCAAACTTTTACTGCATTAAGTAAACCACGAATTTAAAACAATTTGTATCATGTATTTCTTATCTTATAAGTTTTGAATTTACAAACGATTTTTTAAGTTTTATTATTTGAAATACTAATTACTAAAAATATTGTAAAATTTTATAATTTCAATTTTTATTAAAAAAAGTTATTGTAAATTCTTTTTGTAATATTAATGTTTATATATCATCTTATTTTACTAATCAGTTCTTAAATATAAATACTCTTTGAATTACTAAATATTTTAAACGTTATATACTTTATTTTTTACATTTTGTTAAAATATTTTATTTGATGAATATGCATTTTTTGGGGGGGCTTAATGAGAAGATGATTTTTGTCTTCTTCAAGCCCCAGTCATGTAAATATTTGTTTTTATAAATTACGAGTGTAAATTATTTTCAATCGGCAAATACAATACTTAAAAAAAAAAAAAAAAAAAAAAAAATCATAGAAACTTGGCTTAAAAGCAACGAAAAAAAATTCAAACTTTGAGTTAAATAAATATGTATTAGTTCAACAACCACGTTTTATCTATGCTGGTGGTGGTATAAGATTTTTGTCCACAAATCAATTAGCTTTATTCTACGTCCGGACCTCCATACTAATGAAACTGATTGTGAGTCATTGTGCATAGAAATTATAATTAAACCTCCAAAAATATTGTAATTAATTCTATTTATAGACAACCAGCTGGTAATTTAAGAAAATTTAAAACTTATTTAAGCAGTTTTTTAACCAAAACTAGCATAACACGGAAACATGTTTACTTAGCTGGTGGTTTTAACTTAAATTTACTAAATTCCGCTTCGAATACAAATGTTCAACATTTTTTAGATACTCCTATAGAATATAACCTAAAATCAACAATAAATAAGTCAACAAGAATAACTAAGACCGCATCGTCACTACGTGATAATATAACGGCTAACAATTTTCAAAACTGCCGTTTACGAACAGGCATATTTAAAACTGATTTAACTGATCACTTTACAATATTTTTATTTACTGATAACATAACCCTAAATAATGTCCCTTCAATCACTACAATCTTAACAAGACAAATCCATGAAAACCTTTTTTTATTTTTAAACTCTTTTAACCAAAAATATCGATTTGAATGTTTTTTTACAATCCTATAAAGTCAATACTGCATATGAGCTATTTTTAGCGCAATTCTGTAAACAGTATGACATAGCATTTTTCTGTAAAAAAAAATTGTTATAAAATCCAAGTCTCTTTTAAACCCCTGGATGACCAAGGAATTAATAAAATCATCAAAAAAAAAAAAAAAACTTTATAATTTATATTTAAGACATAAAACATATAAAAATGAAACAAATTACAAAAGCTGTAAAAACTTATTTAAAAAAAACACAAAAACTCTAAAAAAAAATTTATTTTACAAAGTTGTTGGAAAAAACTAACGGCGACACTAAAAAAACGTGGAATATAATTAAACAAATAATTGTTAAAAATAAATTTGAAAAAAATAATTTCCCACAAAAGCTTTCAATTGATGGGTAAATGATTTAAAAAAAAAAATAGCTAAAGAATTCAACTTATTTTTTCTCGAAGTTGGGCCGAACTTGGCGATTAAAATTCCGTCAAGTACCACAAAGTTTAAATCTTACATTAAATCATGTAATTCTATTATGGAAAAATCTAATTTAAACCTAAGCGAAATAAGGAGTGCTGTCAACAGTCTTAAAAGTAATAAAAGTGCGGGCATTGACAAAATTAGTGTGAATGTTGTTAACTCAGTCTTTGATATCATTAAACCGTCATTGTTTCATATTTTTGATCTTTCATTAAAGCTAGGTGTTGTGGCGAAAAAAACTTCAAATTGCCATAATCACTCCTATTTTTAAATCTGGTGACGAAACTAATATTTACAACTACAGACCTATTTACGTTTTACCCTGCTTCTCAAAATTATTGGAGCGAAATATGTACAACAGACTTTACAACTATTTGATGTTAAACAGTTTGCTGTACAGTAAACAATTTGGATTTCAAAAAGATAATTTAACAAACCATGCTATAATCGAACTAGTTAATCATGTATTGGATGCATTTAATAATGACTATTTTAATCTCCGAGTTTTTATTGATCTGTCGTAAGCCTTTGACACTTTTAACCATAAGATACTTACAAAAAACTAGAACTATATGGAATAAAAAATAAAAATTTACTTTGTTTTGAAGACTACCTAGCAAACAGGTCACAATGTATTATTTATAAAAAAAAAAGAAAAAGAAAAACATGTTACATGTGGTGAGCCCCAAGGTTCAATCTTAGGCCATTATTAGTTTTATTGTATATAAATGATTTATACTTAGCATCAAATATTTTGAATGTTATATTGTTTGCAGATGACTCCAATCTTTTTTATTCCAACAAAGATATAAAAGCTCTCTTTAATATATTTAATGAAGAACTATTCAAAATAAACGATTAGTTTACAAGCCTTAGGCTTTTGTTAAATGTAGAAAAAATAAGTTTATTTTATTTTCCAAACCTATTAAAGATGATGATGTTCGTATAAAATTACCCAATCTCCTAATTAATAAAACATTTAATAAAAGGAAACCAATCGTTAATTTTCTAGGAGTAGTAATATATGAAAATTTGTCATGGAAACCACATATAAAATATATAGAAAACAAAATATCAAGAAACATTTATATATCATATAAAACTAAATCATATCTTAACACCTCTTCTCTGAAAAAAATATACTTTTCATTTATTCATAGTTTTATCTCTTACTGCAATATTGTATGGGGTAGTACTAACTATGGTAAGTTGAAAAAACTTCACACTAAGCAAAAACATGCATGCAGGATTAAATTCAGTGCCCACAGAACTTTTCAATGGGAACCTCTTTTAAGGAAGCTCAGTGCCTTAAGTGTCTATAAACTTAATTTACACCAAATTCTACAATTCATGTTTAAAACTAAATATGAACTCTCTCCTATTGCATTTCAGTCTTACTTTAGTGAAATCTCGCACAAGTATCCTACTAAGTTTTCAATTAACAACTTTATTGTCCCAAAAACTAATTCAAAACTAAATTCTTACAAAATCCAATACCGCAGACCGTTTCTATCGAAGCATTTTTCAAAATTTATTACAAAAAGTAATAATGTTCAACACATCTCTTTGGAAAAATTTAAAAAAGAATCTAAAAATCTCTTATTACAAAAAGACTTTGATTTAAATTATCTCTTTTAAAAATAAAAAACAAATAATATAAATTATTTAAAAAAATAGTTATTGACACTACTTCTCTTTTGTAGCAATTTTAATCTAATTTAATTTTTTGTTTTTTGATATAATGCGTTATATTTCAACATTATTTATATTATGTTAATAATTATATTGTTACTAACGAATTTAAAATTCTTGTTATGTACTTAGCTACTCTTCATTTATTATAGTAACTAACGATTTTTTGGTGTAAATTTTATGATGGGGTTTGATGATAAGACAATTTAAGACTTCTTCTTGCTCCAGTTCTCTTATTAACACGATTTATTTCATTGTAAATTTTAATATATGACAAAACTCTATGCTTAAAAAAAAAAAAAAAAAAAAAAAAATCCACGTATATCATATCATCATCGCAATTATCATGATCATCAGCTGATAGGACAAAGACTTTTCTGAAATTTGTTTACTTCTAAATTTATCAGTTCTGACCGTCGTTGATTGAAAAAAAGTCTGAAGAAACTTTTGCCATAGGTAATTTTTCTCTTGTTTAGTCAATTGTATCTAAAAAAATCAAAACAGTAAAATATTTTAAGAAAAATTCTTCAATATAAAAAACAAACAAAAAAAATTATATACTATAGAAAAAATATATATTCGTAAAAATATACATAAAACCACTAACCAGAGTTATAGAAATAACTTTTATCATAATCAATCTAATAATTTGTATAATCTTTAAATTTTTTAATGGTAAATGTAAAGATTATATGAAATATTAGATTGATTATGATAAAAGTATTATGTATATTTCTGGTTAGTTGTTTTATGTATATTTTTAAAGGTTAGTTGTTTTATGTATATTTAGAAGTAAATAAATTTCACAAAAGTCTTTTTCCTACCAGCTGATGATCATGATGATTGCGATGGTGATATGATATACGTGATAATGGTGAGCATATGTAATTTAGATGATGATCATCATATTATAATATTGGTTCAGTATTTTATAGAAATGTATATTATCACAAATTTGTAAATTTAAGTTCAGAAACAGACACTTCACAGTTACTGTAAAAAAAAAAGGCTTCGCTTCTGAAGTTTTAAAAAAAGATGTATTATTATACTTTATTTATTTGAATATTCTTTTTTGGTTTTGTTACTGAATTCCAAAATGTTCTGAAACAATCTTTTATTTAGTAGTAAGTAGGACACAAATATGCATCCAAACTTATAAAGTTAAATTGATAGACGTACTCTTTTCGAAAGCAATGAGGTAGAAAACTATTGGGTTGGACCTCGATTGTAAGATCTTTTATCGAAAAATATATTGATTGATTGACATCCATTTTACTTTAAAAACGGCCACTAAATTTTTTTTTCATCAATAAATTTAACAATATGATAAAATTATCTCTCTCATAGAAATAAACAGTATGATAAAATTATCATTTTCATAGAAATAAAATATATGCTAAATGTAGTAATAAATTACATAAAAAAAAAATTATAGGCATTAAGTGTAATTACAATTGATCATTTTGTTATATTTGATAATCGAAAAAAAAAATTCAATTTGAAAAATGTTAAAATAAAGAGCAATAAAAAATACTAAAAATATTTCAATCTCCCGTTAGCGGCCCAATACTGACCCAGTTCTGCTTGCGACTACGGTGCGAAGACGGCCGTAGATCTTGGGCCTGTTTCAAAACGGCCATTGGGCCCGCTAGCCATTGGCTAGTATTGGCCCGCAATTGTACCCCAGCACTGACCTACTATAGTTTGCCAGCACTGGCCGCGATCGCTTGCCAGGACTTGCTGCGATCGCTTGCCAGCACTGGTCCATTATATGTTCACAGTTCTGATCCATGATCATTTTCCAACATTCTTTCGGTTGCGTGTCAACATTAAAACGTTGTTTTTTAATCATTTATGCACATTGTTTCTGTGCAAATCTGTAATCCGACATAATTTAAACAAATAGGTACTTAAAGAAATATGTTCTAACTTATATCGACAAAAATAAATAAGTATTTTCGAAATTTATTGCTAACTAAAAATGTGTTAAAAATAATGAAATTATAAACAAGTAAATGTAAATTATTTTAAACAATTTATATATATGATAGTATATAATTAAAGTAAAATGTATGACAAAAATGTACTAAACACTTTCACACAAACACACCTCAACCCTACTTTATATTACAAAATAACACTGAATATAAAATTTAATAGAATATTTTTCATATGATGGGATACATACGGGAAGTTCAATTATCAAGTTTTTTATTTATTTTATCAACCTGGTACTAAAAAGATGAAACTAAATAAAAATTATAAAAATAATAAACATTTTATATAAAAAAAAAAGCATTTAAAAAAGCAATTATTATTAGGAAACTAAATAATGACTTTTATTTTTTTATCAAAAAACCAAATTTTCATTGAAATAATAATTTTTAAATAAAATGATTACTATTTTTAAAAACTTTATTTAACATCGCATCTTTCGAGTACTTCTACCAAATTATTTATCTTGTGTTGCTTTATTATATATATCACATTAAGGGTTGAGGAGCCGACTATTTAAAAAGCTGGACAATGTAAATAGTACAAGATTAATTCAAACCAGAGACCTTTTAAAAAAACAAACCAAAATCAAAACAACAACTGTATCCACCGCAATCAAGCCAGTGCTGGCCTAATATCAAATGCCATTGTAGTGGCTTACGACTGTTTTCCAGAGTTCTGGCATTTTGTCGCACGAAGCTGCGACTTCTTGCGATGATTCACCGTACATAAAAATTTGCTTGAGTCGCTTGCCAGACTTGCGTCATTTATGTCCCGTTACTAATATAGTCGCAACGGCGTGCGATTAATCACCAGATTTCTGACCAGGAGATGTGTGCTGTCTGGGCAAGACTTTTAAAAAGTACATTAAAATACGAATTGATGTTTGAACTTAATTTCATTTGTGGCAAACATTATTTTTAAATAGAAAGTTAAATTTATCGCTAAACCTGTAATAAATTCCTGGTTAAATGTTGTTTTGAAATGGTTCCTACTACATTAACAGTTTTTAATTCACAATTTAAAAAAACTAAAGGAAACTTTGTAGAAAATTTTTAATGAAATTGGCTTTATCACTCTTTAGTGCTAAGTTGTGCGCATAAGAGACAATTTTTAAACATTCTATACAAGGAAGCTCCTTTGTAATCCTATAAAATGCATACAATATGATGAGGTATATTTTCTGATGTCATTTTTCATAAAAGAGTTTGTTAAAAAGAAAGTTTTCACAAAAGCATATTGTATATATATTTCACAAAAGCATATAGCATTGTATTTGGAGCTGGTGAAACTTTTCCTTTTGAACATCCTTAACGTAGACTTGGTTCCTTATTTATTCTCAAATTTTACATGCATCTAGTTTTACAGTTAATGTATTTAACTTAATTTCTTATTTAATTACCCTATAAGTTTAAAAATTAAATTGAATAATCACTGACATTAATTATTATCATTAATCGAAATTTTCTTTTTGTTATTGTTTTTTTGTTTGTTTGTTTGTTTGTTTTTGTTAGTTTTTTATTTTAGTTTTTGTTTTTGTTTTATCTTATTTATATATGGTATTACTTTTAATAAAGACAATTTCAGGATAGTGTCTATTGGCACGGCCGCCATGTACAACTTCTTAAAAGGCTAATGGCACGGTTGCCATATAAACAGTTAAGAAAAGGTGTTTGCACGGTCAAATTGACAAAGTTTGAAATTGGACTGCACTGCAACTTTAGAGGTAATTAATAGGTACAACAAAACAAATTGAAAGCTGAAAAGGAAGATCTGAAAGAAAATGCCAGTTTTGGTAATTACAAAAAATTCTTTGCCATTATAAAAAAAAATGCGAAAAGAACAAGTAAAATTAAAAACTAATTACTAAAACCCAGCGCTTTTATATTTTTTAAAAACACAAACTTTGCAATAAGTTTTTTTCTGAAAATACTATTTTATTTTATTAACACTCGGCTGTATGCGTGTGTAAAAAAACAAAAATAATTTAGGAAGAGGCAAGATTCGAATCTGTAATTTTTAGTTTACGAAGTCGACAACTTTACAAAATAAGCTAAGCGCACGTGTTAGTGTTTAACCAATTAGTATAGTTATTTATAAATTTTAAATTCTTCTTTCTATATAAAAAATAAGTTTAAATAAAATTAACTAAATTAATTAACTTCTTGCACATCTAATTATAAAATATTGTCTCGTCATCAAGCAAGACTATGTCATCAAGCAAGACTCAAAAATTGATTGCAAGATTTGGTTTTGCGGCCGTGCGAATAGTCTTTTTAGAATGGAAACGCGGTGGTAGTGCAAATAGCCTTTTTAAAATTGGAACACGACGGCTGTGCGAATAGCATCGGCACAATTTCAGCTACTTCAAACAACTTATATTGTTTGAAGTAGCTGAAATTGTAATAGTTTTATAGTGTGGCATTGCACAAGTAAAGTGAATGTTACTTTGAATTTTTAATTAGAAAATATTGCCTTAGAAACTGTAGTTACACAACGATAAGATTACAAAGCATTCCGTTGTATTGGTAGATAGTGAAATGTGCATATAAGGCCATAAATATTAAAAGTTATTTATTTATTTTATGACCAACGCTAAAAAGTTGTCTAACAAGACAAAAAAAAAACACAAAAAAGAACTGTTTGACAAACAATGTGTGCCCCATACATTAAAGAAAAGAGGAAAAGACAAAAAATTGTTGAACTTTCAACAACAGAACCTCAACAATTTTTGGCATCATTAATGCTTGTTATCCTCAATAAATGATAATTAATTACTTGCTGATTCTCAGATACAACCGAAATGTACTACATAATGTACCTTTGGCCGATGCGAATTTTTTTGACCAAAAAAAGTTTTTTTGGCCAAAATATCTTTACTAAATATCATGCAATGATTGGACCTTTTTAATTTTTTAGCTTGTTATTTAGACACATCTGATTCAACTTGTGCTAATGAAAAAAAATTTAGTTATTTTGTAATAAATACTATATATTTAAAAAAACCCAGGAAAATCAATCCTTACATTCTTCCAAAGACTTTTGTATTGAAGTTTTGAAACTCAGTCAGTATTATTACTTCTTATTTTTTTACTTTTTCTTATTTATTTACGATAATATTTTTACGATAGTATTAATAAAACTTCTTATTTTTACAATATCAGTTATTATTATTTTTTTACATAGTCACATATTTTATTTTGTTAGATATTACTTAAATGGAATGATTAGTGTTAGACATGTTAAATAACTGTCGACCAGAACAACTATTGAATATCAAATCTTTTAATTTAGCTCGCGGAAATAAAAGTTATGGTGGGATGCTTTTTTCAGTAACATTAATGGCAGTAATCATTTCTAGATTACTGCCTCGTTTAGCACTAGTCATGCTTCCTACTTTTTTTGCCTTTTAATGGAAGAATATTTGGTTTTGCGTGGACTGTAGTAAATGTTGTTTTATCACAGTTTCAAATTTTCTAAGATTCTAAACGATAAGATTTTAAACATTTACGTAATTTTTATATACAATTTACATGATTTCTCTATTGAATGGAAAAGGTCTATCAAGACATGATAGGTCTTAGGCTTAGATGGGTTTTCATTAACAAGTGTCGTCTTTATTTTCATATAAATAATTATCCGAATTTTTTCATTACAAAAAAAAGATGATAGGCTATTTAAATAATATCGAACAATAATCAACACAAATATTTACTTTTAGAACGAATAATTATAATTTTTCGTGGATTTATACAATCCATTTCAGGTGTAAGTTTGTAGGGTAAAAAAATTATTTATGGACTACCCACTGGGCATTTCGACACCGAACAAACGTCGAGCGACGTCGGATCTCGACGTCAGATCGACGTTGGGTTTACGTTGGAAATGAAAATGTTATTTGACGTCGGATAAACTGACATAGGGCGACGTCTGCATTCCGATGTTAATCGAATGTGTTTTTTGTAAACTAAAAAATTATGCCTCAGGCAGAAATCGATCCCCGGTCCACTAAATTCTAAACTCTACGCGCTTACCACTACACCACGGGGACATAAAATTTAATGTGTTTATTTAGTATTATATACTTATAGCTATTTGGGGATTATTACTTTGATAAGAAATAATTTTGTTTTAATATTACATAAATATTAAAACGAACGGCTTTATTTTATAAAAAGTGTATACTCAAAAATGCTAACAGTTAAAAAACATTGTTAGTGCATCATACAAAACCTCATGATGTTTTATCAACTATTATTTAAACTAGCTTCCATTAATATTAAACAAATTTGGTACACATTTTTATTAAAATGCGCAATTGCACACAAAACGCTGGCTTTGTATATAATTTTCATCAGCGATGTCTTACGATGTTATTCCGACATTTTTTATGGACGTTGGTTTGACTTCAAAAGACGTCAATGGACATCGTCAATGGACGTCCTTAATACGACGTCGCCCGACTTCTCTTTATTGACGTTGAAACGACATCCATAACACGACGTCTTTTCATGTCGTCGGAATAACGTTACAAAACATCAAAACGACGTTGGGGGATGTCGAGATATTGATGTTCTCCGACGTCATTTTACTGACATTGGAACAACGTCGGAATAGGTTTGTTGACGTCGCTGATGAAAATCCGACGTCGGATTGAGGTCAAGTGCCCATAATTAGGTAAAACGTGGTCAAAGGTATATTTAGTTTCCTTACAACTAAATGTTACGCAAGTAGACATCATTATTTTTTTGGTTATCCACAAAATCTTCAAAAGACTGTTTAATAAGGTGTGTACAAATAAGGACTTTTAATAACACGTTAAAAGTCCTTATTTGTACGCAACTTTACATTAATACTATTAGTTAAAGATGCTGTTAATTAAGTAATTCTAATCGGTAAACCACAAAAGGGTTATCTGCATATAAATTACCAAATTTTCTAGTAAATCTCATTCAACATGCCTCAAGATTTAACAAAAAAAAAACATCAAAATTAAAAACAATTTGTTAAATGTGCTTAATCATGGTATATCAATCCTGGTGAATTTCAAGTTTCTTTCGATATTGATAATCTTTACCCTTCAATACCGGTTAAAGATTCAATCGATATCTTAAAAGAACAACTTCGTAACAGTCTTGTCCTAATTTCAAAATGATCATTTTCACAATTTAAAATGCTTTTAGATTTGTGTTCGTCATACTGTTATTTTTTACATGAAAACAACATACACACCTTAGAGGATGTCGATTTTATAGGTTTATCATTAATGGTAGTAATGGCAGATAGTTTTTTGCAACATTGTGATAAAAAAGCGTTAAAACAGGCACAATATTTTACACAAATATCAAATATTCAACTGAAAAAAAAATTGACTCACCCACAACAGATTTTATTGATCTCTTAATAAAAAATAACAAATCCTGAACATATCTTTTTAATACCTATCGCAAAGATGCAATAACAAATGTGCAATAAAAACCACATTACTGTCACAATCTAAAAGTTATTTATTGTGCTTTAAAAAAGTTTTACCTAAGAGATTTTACATTATGCAGTGAAAAACATATAAATCAAGAGTTGAAGTTTCTGACAGATATGTTTATAGAAAATGGTTATAATAAAAAAACACTTAAAAATATTGTCAGAAAAATTAAAAACAATAAGCAAAATAATAAACAAAACAACAATCAAAACAAAATTTTAAATATTTTTCTTTACCATGGGTACCAAATTTATAAAATAAATTAAAAAAGATATTTAAAAAAACGGGCTATACCCCAGTTTTTAAATCACAAAAAGCCTTCCAGCAGGCACAATGACGTTGAAATTACGTTGAAACAACGTCTCAAACCGACTGCCACGTTAAAACAACGTTGAAATTTGATGGAATTAAAAAAAAATCCGACGATGAAAACTACGACGTTAAAACAAAGTCGATGATTATGTTGTTTCAATGTTGTTCTAACGTCTAATCGACTACATAATGACCATATTTTAACTTTATATAGGTAATATTCGGTTAATGCAAAGTTGATACGACATTAGAACAACGTCAAAACAACGTAACTTCAACGTTGATTTTTATTTTTTATTTTGGTTAAAATCCAATTAACTAAAAAATTATCTCAACTTTAATTGCAACTAAAGAACACAATAAAAAAGCAATAGTTTGCGCAACATTATTATATTTCACGTAAATTAATCAGATACAACTAAATTGCTTTAAGAGACTTTATATAAAATGCAAATGAAAATAAAATGTTTTAATTAAAAAGTTTTATTTAACAATAGTTTCAAAACAATTAGGAATGTTCTTTTGTACCGACCACCACCATTCGATCTATTTTAACAAAGTCAACACCATTCGCATACATATTTCAATAAAGTCATAATTCCTTTTCTTATTTCGGCGACTTTAGCAGACTATAGACGTTTTAATTGACATGACGCTCTCTATAAAAAAGGTATTAGCACAGTTAACCTGCATTATCATTATATATATATATATATATTATATATATATATATATATATATATATATATATATATATATATATATATATATATATATATATATATATATATATATATTTAATTTAAATTTTTTTTTTGTTTAAAACTAACTTTAACTAACCTTTGAAATACATTTTTTGTATTTTTCTTACCTCTTAATTTCGAAAGTTGTTAATCTAAAGGGTTAAGAAAATAATTACACCACATTCTTTTTATATAACATATTTAAAAAGTTCCAAATCGATTAACTTAAGAAAATACATAATCGAAAAAATTATATAAAAAAAGTGCAAGTAATAGTTTAAAAATACAAAAATAATGGTTCAATAAAAAACGTTAAAGTATAGAAAAAAAACATTCAAAATCTTTTCTTTCTAAAACAACTTACAGACAAACAATCAATACCTTGAACTATAGTATGCGGAGTATACATAAAAGCTGTTTTCTTTTTCTTTTTTTGCGTTATAAGAGTAGGTTCTTGCTTACTATTCTGTTGGTTATTTTTAGTTAGATTATATTTTCTTTTGCAGAAGAACAGTAGTGGTTACTATAATAAATAATATCAAAATAAAACTAATAATACTTGAATTAAGTTTTTAACATAAGTTTAAATCTTTTAAAATAGTTAACATTTTCTGATTCTGATTCTATCTGAGTATCACTAGTAGTGGCAAATTCAAATATATCACATAACTCATGATAAGAATCATCATTTAATTTAAAACTATGTTTCAAATATATTATATAATAAAAAATATATCTGAAACACTAACAACAACGTATACAATAAGAGAACATTTTTTAAAACAAGGAAAAAAAGTAATGACTTAATGTTAATAAAATAAAAAAAAATACATTACCTACACAACATTTAATATTGAGCAGCTTAAATATACATTAGTTGAACTGCGGTTGCTGCATTTCATTGAAATAAATTATTACACTTAATGTTGATAGCCAACAAAAAAAACTATCAATTGTATATTCTCTCTATTTCCCTTTATTTTATATCCAAACAGCTCGGATGTACAGTTTGCTTGCTCAACTATACTTTTTAAACTCAAAAAATTTATTTTTTAAAACAACACTTTTTGTACTCATACATAAAATATTTGTTAGTGCAAAATAACAGAAAAATACAACTTTAACTTATACATTATATAAGTGCCTAGTAAAAATTATATTGAAATTTAAGTGTCAAACCCTTGCTTAATGTGGTGACTTTTTAATATAAAAAAGAATATTTTTGACTTCACTACATTTCTTTACTATTTTATAGCCTGCTGCTACAAGGGAGTGCTGCTACATCGACTATCATACAGCCTGCTGCTAAAAAGAAGTGCTGCTACATTAACTGAGGGTTCGGCATGAGGCAACAATCTTTTTTCTTTTATTGTTTCAAATAGTTTTTTGATTGGTTTAAAAAATCTTCAATAACGAGAGCGTAACAAGCAAAAAAATTAAATTATTTTAGGTTGCTTTTATATATATATATATATATATATATATATATATATATATATATATATATATATATATATATATATATATATATATATATATATATATATAATATATATATATATATATATATATATATATATATATATATATATATATATATATATATATATATTACTGATATAACAACTTCACTAATATAAATATATACTATATATATATATATATATATATATATATATTATATATATATATATATATATATATATATATATATATATATATATATATATATATATATATATATATATATATATATATATATATATATATATATATTACTGATATAACAACTTCACTAATATAAATATATACTATATATATATATATATATATATATATATATATATATATATATATATATATATATATATATATATATATATATATATATATATATTACTGATATAACAACTTCACTAATATAAATATATACTATATATATATATATATATATATATATATATATATATATATATATATATATATATATATATATATATATATATATATATATATATATATATATATATATATATATATATATATATATATATATATATATATATATATATATATATATATTACTGATATAACAACTTCACTAATATAAATATATACTATATATATATATATATATATATATATATATATATATATATATATATATATATATATATATATATATATATATATATATATATATATATATATATATATATTATATATATAGTATATATATATATATATATATATATATATATATATATATATATATATATATATATATATATATATATATATATATGTATATATATATATATATATATATGTATATATATATATATATATATATATATATATATATATATATTTATATATATATATATATATATATATATATATATATATATATATATATATCCTTCTTGTTTATTTATATATATATTCTACTTGTGTTTTTTTGTTTCTCTGTTTTAATTTTGTTTTAAAAAAAATATGATTAGATGAATTTATTTCAATAAAATGTTCGGAACCTTTATAAATTAAAAATATCTTTTGTATATTTAAATATATATATTGTGAAGTATATTTAAATATATATTATTAATTTTACTCTTTTATATATTATTGGAAATTGTAAAAATTTATTTATTTATTTTTTTTTCACGAAGGGGCTGGATGATAAGACATTTTGTCTTCTACTTGCCCCAGTCAGCTCATAATTGTATAATTTTATTTGAATATAGGGTTAACATCGTAAAATGTGTCAAATGACGAAATAAAAAAAGTAATATTAAAAAAAAGTAATCAATTATGATACCTTATATTGATTTAGAAGATCGTCTTCCTTTTATGAATTTTATTAAAATAGGGAACAAAGAAGAAGTATTTCGACGCATAAAATTAACCTAGACGAATTATATAAAAAATGCATAATATTAGAAATAGTTTAAATATAAAAATCTTTCATAAAACTTTATTATGATGACCAAGTATATATACTTTGTTTTTATAATAAAGTTTCATGAAAGATTTTCTTTATTAACCTGTTTCAAAAAATACGCAACTAAAGTGTTAATTATCTATACTCAGTAAAAAAAAACGTAGAAATTTTTACCGTGAGGTAGAATATTTGATGTACCTTTAGTAGAATACAATTTTTTTATCTTTTAATGTACAAAATTGTATTAAAAACAAGGTTTTGTTATAAAGTCGTCTACCTTAAAGGTATAATTTTCGGTCTTAAAAGGTAGAAATAATCAATTACTTAGGGTATTTCACATATTCTATCTATAGGTAGAAATTTCCACATTTTGTTTTTAGTGTGTAGGTCAATTATACATTGTATATATTTCTTTATATGCGCAAAAATATATTGATAAAAGTATACTGATATAAGTATAATTATATCAATAAAAATATATTGATATAAGTATACTCTCCAATATACTTTGTGACTTAACTAGATTGAGACTAAATTGCAAGGTGATTTGCTGACTTAGAGTCGCGGTTTGGAGATAAAGGAAGTTGGCTTTAGAAACTTATCTGGAATGAAAATTTTTAATTTTTCATAAAGTTATACTATAAATCGTATTTCATTAAAATTAAAAGAATATAAAATAAGAAAAAAAAAAGGTTTTGAGTAAATACATTTATAATAAATATAAATTAAGATAATAGCTTAAAAGTTTGTGATTAAAATATTGTTAAATTATTGACGATAAAAATTTTAAAGTTAAATTTTGTTTTATATTTTTAAAATTAACTATTAACAAAACGTACATGCCTTTCCTTTATTTTTTTACATTTAAGGTACAAAACTATCAAGTGTATCTATTGTTCTAATCTTTTTTGGAGTTATATTCTGCTTGTTTTCATTTGCTTTTCTTTCTATAATATGTCTCCGACATAAACGGTAAAACTTTTGTAAATTTTTTACTTAGTAATTGTAAAGTAACTACTTAGTATACAGTTTTATTTAGGGATATTTATTTTATTAATTAATATTTTAGTAATTGTTGTAACGACCTGATTATCAGTAAATTTGTTGACCATAGTAAATTTGCTTTTACAACGGTTTACTATAAGCCATAGTTTAGATGATCTTACTAAAAGTGTTTTAATTAAACATTGTCGTTTTTAACTTTTTATTTTTTATTTTGTCTTTCTTATCATAAGAACTTTGCATGTTTATTTGCAGCAAAGTGGATTTTCCTGTTACTGTGCAATTTTACGCAGCATCTCAAAGCGCGGTTGTACAAGGGGTGGCTCAAAATCACCTAAATAGTGTCGATATTCAGATAGGAGTAAACAATTCGACTGATTCAAACATTTTTCATCCTTCAAATGAGATTGGAGTTGACAACGCAGCTCATTTTAACATAGCTCCTCCTCCGTATGAACGATCGGAACAAACACTTTTTGCATCAGCTATTTTTAGTACTGAGTCTCCACCAGAATACTCTAACTAATTTATTATGAAAGAGAAGCTCTATTGATTTGATTAAAAAGTTTGCTTTACAAAGATTCGCAAAAAAATCTTCGTTTGACTAAAGCTAAATCTTCAAAATGTTTAACGAAAAATTTTGCTTAAATAAAGATTTTTTATTATATTAATTTTTATAATATTTAATTTTTATAATAATTCTTTAAAAATATGTATGTATCTTAAGGAAGAACCCATAAAGTACCTACGCTGTAAAACCGCTGATTTAGAACATCCTTTCCCTTGTAAGCACCTATATGAATTTAAACACTCCACCTACCCCCTTATGCTTTCTTGTGCATCATTTATTTGAAAAGCAACCCCCTTCTCCCCAATCCTCAAATTTTCAAATATTTGAAAAAACGTTTAGTTAGTTCGACATATCTCTGTTATATATTTCAATAACAATTTTTAAAACTCGTGAAATTCAATTCATTTCTAAAAAAAAAAAGAGAATTAAAGTTTTTTTTAAGAACTCCAAATAAATGGGGTCATACCGCATACGTACAAACACTGTCTTAACCACCCAATCCTCTTCCCCACCCGCCTTTCTCTCTAGTACGAATTGTGCGTCTTTAGGTAAACCCTGTCCCGCATACCTGCGTACGTAGTTTATGGAAGACCCCTAATGTTAAAGTATTGTTTTGTAATCTTAAAAGTATTTTTGATAATACATCTTTATGAAGCAGTTGTCTCAATAAATTATAGTTTGAATAGATCTAATCTCAATAATATTTTGCCAGTTATCTCAATAGACTTTTTTGTTATAAATATATTGTTGAAAAAACAGAATTTTTATAACAGAAAAGTAATAATCTTTTCTTTTATAAAAAATGTTAAAAATATTGTTTTTTACAAAATGTTTTTACGCCATTTCAATTTGAACATGACATTTTGAAAAAGACACAAGTCCATTTATTAAAACTTTTTAAAGCTAACAAAAAACCATTATTACACGGCTGTTTCAAACCGAGCTTAACGGCTTCTTGTTATTTTTTGAAAATATTGACTTAAGGGGTGTTACTAAAACTTCTATAACTTTTAAAATATTAAAGATAAATTTGTTTTGTAAAAAGAGTAAAAACAACAATAAAATGTTTCATCTTACGACATTTAATGCATTAGTAAAAAAACTTCTTTAAGTTTAAAAAAAAACGCGACAAATGATGAAGTTGGCTGAATTCAAGTAATTTGATGTTACTTTTTATCAAAAAAAAATCAGAAAAATTTATTTCTGATAGTTATTCTCAAATATATTCATTGTTTGACTATTATAAAAACAAAAAAACCTTAATTGTTTAAGAACAGCTAAAACAGACTTTATTGAGGTCTGAAAGCAAACGCACTTTTTGCAAAGTTATGAAAAATGTAGTTAGAAGGGGGATTAGCTGTTAAAAGTTTACATTTTTATATCTAGGAGTTATTGTTTTAGAAACTTATTTTCCTATGCCAATAAGTTCATTGCATTGCAATGAAAAACCACTTTTCGATTTTGGAATATTTAGTCAAAACATTTAAAGCTTAAGCATTTATTTTTTTCTGTGCATACAGTTCTAATAATATGGTGTTAAGTTGTTAATAAATAGACTCACCAAGTCTGATAAAATAACTCATGACTAAATTTGAGTTTAAGCTTTTGAATTAACCTCGCTTTCGGTAATAGAATTATTTTATAGTAATTGAATCTATAGTCTCTTCTCTCAGTAAATAAAATATTTGAATATACAAATAGCTAATTGTAATCTTTTGAAAATTTGTTTTTATTTTTATTAAAAACTGTTTTACAATCAGTTGGTTTACTGATAGGTTCTTTAGGAAGTAAACTATCTTTGTACATTCAATTGATATCGGATTCATACTCATGCTAAACCAGAAAAACAATTGCTCCACTCAAAATTTCGATAACGTTTACAAATTCCTTATTTATTGAACTAAATTTTTACACCAACTTGATATGAGACTTATATTCCATTCTTTAACCAGCGAGGAGGTATGTAGAGCAGAGGTACTGCAGGTAAAACTAACTTCTGGTGATAAACATCGAATGGATATGTAATATATCTATGAAAAAATGTTACATATAATGAAGGACAATACATTTTTTAAATTAAATACACAAACATACAAGATCATAACCAACCAACATACCAGTTGCTCTGATCACAAGTTAATATATAAAAGCTAGATTTTTACATACATTTGATGCAAGACTAGTATTTCAATCTTTAACATGAGCGAAGGTATTGCATAGGTATAAATAACTTCTGAAGATAGGAACCGAATGGGCACCTACCTAATATATAAAATCAATATATTAAAAAATAATATTTTAAACTAACATTACACAGATATTAGAACAAATGAAATTATCTTATATACAAATTAAACATATAATTTATCTTACTTGTAAATAGTTTTTTTTTTGTTGTTGTTTTTAATTTTTTAAACATTTGATGACCACAAACAAGACAAAGACCTTGTCTATAAAATGAATTGTTGCCACGCTCAGAACACACAACACACTTTCTCACCTTAGAGGCTTGAAGCTTCGTATCAGCTTTGCTGTGCAATTCAAAGCGTTTTAAAACAAGATGCAGCTTCTGCTCCTGGTTTCTTACTGAATGCAACAGTCTTAATTCATTATTTACGTTATTATGCAAACACTCTCCCTCCTCTTCACTTAGCAACCCAATAGTTTTATGGAATTTTACAAATAGTGGCACATTAAAAATAAGATCATGCATTTTTCGTGTGATACTTTCATTTAGAAAGCAAGCATGAAACTTAATAGCAGATAAATTTATATATTGATGAAGCTCAGTAATTTTTGCATCGGAACGAAATTTTCGCCAAAAAAGAATAGATTGCAATTTATTAAAAACACTAAACACACGTACAAATCTATTTTTAATTGCTTCATCATCAATAACACTACAAAGTTTATAGTGGTTTCTTAATCCTATTTTGCAATGATTACCTACAAATACATTACCATGGTAAGCTTGTCGCTCAACCTTCATATCTTCAAGAACTTATAAAGAGACATCTCATGAGGCCCTATGCTATTTTTATATTCTTTTTCTAGGTCTTCACACTCCATCTGTAATTGAATATACTCAACGTCTAAAAGTTCTCGTTGTGCGCGTATAAAAGAAATTTTTTCAGAAATATAAAGGTCAAGTTATTCTATATCTTCACCCTGACATGCTAAACACTCATACTTCTCAATGTCACACAATACACTCTTTTCCGAATCACCATTAATTTCACAAAATTGATGAAACAATTTTTAGCACGTACCACATTGCACCCAATCAATGTTACAATCGTATTTTGTAATTAAACATCTAACACTATCACACATTTCTTGCTGTTTACAGGTTATTTTTTTATCGGAGGAGTTTAGAGATAATTCAGAAATAATTTTATTAAAAGCTAATCAACGCGCCTGTAGATTTACAATGTCTACAAATTGATTTCCTAATAAACGTAAAGCTTCTGCTGTTTTAGAACATTTAACGCTTTTAGCAGCCCACAATTCATTTGTTCTCACATTCTCATTATGCGACAAAGACGAAACAGCTTGACAATCAAAAGTCTTACACTCCTTTAACAATAACTTATACAGTTTTAACACAACTCCTAACATAATATGCTAAACAGGTGGCACTACATTATCGAAAGTTATTATGGGGAAAATCACAGGAGCAATAATTGAATTATGAAACTTACCTAAAGTTCTTAGGTTTCCACCTTGTCTATTTTCACACAAGTTCTCATTGTAAGCACTTTTCAGAGATTTTATTGTCCTCCTCAAAATGTTACAATTAGCAGGTGTGTGAGGCATAGAAGCATGGTTTCTTAGAGAATTCAACTTAACTAGGTCTGTAGAAGTAGGAAAGCTAGCAGCTGAACCCTGGTGTTCCAGTACATCATCGATAAAATGAAAATCTCCACCTAAGAACAACCTGACTATTTTGCCTTCAAGCTTAAAATCTGACGACTGAATTCTTTTAATGTCGTTGGCAAAATGCCCGAGAACTAAGGCTAAATTCTCACGACAGTCTGAACTCTAATACATACAAAACAAGTGAACATCGTATACAGACTCTGATGATTTAGAATTGACAACTTCAAAATGGAATTTCATATACTTCCCACCATCATTACCAGCAAAAAGAAACCATACTTCTTTGCCAAAACCAACATTCGAATTAAGGTGGCGGCGTACAAAAAAGATTAGTAAAAACCTCTTCAATATAAGTTGTCAAATTATTGACCATCAGTACAGATACTAAACAAGGTGCTTCATTCGCAGATCGATAAAGTAATATAGACTTCACAGTGACATGTTCTTTATTGACATGCATTGTCCGCTTTTCTTGTTCTTGTCTTACCTTGGGCTCAGATGGGAGAATCCTTGCACCAAGATTACACATAATACGTCTTAGTCTATGGAATTCAGCCGTGGACATCCTTAATTGGCTCTGTAGCTCTACAGCATCAGAAACACTTAACTGCTTAACCAAACCCAACTTATTTGCAACACAACAAAATATTAACTTTTCACAAGACATAGAATCACAAAACAACATAGACAAATTACTTTCTAAATCTGAACAAGCTAATAATCGAAGGAATATAAAGGCAAGTCTAGATCGTCTAGCTGCAGCATGCCTACTTAACTTAGAATAAGGTTTACCATTTCCTAACTTAATGTAGATATATTTTTTACTAACTATAGGCTTTTTAACTGATATATTCTGTGGATTACTTAATTTAAACGCACAAAATAATTCAGAGGAACCTATGTTGTCGTAGTCTAAATAAGAATCAACCACAACTAAATCCTTATCGCTACTAGCAAAACATTTGCAAATTTGGCAACTGTTCTGGCTTAAATCACTAATTTTTGCAATTTTTTTTTTCAATATTATTTGTTTGTAGCAATTTTACGTTTTTGGCACGAGCAGATGCAAATTTACGCTGTGCTGTTTTAATTTTTTTTTTTTTTTTTTAAAGTTGGACCTGCCCCTCCTGTTTTAGCATAGTCTCATACTCATACTCATAGTCTCTAATTGAGAACTTAATGAGATACAATGTGTGTTGAAAGCCCTATTTTTAGAATTTAAATCTGTAATTTCAGCTTCCAACTTAAATACTTGCATTTTAAATTTTTCTGTTTTCTCCATATTTGTTTTATTTTTAGAAGTTAATTGATCAATTTGATTCAGTAGCTCCTGACTGTTATTTAAAGTGAAAAAGTCATCTGCATCTGCTGATTTTTTTTTTTTTTGGGTGGAGCTTGCGACAGTTGCATTTTAAAAAATTCTTCGTTTTTTATAGCTTTAAAATTTTTTTTATATTTCTTTTTTTTGGGTGTTAACTTTAGGCACATTTTATCAAACTCGTCATTACTAGGCATATCAAAATCAATTGGCAAAAGAAAACTCATAAAACTAAATAAATCACTTCTTATTTTAAAGACTGTCATTAAAATGGAAATGACATTGTTACTGATCTTATCTGTCCTAATTAATCGCTTAACGAAAGGAAAGTTACACCTATCTTCCCAACCATTTTTCCATCCAATATGTTGTTTCACAATTTCACTCTCAGTTGAATACATAGTTATCAAAATAATATTGACTTATTAATCAATACTAGCTGGGGTGACCCGTAAAATACGGGTCTTTACCGAACCGACCATTTTTATACTTATCTATAGCTATCCGGACGTAAACTAAGGGTCTTAGTAAATCTATTCTACACCGACCTTTTCTATACTTATTCCTTACCTCAATATTTTTTTAAAACCGTTTAAAAATGTACATATAAAAAACTATAATTACTTTTTGATATGACAAAAACATTTCTGTTAAAATGTTCTTTTAAAAACTTCAAACGATTTTAATATTATGCCGATTATAAAAATTTTAATAAGAAAAAACGTAAAAAAGACTACGAACTTAGAAAAATGCTAAAACATTCAACACGTGACGCCGTTAAAGTACGCCTTAGTTAACGTTCATAACATATACACATCTAATTAGATTTTATTTAAACTCAGTTGTTGCAAACTTGGTTTTGAATTTTTAATTACACTTCTTATGCGTCATAAATAACCTTAAATTCTAAATAGAAAATACGTTTATGAGCTAATTGGTAGACGCGCAACACTTAGACAGATATAGTCATCTTACCCCGGGAGTTCATACTCCAGTGACTTTTTTTTTTCATCCCAACTTACAACAAAAGTAATTAAAAATAAATGTTATCATTGAAACAGTTTTAAACATTTCTTCCCATTTATCTTTGAACTTAACTTTATTCACTGCAAACATACTTTTGGTGTTTATAAGCGTTATTTTACGTTTAGTATTTGTAGGAATTATTTGCACGCACGTATTTTAAACAATTATTTTTACTGTTTCATCTAAAAATCTTATTTAATTTAGTTTAATAATTTCTTAAATATAATATATATAATATAATTTAAAATATTTTATTAACCCTATTTAAATAAGTATCAAAACTCTTTCCTTTAATTTAAAAAGAATTTCAAATTAACGTAGGCTATAACGTTATTTTACCCTTTCATCAACATTTATTTAAAAAGTAAATTTGGATATAGAAAAACGGGTTAAAGACTTATTATTTTAAAAAAGTTAGCTTTATCTATTTAATGCTTTTCGTAAAAGCGTTTCTTTAAAGACTCTTAACAAATCATTCAAGCTGTTTTTACTGCCTAAGTTATTAAACCTGTTGTGTGTGCCAAAAATCGATACTTAATGCAAATGGAAACTTCGAGTGCTAATGGTGATTAAAGCATAAATGGTACCTATTCATATATAATAAAAGGAAATATGAAAGACAAAGCAAAAATGATTTTTATATCCATTTAAACCAATAAATCCCAAAATAAAAAAATATAGATATTTACTTAAAAACATATTTTTCTTGATATAAAATAAAAATATAACCTTTAGTACAAATTACAAAAAAAAAAATTATTCAACAGAGCTACTTATAATACAATTTAAATTGAATCATTGTTTCATAAATATTAAGCTTTAGGTAAGCCATAATCAAGTCAGCTATAAGAAACGGAACTAAAAATGGAACAAAGTTATTTAAACGCATAATCATAATCATACACATTAATTACAAATTAACATGTCATGCAATCAATACTTTTGAAAACTCAAAAATGCGAATAAGAAACTTACTTTTTTATTTTTACATAACCCTGACAGACCAACATGAATGTGAGCTAAATCTATTTGCATAAAACATCACAACAATTAATTAAATAGCAGAACCACCTCCAATGGACAAAAAAATTAGTTTTTTAAGGAAAATTAGAGTTATTGGGAGGGGAGGTATTAATAAATAAAAAAGCTTAACTTGAATTTAAAAATTAGTTCATAGTTTTGTTGAGGGTTATTGAGTTATTCTGAGTTTATTATACATATTTTAAACTACTGACACCACACACTTATATTCTTAGTTCTGGAAGGTGCTAGATAGAATTTGATTGTGTGAAAACCAAATCCCTTTGAGATTAACATTAACTTTATCAAATGTATGACCGTGACTTTTATTTCTAGTTAATGAGCATTGTTGATAAAGGTGTCTTTATTTAAATGATTTACTTTGATAACATTTAACATTCATGGGAAAAATAAAAAACAACACAAAAATAAATTTACAAAAATATATTACAAAAAAAAAAATGAAGTGGCTCAAAAGTTGTCAATTTCTTTACAATTTAATATGTAAAAAAAATTATTGACAACTTTTGCGCCACGTTGTCTTCTCCTCCCAGCATCCGCTCTATTACCCGTGTTGTATGGGGTGCCATCCCTCCATCTAAAGGAGGGATGGTCGTCCCCATACAAACACCAGCGATGGAAGGCCCTCAAAGATAGAGGGCCTGGATGCTGGGAGCGATACTTTCTGAATTCTTCCCATGACTTCGAGCCTGAAAAAAAAATTATATATAAATACAACTATGTACCAAGGTAATACTTACAAAAAATCTACTGTAAAAAAACAATAAAAGCAAATAATGTAATAAATTAAGTACAAGTGAGCACTACAACTTATTTATTTTACTCACTAATACTTGACTTATTACATTAACTAATTAAACTGGAAAGCACATTTGTAGCTATATTAAAAAACAAAAGGTACAATAAAAGCAATCAATCAATGTAATAAGTCAAGTAAAGGTGAATATAACAACTTACTTGTAACAGAAGAAGCAGCAGCTAGAGATAAATAAAAGAAAGTTAAAAATGCAATAAAACCAATTAATTCATAAATTAAGTCAAGTATAAGTGAATATAACAACTTACTTGTAACAGAAGAAGCAGCAGCTAGAGATAAATAAAAGAAAATTAAAAATGCAATAAAACCAATTAATCCATAAATTAAGTCAAGTATAAGTGAATAGAACAACTTACTTGTAACAGAAGAAGCAGCAGCTAGAGATAAATAAAAGAAAATTAAAAATGCAATAAAACCAATTAATCCATAAATTAAGTCAAGTATAAGTGAAAAGAACAACTTACTTGTAACAGAAGAAGCAGCAGCTAGAGATAAATAAAAGAAAATTAAAAATGCAATAAAAACAATCAATCAATGTAATAAGTTAAGTAAAAGTGACTTACTTGTAACAGAAGAAGCAGCAGCTAGAGATAAATAAAAGAAAATTAAAAATGCAATAAAACCAATTAATCCATAAATTAAGTCAAGTATAAGTGAATAGAACAACTTACTTGTAACAGAAGAAGCAGCAGCTAGAGATAAATAAAAGAAAATTAAAAATGCAATAAAACCAATTAATCCATAAATTAAGTCAAGTATAAGTGAAAAGAACAACTTACTTGTAACAGAAGAAGCAGCAGCTAGAGATAAATAAAAGAAAATTAAAAATGCAATAAAAACAATCAATCAATGTAATAAGTTAAGTAAAAGTGACTTACTTATAACAGAAGAAGCAGCTAGAGATAAATAAAAAAAAGTTAAAAATGCAATAAAACCAATTAATCCAATTTAAGTCAAGTATTAGTGAATAGAACAACTTACTTGTAACAGAAGAAGCAGCAGCTAGAGATAAATAAAAGAAAATTAAAAATGCAATAAAACCAATTAATTCATAAATTAAGTCAAGTATAAGTGAATAGAACAACTTACTTGTAACAGAAGAAGCAGCAGCTAGAGATAAATAAAAGAAAATTAAAAATGCAATAAAAACAATCAATCAATGTAATAAGTCAAGTCTAAGTGAGTACAACAACATACGTTACTGAGGAAGTTGGATTTGTCACTATATAAGTGATTACATTATATTATTTATTAAAACTTTTATGAGACATAAAACATAATATAGTTACTTACAAATGTAGTTTAAAATGATATCTAAAAAAATTGACCAAAAAGTACAAAGTCCAAAACTAATCTCAAATTGAAAAAACGCATTTAATATTAGATGTACATAAATAATTAGGGTGTATAATAAACATAAAAGCAATTTTACTCACCTATGGACTTTTGTAAATCTTCTAATTTTTCTAAATAGATGAACAAATTACTAAAGCCAACCTCATTATTTTTTATTTAATATACATAAAAGTAATATAATGAAATTTTGCTTACTAACTCTACTTTCTAAATTTTCTAAATAAACAAAATGTATGAAAGATTAGTTCATAAATTTATTTACTGTAACATAAACTTCGAAAAAACTGAAGTAAAAAAGAAAAAATAGAAAATGCTAACTTTGATTTTCTAAGAATTCTTTCAAATAAGACAGAAAAGACTCTGTCTCTTCTGCCACTATCTCCTGCGCATCTAAGATATACACACAATACAATATATACATTTAGCATATCATATAATAAAGCACTACATCTAGTCTAGAAAATATAATAATCACAACATCTGGTCTAGAAAATAAATTCCAAGTTTCTAGTTGAAAAACACATAAAGATTTTTTTCTTATTTCAAGATTTGAATTTTACATATAATAATGAAATTTCACTATTAAATAGCTGCGTGTATATAACTATATAACTATTACCAACAATCAAATTACTATTAGTATACAAATATTTGATAAAAAATATGCTACTGATTTCTCCATACTTGAAATAAATTTTTTATAACTATCACTTTATATAAATAAAAATTGTTTACTTCTAAAGAAATTATAGTTTACTTACTTCTAAAAAAGTCACCATCATCGTCTAAAAAGAGAATTACTTGATATTTTTATTTATTTCCAATAAATAAAATATGATAGCAGTGCTTATTTTGTCTATCAGTTAACCCAACACTGTTTATAAGAGTGTAAATTTTTTGTCTATTTATATTTATATATTTATATATGCGTACTAAATAAAGTATAGCGTTTGTGCTGTATACGCATATATTAGATATATATAGATATATAGATATAATATCTAATATAAGCGCATATAGCACTAACACACATATGCAATAAATACATACCGTTTAAATTTTCTTGTGTGTTCATTTCTAAAATAAAAAGTAAATATTTATTCTCAATTCTTACACATATTCTTAAGTCTAATTTAACTTAAAATCATAAAAACTTAATTTGAAGATTTTAGATCAAAACAGTAACTCACTCAGATTCCAAAACTATAAGAGAGTTATAATGAGCGCGTGGCTGTCTTTTGAGTTGTTTAAGCATCCAGTTGGCTTGCAAAATGTAATCTTTAATCGCTTATATTTCTTTAGATTTTAAAATACGCTGTTCGAAAATCGGATTTGGAGTATTTATAATTAAGAGAATTATGTAATTTATGCAAACAAAAAGAAGGGGAAATTCAAGGGTTGCAAGACGTCCGGCTTTTATGAAGAAGAAAGCAGTAAAAGAACTGAACTGTATATGTTTGGGACTATATTCTACTCTGTAAAAGCCGGTCATTTGGCAAACCTAAGTAAAAATGATGTTACACATTACAAAGAGACGATATAGTGAAAGCAATATCAGCATTTCCATGTATATCAGGAAATTGGAATCCTGTGTTTAAGCGAGTCATTGTGCGATAGTTCTTTTCAAGTTGTTTTTGCTGCTTTTTGAAACTTAAATTACAATTATAAAATAAAATGAAAAAAAGACATCAAATATAAATACTGGAAAGTTTTCATACTGTTTTAATAGACCAATAGAATAATTTATTGATGAAAACAAAGTTTCTTAGACCCGCAGTACTCCTACAACACCACACTAAAACAGTTTCTCTACCACACATAACATTTTCTACTATTCCTAACATAGTTGTTATTGGTGACTAAAATTAGAAGATTTTTTCATAAGATTTTTTTTTTACTTAACAAAATAAGAGTTATAGATTTTTCTATAACTCTAACTAAAATGCTACAAAAGAACTCGGTTTCCAGTAAAACGTTTTTCGAAAATAAATAGAAAAAGCTTTGTTTTTTATTGTGGTGTTAAATCGAATGAAACAATAATTGTTTATGGATTAAGTAATAAAGGTCCGGTAACTTTATTTATCTAAGACAATTCGTAATTTATTTTTCTGCCATACACTAAAAAATATCGAAGTAAATGGTTGGTGTGAATTAAGTTTTTATGATGCCTAAGTATGCGCAATTTTTCCACATACTTTTGGTTTATTAGAATCGTATATTTATATCATATGCCAATATTTTGATGATTCGAAACAAAAACTTTGAATTGAAGATTTTTAAGGTATTTTAAAGAAATAACGCCATCTAACGTAGTGATGAGCAGATTCGAAAATTACGTGGACCTAACAAAAGTGTATTTAACATAGTTACCAATTACGTGACATTTCTCCCAGTGTTTTGGCAAACTTTTTTTATAAAATTTAACCTTTCCTATTTAAAAAGGAGAAGTATTTGACAAAGAATCAGGTGACGAATCCTAATTATGTCAAAAATTAGCTCTATTTGTTTGAAAAGCAAATTTTCTACAATAAACTCGCAACAAATTTTTCTAAATGTTTATAAATTAGCAAATTATTAAACTACTATAGCTATTATTTGTACCGAAAATTTGTAAAATACTTAATGGGAATGGAACTATCTAGATCTGTAATTACCATGGTAATAAAAGTATTAACGGTTTCCATTCATATATAACGGAGATATATATAAAAAAAGCAAAATGAGCAATGTATCCATCAAATACTATAATTCCAAAGAGAAAAATTTTACAAATTTGTGTGAGAAACAAAAAACATTTTTCTTGAGATAAAATTGAAAAAATAATTTTTTTTTTTTTAAATTTTACAATATCTATTATATATAACATAAAAAGTATCAGAAGTACTTTATAAAATCAATTCGATTTGTTTCCCTATAATATATCTTTTAGTAAATGGTATAAAGATTAACAAAACTTCCCTTTGGATGTTAAAAAACGATCAACATTAAGAGAAGGCATTTGAACTAAAATAAAACAAAATTATTGAAAACATAACACATTAATGTACTCTTTTATTTAAAAACTCAAAAGTGTGACCAAGGCGATATCAAATAAGAAACTTACTTTGAGATTGTTTTTTTTGTGTGAATAGGTTTTGTGTAAAGGTTTCAAGATTTTTTGTTGCAAGTTTCGATTATAAACTCTTTTCAAAAAAAGCACACTAAAAATAATCAAAAAAAGATAAACCCTTACAGTTTAATATAAAAATTGAATGCTTGGCTTTTAGTGAATGATTATATATAGTCAGTTTCAGTATGAAACAACCCTATAATCATTTTTAACGATAGACACCGACGTGAAGGTAAGCCAAGTCGTCTATCAACACAAAACATCACAACAGTAACATCACAAACATCAATAACAAATAGCACAAAATCTTACAGTAAAGACTCAATAACTTAAACCACCAAAGGATCCAGCAATTAGCTTATTAGAAAATATTTCAGTTAGTGGTAGTATGATCCATAAACAATCGCTCAACTGGAATTTTAAAATTAGTTTGATTTATTTAAGTTGATTTATTGAGTTATCCAGACTTTATTGTAAATACTTTATTTACTAACAGCATAACATACTTGCAAGTACACATTTTGTGATTACAAACAGATTTTATTATGTGTTTCATGTCAGTACGCCGCTTGGCTAGCAAGGACAACACTCTTGCCATAAACAAAGCCAAGTCACATTAATCAAAGTACACCGTTTGGCTAGCAAGGACAACACTCTTGCCATAAACAAAGCCAAGTCACACCACTTTGAAACCATGAAAACAACATAATAACAACTCACAAACTATAAACAGATAACATAAAAAATACACTTCACATATAACAGTCATTTACACATTAGTTACACATAAACACTTACAAAATATAACCTTAACACATATTTAAACACATAATAAATATCACACATTACTGCATCAAGCAACACACAAAAATACTTTAAATTACAGTTAAAATATTTATAAGAAATGAGGAGTTTAATTGTAAAAAATTAATTATTTATAGATTTAGTACATTGGTAAATACAACATTGTTTGTGTAGCATTTGTTAAATGACATACCTTGTAATGAATGCTCATCAATTTTAAAAAATAAGGTATTAAACCATCTTGTTCTTGAACATTCAACATAGAGTTGACCATGTGAAAAGCATAGGTTTTTGAGATAAATACCAACTTTGTCAAAAGTTTGACCTTGACTTTTATTTATGGTCATTGAGTATGCTAATCTTACAGGAAATTGACGACGCTTAAGAGTAAAAGGTAAATTTGAATCAGATTGTGTTAACTGAACCCGAGGGACAAATACCCTCTTGCCAACTGAAACACCTGTTAGAACTTGCCCATCAATGTAATTATTTTGTAGAGCACGCACTATCAATCGGGTACCATTGCAATGTCCAGCTTTTAGATCTAAATTTCGAAGTAACATTATAACAGCACCAATTTTTAGCTTTAGGCAATGAACAGGCATTCCTGATGGAGTAAGACTGTTTAAAAACTCAACAGGAAAATTATTGATTTCGTTAAGATCATCTGTTTCAATAGTATCAGCACTTAAATAAACCTTAACGTCACCTGGTAAACGGTCCAAAACTTCTTCATTTATTGCTAAAGAATCAACATTATTGGGTGTCAAAATGGCACGTTTAGCATAATCATCTTCTTCTGCAACTCCAAAAATCTTGTCTACTAAAGATTCATTTTCTCCAAGCAAGCATTGCTCAGGATCCTCAATGCACCCGCGAAAGGAACCATCTGCTTTTAAAGGTAATGTTCCACTACCAAGTTTTAAAAGCCATTGAGAGAATTCCTCTTCTTCGGCCTGAACCCTCATATTTTCTGTTAATGAAAATCGCTGAACATATTGCCAATGTTGAGAATATTTTATACAGGCTTCAACAATATCAGCTGGTTGCCCTCTCTTTACAACCGGAAGTATTTGCCTAAAATCCCCACCCATAAGAATAACTTTACCACCGAAAGGAAACTTGTTATTGCAAACGTCTTGAAGTAACTTATCAATGGCATTTAAAGCATGTTTAGGTATCATGGATGCCTCATCTAGTAAATAAAGGCTAACTTGCCTCAAGAATTTTCCGTGTATAGAATTTGGAGTTACATTGCATGTGCTATTTTCCAAAATCGGCACAGGAAGTTTGAACAAACCATGAAGTGTACATCCTTTTTTTAAAAGAGTTGCAGCTATTCCTGTCCATGCAGCTGTTGCAGTTATAATATGTCTACTGCTGGTTTCAGCGATTAAATAATTGTATGTAAATGTTTTACCACAACCTGCAGGGCCATCCATAAAAAACAATCTAGACTGCTTGTTTTCATTGTTAGGTTGCTCACTAAGAGCAGAAAGGATAGCATCAGCAATTTGACGCTGATTATCATTTAACAATGGTCTAACCCTATTTGCTTCATCAATTAAAACCTGAACATCTTCCTCTTCATTTTGTGGGACATAATCTAAAAACTCATCTAAAGTAGGAAGATTAAAATCAGCTAAAGTCTTACCATTCTGATTAATTATAGATTCAATTTGACGCAAAGCTGCCTGCTCAGCAATTATTGGTGGCATGGAATGGTGAATGTAATCCTCCATCATAAAATCTTTAAAGGCATTCCAAAGATTTAATGGATCATCAGGTTCACAGAAAGTCAAAATAATGGAAAACAACTGTCTAATTTGATTTGGCAACCGAGTTGCAGCAGCCTCAGTTAATGTATTTCTCCATTCAGCGTCGTCTTGTAACAGACCTAATTGAGAACATGCTTCTCAGAATGTATTAAAAACTGTACCATTAACAGTACGCAAATCTTCAAAAGAAACTGCACCTCTAACATGCAAAAGTAACATTCTAATATAAAATATTTCACCTATTGGACTCACTTTATACATCCTAACAATCACCTTATTGCTACCTCTTTGCCTAACTTTCCATTTACAACGTTTGCTATCAAAAACAAAGTGGTAAGGAATTTCAACATATGGATAGTGTCGGGCTTGTTCATTTTCAACATTTAATTTAAACCATGCAGTTAGGTGAGTGTCACGCTGTGCTGCACGGTCTAAAGCTGCCTGTTCTTCGCCTTCTACAAAATATATCATCTGATTATCTGGCAGATGAACCTGAAGTCGAATGATGTTATGTGACATATCACTTAAAGAATACTCAAATATTTGCCACAATGCTTCTGGAGCTGAGACATAGCGACAATTTAAAAACGTGTTTATTTCATCATGGTTAACTTGCTCATTTATCACCACATTGGCACAGTCATGCCCTTTGTAAATGTACTTATATAAATACTTAACTGACTTTATGGTCATGCAGGCTTCAACATTTATGTGTGCTTGATATTTTTTAGAAAGCCATGGGTTATAAGGTACAACCCAACGGTTGTCAACTTGATTACCTTTTATATTTACAATTCTTCCATTATCGACGCGCCTATAGCGTGGATAACCAATAAAAATTGCAACAGTGTGGGGATTAAATTCCTTAGGAAATTTTTTTGTGCATTTACCATCTTTCATGCAGGGAGAATTGGGATTTAAAATTCCACATGGTCCATGTATCATGCATGATTTTATAATTTCAAAAAGTTCAGGATCAACAGCTGGGTCTGGGATTTCTGCTAATATCAAACTATCAATATCTTCTGCTGTTTCTAGCTTATCAGCATTTACAAAGTGCAATAAAATATGTACATGTGGCAAACCACGCTTTTGAAACTCAATAACCTGCACATGACTTACAACTTTGCCTAAGACTCCATGCTTAAAAATATCCTCTAAGAAAAATTTAAGTTTCATTTTAAATACCCGACAAACTAAATCAGGTCTGTCATTAGCAGTTTGGCCTGGGTTTAAATTTTCTACTATTTCTCTCCATTTTGGATTGCAGGTAAAAGTAATGAATAGATCTGGTTTACCATATTTCTTTATGACTGCCATCGCATCTTCAAAGTTTTCTTTTAATGCTCTTGGACTACCAACATATGAAGAAGGCAATATAACAACACGGCCTGGTCTTACATTAAGATCATTAGCACGGTTAATTACATGTTCATGCAATGCATCATATTGCTCACTTCTAAGTTTGTTTTGGTTATTTCTAATAAAAGCAAGGCGCTGTCTCTCAACTTTGACATATGCATCAACAACATATTGCTGAAAAAGTTTCTTACCATAGAATATAGGACTAAAAGTTTGTCTAACAGCAAGCCTATAATTATAATACTGAGACAAAGTAACATGGTTTCTAACACGGGTTGCACGGTCAGGGTTGTGCTCTAGTTGATTGTGCCATCCAGCATCACCTCTCGGGAAGAATATTGGATATACCAAAGGATCCAAATTTGCAGACATAGACGAAATTGTTCTTAAAGGCTGACCTCGAGGGTATATAACAATTTCCCTGGATGCAGGTGGAGCACCATCATCTCCCACAAACACAATAGCAACTTCCTCATGGGAAGGAAGATTGTATCGACGTCTATCATGACCTTCAAGCAAAGACATTCTTACAACAGAGGTTGGTCTACCTTCTAAAGCTGCTTGGCGGATTTCTTCATCCTCTACTTCTGCCATGTTTTTAAATGCAAGAGCAAATGGGTTTTCTTGATTAATTAATGTTTGCAAGAGTTGCATTAACTCATGTATACAACCATCATTACCAGGTTGTTCCATTCTGAATGACACTGCTGCATTAGAATCATAGATATACAGCTGACAATATTTGGGCAGACAACCTTCTGCAGGCCTTAAATTTCCAACACGATGCAAAATTTGCCCACAGACTCTAAAACAGAAAGGGCCATTATTTGAGGGAGGAGCTATTTCGGCAGTGAAGGAAGCAAAAGATAAAGAGGAATTATAACTCCTTATGTGTTTAAAAAAATTTTGATTTACAGCATGATCAACATGGTTTCCTGTCATTAAACCAGTCAACAATGGCGGATAAAGAGAAAGAGGAGCTAATACAACTTTTCCTGAATGGCAGCACAAAAAATGAATTTCATTTAAAAACTTCTTTGCACTGCAATACTGACAATTATGGTTTAATTCTCCGAGGTAGTTACTCTCTAAAGCAATATTATTTCTTGCTATGCGATGCATATTATACTTATTAAGTTCTCGCCTAGCCTGATTTCTTTCATTTTGATTACAATTTATTTCAGCTCACCGGGGCTCATCTCTTTCAATTCGACGACGATTTATCTCAGCTCACCGGGGCTCATCTCTTTCCATTCGACGACGATTTATCTCAGCTCGCCGGGGCTCATCTCTTTCAATTCGACGACGATTTATCTCAGCTCGCCTGGGCTCATCTCTTTCAATTCGACGACGATTTATCTCAGCTCGCCTGGGCTCATCTCTTTCAATTCGACGACGATTTATCTCAGCTCGCCTGGGCTCATCTCTTTCATTTCGACGGCGGTTTATCTCAGCTCGCCTAGCCTGCCTTCTTTCATTTTGACGAAGTCTAATAATTTCATTTCTTAAATTATTAGACATAATTAGGCATCAAAGGAGTGTGTAAAAATGATGCCTAATATAATAAAAGTTGAAGTTTCTTTTTTAAACTTATCTAAAATAAAGTGTAAGCAAATAATACAGAGCATAATACTATAATCTATTATATTCTACCATATATAGCATTGTGTTAAGATAACATAGTTTTATTAAAAACTTAAACTAAAGTTATAAATTAATGTAATATTTTCAACTAAGTATTGTTTATATAATTATGGTAGTTGTTATCAATTACTGACAAAATATTATAAGTATTTAATCAAAAAAAACAAAAAAAACAAATGTAATTTAAAAAACAAATTTTTTATATATAAGAACTCATAAATAAAGCAAATTAAAAAAATTTAAGGCCTGTCAACTCAGCAGGTACTGCTAGCATGGAAGGATAAAATGTAATCATCCATCAACAAAACCCTTTCATTACTTTGAAAGGCATTTAACGCAAGATTTGCAATAAATAAATACAAAACTACTAAAAGAACCTCTATAAACAATCATATATTTGCTTCAAGTGAAGAAACTTGGAAATATTGAAACTTCTTTTACTATTTTATTTTTTTTTTAGATATTTAATATTCTAAAGAAAAAGGGACAATAATTTAAGGCAAAAAAATTAAAATGTCTATACATATAATATATGTATAGACATTTTAATTCTATATATTTTATTGTGTGTGTGTGTCTATATATATATATATATATATATATATATATATATATATATATATATATATATATATATATATATATATATATATATATATATATATATATATATATATATATATATATATATATATATATATATATATATATATATATATATATATATATTGATGTACATACAAAACATTAAAATAATAATATAAAGAAAACATTCTCCATACAAAAAATCCTAAAAATTTAACAAAAGTTATTAAAACTTATGCTTCAACACGCTGTATACTTACTTTTATATATATAAAAAAAATTTGAGTTAAACATAATTAATGAAGAAAATCGAAACTCTTAAGAATTTTAATGAGGAGGAGCTGTTAGTAAAGCCTGCTTTTTAACAAAATTTATTTATTGTCAAAAGCATACATTGTTAAGAACAGAGGATAACAACATTAAAACACATTTTTTAAACAATATTTTTTCAACACATTTTAGAAATACACTAATTACAAACAGAATTAATTTATGTGTTTTATTATGACAATACACCACTCTGCTGGCGAGGACAATATTTTTGCTCTCAACAAAGCCAGGTCACATTATAGCAAAGTACACTACTTGGCTAGTGAGGTCAACAATCTTGCTGTAAACTAAGCCCAGTCACAACAATTTGAAACCATGCAAACAACATAATTATCACTTACAAACTATAAACATATTACATATAACACACCACAAACATTGAAACATTTCATATATTTACACACTTACAAAATATAAACCCATATAACCTTAACACATATATACACAATAAAACACAATATAAATAACACACATATATAGATAAATATATAAATTAAGAAAAATATATAAATTTGAAACTTTACAAATACAACCTTATTTTTGTTTTTTGAAATACCTTGTAATAAATGTTTAACAACTTTCAAAAACAAACTATCAAAAAATCTGGTTTTTTATACGAATTTTTATAACTTCTTTTAAATAAGGTATTAAACGATCTTGTTCTTTAACATGTAACATTGAGTTGACCGTGTGAGATGCAAGTGTTTTAAACACTAACTTTATCAAGAGTTTGACCTCTTGACCTTTGAAATGAGCAACGTCTTCTTGAGTCGTCTTTTAATTTAAAAATTAGAGATTAATTTTATAAATTAATAAATTTAAATACAATTGACAAAAGACTAAAATGCATGATTTAAATAAATCACCTGACTTTAAAAGTTACTTTACTAATTCAATAATAACATAATGTTCATCCTTTACTACAGAAGTTATCAAATAAAAATTGTTGATCTTATCACTAATTAAGCTGATGAAACAAAGTTTTTGATCTCATTACTGATTAAGCAGATACTGACAGATTATTAAGATTTGAAAGAGCCTCATTACGCGAGTTCAGAAGTAAAGCAATTTATAATAAAACTCAAAGGCCAAGTATGGTAAAAAAGTCCGTGTAAAGGTGCACGAATGGTGAGCAGCAGCAGCGGCAGCGTTAAGTTAAGTATTAATTATAAGCGATAATAAAAACAAATAAAATAATATTAATTAACAAATTTATGCACTAGATAAAAGTGGATTTAACAACTTATCTGTTAATTCAAAGAGAAAAATTCCGCGTAACTTTGTTTACCTTATACTTCAAAAATTGACTCGCCGAAACAGTTGTTTGGAGAATATTTGTAAATAAATAGTTTGGGACGTAACGCATAAAGGTTACGTCATCGCAAAAAAGCGTCAACACAAATGTACGCCTAAAACTAACAAGATTAGTTGTAAAACATGACATTTTCGAAAACATATTTCATAACATAGCTAAAGGCAAGTAAAATAATTTTTTTATTTTCATTTGCATAAAAGGTTGAAATTTCATTAACTTACGTCATCCATCAAAAAAGTTACGTTTTGCATTTAAAAACGATTATTTAAAAAACATAAATGCTTTAAAAACAATCTTTTTGTAAAAAAATCTCTAGGATGACAAAGGAATCGGATAGAATGGGCATTTAGGGTTAAGTGTTCCAAATTTCAACTATCAAGCACTGAGCTATGTTATGAAATGTTTTCTGGAAAATATGCGAAAATTAGAAAAGTGGTTCTAAAATATTTAAAATATTTTGGCAATATTTATTTTTATACCAATTAATGTAAATATTTATTTAACAAGGAATGATAGATCTTTTATATTTTTTTAATTGCAAGATGAAAGCATTTATATAAAAAAGTTACTATTAGTTTAAAGTTTGTGAATTTTTATACTTTTTTTTTTGATAAACTCATGACGTCACGCTCGTTTTTATATTGATTATCAAATGTGATTATCAAAATCACATCACGTGATTATCAAAATCACGTGATTATCAAAATCAAATCACGTGATTATCAAAAAAATATCTTTAGGGAAGGTTTCAGAAGATACGAAGGTTCCTAAGATTGTATAATCTCTCTTACGGATAAACTAATGATTTTTTCGTCAAACTTTTTGGTTAAGGATATTTATGCAAATTCAACGGTGTTATTTATTTTAATTTCTTGGTTGAATAGTTAATATTCTTTGATTGTTATGCTTTTCAAAAAAATTTACCATCTCCTTTAGAACTTTTTATTATTCAATATTTTGTAATTACATCAGAACGAAACAAGATCATCAAAAATCAATTACATCTTCAATATTTTATGCTTATCTACTGTTAATTCCGTGGGTTACATGAAGTAATACATAAGCTGTTGTCATGTTTTTAAATTATGATAGTACTTGATGAATCTGCTTAGGATCGTATTTAATGAAATTGCTTACCTTTAGACTTAGGCTTTTTATCAAAAAAAAAAGCGCGTTTTTTAAAAGTTATTCTTTGCTGAGATTTATTTTGGTATTTTAAAAGCGATATTTTTTTCAAATAATGTTACCATTAGCTTTTTTAGAAATTGGAAAGATTTTTTTGTTTTTTTTTTTGGTTGAGATAAAAAAAAGTTAATTACTATTTATGATAAAAGTTAATTACTATTTATTTAAGTATATTGTTTGAAAATAAAATTTTGTTTAATTTCTTTTTGTGATAATTTTTTTGTTATTTTGAGTTCCATTAAAAAAAAGCACATCTGAGGAAACTGGTTACACAAGTGGAAACTACTAGGTGTATTAAAGAAAACACAATATTTGATATACAGATTTTTTTTTTTTTTTAATGAAATATTTATTTATATTCTTTGAGAGGAAAAATTAAATTATCATTATTTTTAAAATAATGTAAATCTTTTTGTAATATTTTGAAAATAAATTACATTCCACTGAAAACATGTTCAAATTACGAAACTTTTTTTTACTGCTAAAAAAATTAAACGTTGTAGTTCATAAATAAGGAATTATATAAACTTTTGCAAGTTTGATTTATTATATAAAAGAACATGAATTACACAGAAATATTTAATTTAAATTTATCAACTAATTGGTAAAAGTTTTGGACTTGGTAAAAGAAATTGAAATTTGGTAAAAGAAATTGAAATTGGTAAAAGTCTTTTTTGAAATAGCAGGTTCAATTGAATAAATATACAAAAAAAGTTGTAATAGTAATAAAACAACTTGAAACAAAACTAGCGTATAATTTTTTTTTTTTTTTAAAGTTTTCTGCTATTCAAGCTTCTCTTCTTTTCCTTAGATATCTTATTGTGTCTTCTTAACCTTACTGCTTAAATACTTCTTGTTTACATTACGTAACGCACCTGGAGCTCATTAGTTTTATTTTACGCAAAGTTACTTTTATTTTTATACAAAATATTTATCGCTGTATCTACATTTTCAAACTTGGTACAAAGATATCTCAAGTTTTACTATTCTAATTGACTTGAATTTTTTCACTAAATGTTTAATACACTAGTGTCAACAAAATGTAGCAAAATCAGCATTAATCTGCAAAGGAAAAAACAGTTATCGATAGTTAGGTCTATTTTTTTTTTATAAAAATAATACACTTTACAAAAAATACCATAAGTTTTTAAATAAGATTTTTCTTATCACCATTTTGGTACATTTTGTTTACACCCATGTACAAATGCTACCTGCAAAATTTGATACCAATCGGACTATGCAATATTGAGTAATTTTTGTACTTTTTTTTGCCTTTTTACCCGAATTATTAATGTCATATAAATTTTTTCATTATTTTTAATTTTTTTAAATATATTCTTCAATACAAAAAAACTATTTAAATAGTAAAAAACTTTATACAGTACATTTAAAAAAAAAATTTGAATGTGGATCTACCACCTTAGGAGGCCATCCGTAAAAGACGTCACCTTTTTTTAACCAATTTTTGATTTTCCCCCCCTCCTTTCCTCCTTTGTCACCGATTGTCCTTTTTTCCTATAACGCCCTGGATAAGGACATCACAAAATCCTAACCCCCTCCCTATTTTTATTAAAAAGTTTGTTTCATCTTGCAATGATGTTTAAATCTGCTGCTACACTTTTGAAAAATAAAATTAAAAATATTCTCATACATTATCTTCTCAAAAACACATGTTTACGTAGTTTTCCATGTTAAGTCAAACTACAAGGCTTGCAAAACCATGCTTGTAAAGCAATTCATTATCTAGGTAGAATGGATAATCCTTCCAATGCGATAACAATTATGAAAGTCTTAAACTTAGAAAAACTTAATTTATATCAGACTCTTATTTTTATGTTCAAATATAAAAATAATATGCTATCGAACTCTTTTTTAGACATTTTCGTCATCATTTTCTAAAAGTTATAACCTGCGATCAAATAGCTTCCATAACTATTATATTAAAAAAACTAAAACCCAGGGTTCTGAATTTTCAATTATGTCACAGGGTCCTAAAAAATGGAAAAACTTGAAAAATCAAAAATTAAAAGACTTAAATGGAACATCGTTGTTTAAACGGCAAGGAAAGCTACTTATTCTTAGTTTGTAAAAATGAATATAATAAATTAAAAGAAAAAAAATTATAAAAACTAAAAAAAAAAAAAATTAAAGAATTAAATCTTTATATTCTGACAGGAGCAAGTAGAAGACAATGCGTCTTACCACCCTGCTCCTATGTTCGTGAAAATATCAAATAAGATTTACGTATTATGTTCCTAAAATATACGTTATGTAAGTTTTATACATATTACAAGTTTTGTACATACTATAACATATTACAGCTCATAAAATATATAAGTTAAAAGATGCATATATACGTGTTAACAAATCAATATATAAATGTTTTTAAAAATACAAAAGAATGTTTTTATTATTTAAACCAAAAAAGTATCGTTTATCTGCTCTTTTAAATAGTTCAATTGGAGTCATGTTTTTTATGTCTCTATTAAGGAAATAGTTCCTTAATAGAGACATGAAATAGTTCCTTAATAGAGACACAATAAACCACAAACGTGGTCCTCGACATGTAATTGAGTTTTTCTAAGGGATGTAAGGATGAGAAAGTTGCCAATGGAATGTTTTGTAGAGTATTTATGATTAATTAAAGTAAAATGCGGTTGAAAATATGTTGGAAGCATGTTGTTATGAATTTTAAACATAATCAACAGATTTTGATAGATGTTTAGTTTATAAACATTTAAAACATTAATTTTTTTAAGTAAAGGCTCGGCGCATACCTATCTACCTGCAATCAAAGTTAACCGGCTTGTTTGCTTTTGTTTGGTATTAACTTTTTTTAAAGAAGATGAACAATTACTTGCCAACGTAATATTGCAATAATTAATGTTATTATGAATAAATGAAAAATACAAGCTTTATAAGCACATTGTATTCAAAAAGTGCTTCGTTTTGAAAAGGATCCCAAGAGCTTTTGAAATGCTGTTTTCCACTAAGTGGATTTGATTTTTCCAATGATTTAAATGATCATGTAATGATTGAAATGATCATATAATGAACCAATTAAATGATCGTCAAATATTATACCTAGGATTTTCATTGAATGAACTCTTTTAACTTTAATGTTGTTTATAAATAAATCAGGAAGTTTTAGGGGCATGTTATCAGTTTTCGAAGGTTTCGTGAACAGAATGTATTTAGTTTTATCAATGTTTACGGACATTTTATTGGTTTTAAACCATTCATTGAGATTATTTAGCTCTGTGTTTACAGTAAAAAAATAATAATTTTAAATTAGACCCCGAAAAAACAATATTAGTATCAATAGCAAAAAGAACAAAATTAAGGAATTTAGAAAATAAGTGGATGTCATTGATATATAAGAGAGCAGAGGAATAAGTATTGAGCCCTGAGGGACACCGCAACTAATAACTTCTAACTGCGTACAAGTAAAACCATACGCCACACATTGTTTACAATTTTGTAGATAAGACTCGATCCATTTTAGATTAGTATTTTGAATTCCATAATTTTTTAATTTATAGAGAAGGATTTCGTGGTCGACAGTGTCGAATGCCTTCGATAAATCAACAAAAACTTCAAGTGTATAATTATTGTCATCAAATCCTTTCAAAATATTGCTAGCGAAATCCATCACAGTATACTCAGTGCAATGATTTCACCAAAATCCAAACTGTTTAGGATATAAAATATTGTTTTTATCAATGAAGTTATATATTCTATTATACATAATAGGTTCGAGAACCTTTGAAAAACAGGAGAGAATTGAGATGGGTCTGTAGTTTGATTCTAAAGAATCGTCTTCGTTTTTATATATTGGAATTATTTTAGCAAGTTTTAATTATTCAGGAAAGTCTCCGTTTTTTAATGAAAGTTTAAAAATAATGAAAAGAGGCAAATCGATAATGTCAAAGGAATTTTTCAAAACATTTGCATTAATTTCATCAAGACCTGCACTTTTATTTGTCTGAAGCATGTCAAAAGCTGAACGAAGTTCATCAATGGAAAGTTCCGAATAAAATTCGGAACTTTCCATTGAAATAAAGTTCACAATAAAATCTGATTTTTTCAAAAAAGACTGGAATGTTTTGCTTCATGAAAAGATTTTTTTGGCTAAATTTTTCCCAACATTTATAAAAAAATTATTCAGTCTCTCAGCAATTGTTTTTTTATTAAAAATTTCATCTTTATCGGTTTTCAGTCAATTAGGGAGGTTGGTAGATGTAATTTTTGTTTTTCCTATTATATTATTAATTATACCAAGTTTTTTTAGCATTTCCAAATGATTTCTGAAGTAGACCAGAATAGAAGTTTTTTTTAGATTGGTTTTTTATTTTTTCAAAATAATTTTTGTATTTTTATATTTAGTTTCGTTTTCATAGTTTTTGTTTTTTAAAAAATTTTCGTAAAGCTTTTTTTTTTTTTTGATGATTTCAAAAGACCTTTAATCATCCACGGGGTATGCAAACTTTTGGATTTTATATTTTTTCGAACTTCAGAAAAAGCTATATCATATTGCCTTGTAAAGAAGCGAGTAAAGAAATCGTATGCACTACGTGTGTCATTGCAATCATTCAAAAGCTCCCAATTGATTTCACGCAAAAGCTATCTAAAAACTGAAATCGAGTCTTTGTTTACATGCCTTATATATACTGTTATGGGTTTTTTATTTATACAGCATTTAGTATTTGCTGTTAAAAAAACAGGAAAATGGTCACTAATATCCGTTTTTATTATACCACTGTTGATTGTCGAGTTACTATAATTATTAATGATAATATTGTCATTAATAGATGATGTTTTTCGGGTTACACGCGTCGGCTTGTTAATCATGGGGTTAGCACCAAATTTAGAAAGAGAATTTATAAAACTTTTTACGTGGTTATCAGTATTTAAATTTATCAAGTTTATATTAAAGTCTCCGAGTAAATATAAATGTTTTTTAGATGTTTGAATTAATATTCGTCTTAAGTCATTTTCAAATTGATTGTAACTGCAATTGGGTGGTCAATATAAAACTGTTATAAACGAATTTTTTTCTTTTTGGTTTATTATCTCTATAGTTAATGATTCGCAACTAGGCTTATTCATACTTAGACTATCTACTTTTTTATATGTCAACGAGTTGTGAATAAATATGTATACGCCTCCGCCAATACCGTTTTTTCTCGTTTGGTGAACAGAATTGTAATCTGTTAAATGCAAATTAGTGTTACTCATTTCTTCACTCTGACATCAGGTTTCTGTAAGGCAGATTATACTGAATTTAAAACTTATATTATTTAGCATTAATTTTAAATTTTCAAAATTTTTGCTTATGCTTCTAATATTTATATTTAGTAATGACATGTAATGTAGTGATTTATTTTAAAATACTTGTAACCGCATGAACTTTAAAATAGTTTTCTAAGGAAGAATTGTCAAGAATGTTTACGTCAGGATCAATGTTTTTTGAAAAGTGACATACGATTTCACCAGAAAATGTAATAAAAAATATATAATTATTTTTTTCCGCCATTTAAAAAGACAGGAAAAAAATATAATCAAAAAAAAAAAAAATGGAAAGTTAAATAAATAAAAAATGCATTACTTTCACTTTGCAACTTTGATTGAGTATTTTACCGCGTTTTTTAAATGAATAATTTTGTCATACCTCACTGCAAGGTTTTCTCCCTTTAGACGTCGTTCTTTAATTTCTGCAAACAACTTTTTCCTGATAACAACTGTCATTTTGGAATAATCTTCATTGACATATATTTGAGCCTTTCAATCTATTCCTTTCTTTAAATATTTTGATTTCATCTTTATAACTTTTTAACTTCATCTTGAATGATCTTGTACGATTATCTTTTTTAATCCCAGTAGGATGTGCACGTTTAATGTCAATTCCCAACAAACCTAGATTTTTCTCAACAACTATTTTTACTTTTTCTTCCGTTTGTGTCCAAGTTTCATTATCATTTTCTGGTAACGCATCAATTCTTAAGTTTTTCTATGTTGATTTTTTAAGAGTTGTAAACAAAATTAATTCCTTTTTAAAGCTGCTGCGGCAAGCCTCGACTTTTTGATCAATAAAATTTTCTTGAAAATTTAAACTTAGTTTAACATCTGCTACATCTTTCTCGAGTATTTTAAATTTACTTATGTTTTCATTTAGAATGTTTTCAATTTTATCCAGTCGCTTGTTAATTATTTTCGTATTTCCGCTTATAATATCTAAGACGTTTTTTTCTTGTTGTTTGAGTAACGCTTCAGTTTGATTTTGCATTTCTTTCTTGAATTCCATGAACAATTCTTTTAGGATTTTTTAAATTTCTAATAATATTGCAATGATATGTGAAAATCGAGTTCAAACAAAATATCTATACTTATACAAAATACGAAAAACGTATTTTAAATAAGTATAGATATTTGTAAGTTTATATTTATATTTCGCCATTTTTGCAAATTTAAAAGGATTTGATACTATATATATATATATATATATATATATATATATATATATATATATATATATATATATATATATATATATATATATATATATATATATATATATATATATATATATATATATATATATATATATATATATATATATATATATATATATATATATATATATATATATATATATATATATATATATACATATATATATATATATATATATATATATATATATATGTATATATATACATATATATATATATATATATACATATATATATATATATATATATATATATATATATATATATACATATATATATATATATATACATATATATGTAAAAGTGACATAAACCAATCAGGATCCATCTGCGGTATCATAGGAGGAAATAAGAAGTTTATTTTTGTGCCTACACTTCGAGATTATTTCACTTCTTGTGTTAAGTAGGTTTTTACCTTTATACATTAGAATTTGAAAATTCTCGTTCAAACAGAGGTTGCACACTCTTGATGTTGGGTTGTATGGTTTGCAATGTTTAACAATTTTCCATCTGATAAAAGGTGTAAAAATTTTTTTTTTGTCAATTTCCATATTTCTTTAGATAACTCTGTATCATTTTTATATCTAATTGAATTAAAAGATTTGAGGTGGTTTGCGTATCGAACTTTAAAAGATGTCTTGCTGAGTCCAAAATACACTTTTTCTTTGTACTCCGAATTGTTTGAACAAACGGTGGCTTGATAAACAATGTTGTTAGAAAGACAATGATTGTTCATCGGACATTTGGATTTATCAATGCAGTTGCATGTCTTTTCATTAACTTTTGCTCCCTCATGTAACGTGTTTTTATTGTGAGAATTGATAATGGATTTTTTGTTTGGAATGCAGGAATAACTTATTTTGATTGTGTTTCTAATAGATATTTTACGGAGTCTAAGGTTAACTGGAAAGTGGTGGTCGATGAGGTTTAAAAAACATTTACCTATTTTTGTTACAACATTTGTACTAAAAGGAGGATTATACCAAATTGTTTTACGTTTATGGTTGTTGTTTGAAGGTTTTATACTTGGATGGTATGCAAGTTCGCAAGTGTGTCCAGATTTTTTCAGGGCTTCTTGATAAGGAGGAATACTTTCTTTAAAAATCGATTCACTTGACAATGCTGCTGATAACTTTAACTCTGTGGTTTTTGGAACACTTTTTATTATACTTGGTGGGTGGTTAGAACTTGTATGTATGTAATAAAGTATATTATCTGCTTTGCGGTAGGGTTTAAATGAACCATCTTCAAGATTAAATTCAAATAATTAACTATATTCAAATTTCTTTTAATGGATATTAAAAGATTGTTGTTTTTCTTAGATATCTTATTGGTTTCTTAGATATCTTATTGGATTGGTTTTTAACTAAGAAATAAATATTAAAGAAAGTTGAGCATTTTATTAAAATCGTCAACTTAAAATAAAATAAAACATTGACAACATTAAGCTGAATAAATCGAATTTACCGTGAGATTTATGTACTTTATATTCATTTTGATATAAAATCTACAAGTTATAAATTAGTCGCAATAAAATGGGTTATAAAATATAAATTTAATAAAATATTTTTTATACCATTTGCATGCATTCTATCAAGTTATCTTGCCTTTCCATTACGGCAAATTAATTTTGTAATGGCTAGTTATTAAGACAAAAAATTTCAATGTGCCACTTCCTTAAAATTGTCAAAACAACGTTTTATTAACGTTGGCAAAATAACACTTTTTCAACGTTTTTTAATTACCACATTTTCAACGTTAGTATATGTAACGTTGAATGAGTGTTGAATTTTAAATAGTTTAAATTTGTTGAAAAAGCAGCTAATGCCTAACGTTGATAAACCATAACCTTTGCGACGTTTTTAAAGTGATTATTTGCGTACTTATTTTCAACGTTTAATAAACGCATTTTTTTGAGAAGATAAGATACGTTTAAATTTATACGCTTATTCAACGTTGAAAATGTAACGTTTAAAAAACGGTTTTAACGTTGATAATTAATATACTTCGAAACGTTTTTAAAGTGGCTTTTTGCGTAAGTTGATTCCACGTTGAATAAACGTTTTATTTTGAGAGGCTAAATTACGTTACAATTTCAACGCTTATTCAACGTTTCAATTTACCGCGAATGAGTATACAAAAACAGACATTGATTCAACGTTGAAAGCACGTTGTTTTTGTGACTGTAACGCTTTTTCTACGCTACGACTGGTTTTTAACGTTGATTCAGTGCTTACGTGTTTTCTGGGGTGTGTGTGTATATATATACATATATATATATATACATATATATATTTACATATATATATATATATATATATATATATATATATATATATATATATATATATATATATATATATATATATATATATATATATATATATATATATATATATATATATATATATATATATATATATATATATATAATATATATATATATATATATTTATGTATATACACAAAACATAAAAAGCGCGAAAATATGATTTGTGATGATGTTTATTGTCAATAAATTTTTAACCGTTTTTCATGATTTTAATGAATAGTTACCTTGTTTAAGTTTTTTTATTGTGTATTTCTTTAAAAGAAGTTTCAAAGATATTTGTGGGCAGTAATTGTTTTGTTTTATACATGAACTGTAGAACAAGATGGATATTAAGTTTGATAATATTTATTGCACCAATTTTAGGTAAAAGAGGTTTACACGGATTTGCTCTACCAGCTCTAAAAATGATTCTTACAGCATGTTTTTGTTTGCTATAAAGTTTTTTAAGTTTGGTGTGGTTAATATGATGATGCCGCAAGTTAAGTAGCAATAAATAAACGAAAAAAATTTTTTTTTCAAGACTTTAAATTCAAAAATGGTCTAACATTATAGTTCATTCCAATGTTTTTTAAGGTTTTTTTTATATAGATTTTATATGTATTTTTTATGATAAACTTCGATCAAAGTTGACTCCTAAAAAATTTACAGATGTTTGTCTTATGATAATACTTTTATTTTTTAAGATATTGGGCAGAATATACGGTATTTCTTTTGTTTTGTTTAGTTTGTGGATAAGAGAAAAATTAGTTTTTAAATATTCAAAGACAATTTTTTACATATAAACTATTCATTTACTTTATTTAGTTTTTTATTTACTTTTGTAAATAGTGTTTCATTATTTTTGTGAGATTAAACATGTTTCGAGTCATCTGCAAATAAAACAAAACTTAATAGGTTTGATGTTGAAGACAAATCATTTATGTATAGTAAAAAAAGTAAAGATCCTAGTTTAGAAACCTTTGGGACACCACAAGTTATACTTTTTTTTGGTCGTTTCTAAATTTTTAAATTGTACGAATTGTTTTCTGTTCAAAAGGTAGTTTTTAAACCAAAGTAAGTTTGTTTCCTTTATTTCGTTGTTAAGTACCCTATTTTTTGTTCTTAGATAAAAACGTAATTTTCTGTTCACTAAATTATAAATTAAAAAATTAAAATATAAATGAATAAACGTTTTTGAAATTTCTAAATACTTTTGCATTGTTTGAGACCCATCATGACATTTTTTTGAAAAACATTTTTTTTTAAAGAATTAGGTTCTTATTTAATGTTCGAGGGTCCTTAGCAACCCCTTAAAATATTTTTGATTTAAAAATTTTAAATTCAGCATTTTTTATTATATACAACGTGTTCAGGGGATGCAAGTAGTCATTTTCAAAAAACTTGGTTTTCAGAACCACCATAGTATGTATTAAACATATATTTGTTGTTTTCTTATTTCTTTATAAAGAACATTTTTAAAAGTTTTTTTATTTAGTATTTACTGTATAAAATAAGTATTTGACAATTAGTAAAGTTAAATAAACCTAAAATAGTTCTACTACTTTTCTATTAAGTTTAATAGCAATAACGATTATCATGTGTAAAGTCTACTTAAATTTTAGAGGATGAAATTAGGATCTTAAAGTGACTCAAAAACTAAAAAGATTGATTGAAATATGATTCCAATGGTGATAAGCACCGATATAAAGTAGGTAAGTGATTGGTCAGGAGCCAAAAATAACCATGCTTTGAAACCACTGCCATCAAAATTACTCAAAATATGCAATATTAAATAATGTTTTTAAAAGTAGTAATCATTTTATATAAAAATTTAATTTCAATAAAATCTGAGGTTATGTGACTAAAATTAAAAGTCATTATTTAGTTTCCTTATAATAATTACTTTTAAATGTTTTTTATATAAAATCGTTATTATATTTTAATTTTTATACAGTTTTTACTTCTTTTTAGTACCAGGTCAATATAAATAAATAAATAAAAATTCGATAATATTATGAGCTCGTCTTATGTTTAAGGGTCTTTTTAAAAATATGCCGAGTATTAAAAAAGAGTTGTATTTTTAATTACCTTAACGTGTATATATATATATATATATATATATATATATATATATATATATATATATATATATATATATATATATATATATATATATATATACATATATATATATATATATATATAAAATATATATATATATATACATATATATATATATATATATATATATTATATATATATATATATATATATATATATATATATATATATATATATATATATATATATATATATATATATATAGTTTCAATAATACATTTTTGTTTAATTATTTACTATTGTATATATAAATGTATCCTGTATATACAATATTGTCAAACTTTAGTTTACGTTTGTGTTATTTAGGAGCAGTGAAAGTCAAAGCTTTAACCTCAGAAGCATAAGAATAAGAATTTGAACATATGTTTTTAGCTTTTTGGGGATCAAAATGGTGGACAAAAAGATCGAAAAAAACGTTCAATATATAAAAGGTTCTTTTCATAAATAACAATTTGAAAATTTAATAACTTTTTTTATTTATAATTTCATTAATTTTTAATGAACTTTTGCTTCGCAATAATTTTTAAAAATACTTATTTTACATAAGTTGGAATAAATTTCTTATTCCAACTTATGTTGACAAAAAAAAGTACTTATTTGTTTGAATTATATGGATAAAACATTTCTACAAAAACTATTAATAATAACGTCTAGTGTTTAAGTAAGTAAAGATTAACGCTTTTGTGCTGACACGCGAACACGAAAGAATGTTGGAAATTGATGACGGATTAGTGCTTTTAACAGATAATGGGCCAGTGCTGGCAAGCAATCGCAGATAAGTGCTAGGAAATTATTCCGGACTAGTGCTGTCAAGTGATTGCATGCCAGAATTGGCTATCCCATGGCTAGTTGGCTAATGCTGGCTCATTGGCTGTTTTGATGCAGGCCGTGATCAACGGACGTCATAATGCCGTAGTCACAAGCGAAACTGGGAGAGCATTGAGCTGCTAGCGGGAGACTGTCTAGAATGATTTTCTAATATATTTGTTTTTTAAGTTTTTTCACTCATCACTCATACTGAAACTAAAAAGAATTTGAAAGAATTCAATTATAAGCAAATTTTGGAGAAAAATATATTTCGGATATATTTTTTTTTTTTCAAGTTTTATTTTATTTTGCTGTTTATATAAATTACAGATCATAACAATTATATATGGTAATATATGGTTAATAAATCAAGTAGAAAATTTAGGAAAAAAAAAAAGAAATAATAAAAAAGAAGATATAATATTTAAAAATAAAATTAGAGAAAAAAGAAGATGTATCAATTAAAAGTAAAAACACCCTCAATTTGTCAAAAAAGAAGATATAATATTTAAAAATACATATAGTGAATAAAGAACATATAGTAAAATATATATATATATATATATATATATATATATATATATATATATATATATATAATATATATATATATATATATATATATATATATATATATATATATATATATATATATATAAATAGTTATAAAGATATAATATTAATAAATACTAATAGTCACAAAAAGTTATAAAATAATATATTTAAATACAAATTTCCAATTAAATATATGATATTATATTCACTATATAATATATAAAGATTACATATAATATTTAAAAATACAAACTGTTAAATATTCAGATAAAATGCTAAAAAAAAAATTTTTCGTCCGTATGATTTAAATTAATCCGTATGATTTAAAACGTAAGTTTTTGTTTGAAACTGAAATGAATTTAAAGATTTCGCCATATTTAAATTGTCTTTCAGAAAAGAGTTCCATAGCTTGGGACCTCTATAAGTTTTACTATATTTTGTGTATTTGTTTAGTTTTTTAGGTAATTTATATGTGTTACTTTGATTTATTCTTAAGAAATACTTCTCGTTTAAATTTTTGTTAAATTTACTTATGAAAATTTCAGGAGTTAGATTATTGGCATATTTTAGGGTTGTTCGCCAAAAACCAAAACTTGCGAAAATTTCGCATCTTTATCTACCGAGATAGAATTGTTATTGCGGAAGTTGCACATGCAAAAATGCACATTCTGTAACGCGCTATACGAAAATAAAAAAAAATAATATTCCGTAATAAAGCATTGCGAAAGAAAACTTGCGAAACAAATCATTTCGTAAGAATACTTACGAAATAGTTCCTTACGGAAAAAGCATTCCGGAATGAGCAGTTACGAAAAAGACGCAAAAGATTTTATGTTACGATATTTTTAAGATATTAACTGTTAACAGTTTAAATATTAAATAATAAAATTATTAAAAAATGTTGTCAAATGATTCTTCAAATGTTTATAGAAATATACCTAATATATATATATATATATATATATATATATATATATATATATATATATATATATATATATATATATATATATATATATATATATATATATATATATATATATATATATATATATATATATATATATATATATATATATATATATATATATTATATATATATATATATTTATATATATATATATATATATATATATATATATATATATATATATATATATATATACTGTATATATATACATATATATACAGTAAAATCACGTTAAGTTGGACTCTCAATGAACAGATAAACAGTATGCCTTTTTTTTTTTTAAATTATAAAGAGGACGTGTGATAAACAATTAAATACTTTATTATAAAGAACGAGAGATCTCTCTAAAGGTAAATGATATCAAAAAGAGTAAAAAGAGAAAAAATATATGTGAAACAGTGGGATGTGAACCTGGGTCTCCGCGGCCAAATGTCTTAACTGAATGATACGTTCATTCAACTAAGTGAATAGTAGTATTTATTTATTATATAATTAAGAAACTATATAAAACAGAATTTACAGAAAGAAATACGTATGCAAATAGGATTCACTATATCAGGAAAATGAATAGTAATGTGAACCTTTAGTTGCTTATAATTAATATCTGGACTCGAAAACTAGTTACTTTTAATGGAATACAATAGGCTGTAGGTGCCTCAGGGAAATTATATTCAGAAATGATTATATTAGACCCAGAGTTAGCTAGAAATTATTACAAAGTGTTTAGGACAGATGTCTAGTGCAAAAAGCACAAGATTTAAAGCAAAATGATTTATATTATTTGAAAAAGTTGTTTTACGTACATTTGATCATAATTTAAGTAGAACTTAGTAAAGCAAGCGAAACGTGTAGAATTAAGCACAATGAACTCAATCTTAAAAGAATAAGTAACAGAAGAGAGGTTGTCACTATTATGAAGGTGACGAAAGATCTGTAATATAGAACATCGAGGTCAAAAATGCTATCTTAAGTAAAAAGAGTTTAATGAACAAAAGTTACAATGGCTGCGGGATGCGAACCCGGATCTCTGCGGCGAATTATCACATATCTAACTGATTGAACTATACGATCTTATACTTAAATTTATATCTTATCAAAATTAAAAAACAATGTTTTCTAAGATCTATACTTGGAAAAGCGTATTCAAACAGAACTCTACATACATTTAAAGTCTGCTAGAACTTTAGTAACGTGCACACTTTTAGAAATTATTGAAATAGGTATATTTTATTAGAAATATGCTTAAGCTAAAGCATATTTTTGAGCCTCTTTTTACTACTTGCTTAAGCATATTCGAACCTGTTTCAAAAATTTTATATGCTTGAAAAAAAAAAACATGTATATTTCTACCCATCATTCTTATTTTTACTTTACGTAATGAGTTCAAAAAACATCGTTATATATTTATTATGGCACGTTTCGTAAGTTTATTTCCGTACGTAGAATTCTTTCGTATGTTGTGATCCGAAATACTTTCGTTTCAAAAGAAATTTTATTTTTTATCAATATTTCTAAAAATAAAACCATAAAAATTTAATATGTTATTATACTGAAAATAAAAATTCATTATAAGCATTTTGGGATTTAAAGATGTTAATTTTTACAATTAAAATCAGTCTGGCAAACAAATTTTCTTTATAGACTTCAAAACATCGTTTGGCGAAAATGTTTGTTTCGCAAGTACGACTTCCGAGACCGCTACTTTCGTATGTTGCAAAATAGTTTTGTTTTCGTATCTCAACTTGCGAAATGCTAAATTTCGGAAGTAACTTTTGCGAAATGAACATCGGCAATTTTAAATGTTTTGTAACATTCGGTACGAAAAAATGTAATTCCTCGTTCTCAATCTCCTTACGAAAGAATGTTGTTTTTCCGGAATTGCACGAAATCCTCCGGTTAACAACCCTAGTACATTTATACATAAAGTTTAGGTGTTGGAAAAAATTTATCTGATATATGTTTATCATTTTCATATCCATCATTAAAGGTTCAGTATGGTCCCCCCTTTTTTTGCTGTATATAATTCTACAAGCATGTTATTGTAAGGAAAGAATTTTTTTAAGTTTTGTTGGTGGACAACTTGCCCATGTAATGAATTAAGCTGAAGTATATAAGCTTTAGGTTATGTGAATTTAAGTATGGGCGAGTTTGATACATAATACTAATGGTTCTACTAATTTTTGATTGTATATATTTTATGTGTCAGAGCCATGATAAATGATCATCCGCAATAACTCATAAAAACTTTATAGTATCTTGTTTTTTAATTTGTTTATAACTTATAAAAAGATTTTGGCAGTTTTAGAGAAAGGTTTTCTTCTTTTGTTTTTTATGAAACAAGCTATGTTTGTTTTTTCAACGTTAAGAGAAAGTTTATTTGACCTGATCCAATCATTTACTTTTTCTAATTCAATGTTCATGTCAGCATAAAGTTGATTAATATTGCAGTTAGATAAAAATAGATTTGTATCGTCTGCAAACATGATAGCATTTAGTTTTAATGATGCATTATCAAAATCATTAACATAAATTAAAAATAAGAGCGGACCTAGGATCGATCCTTGAGGCACTCCACACAGAATATTCAGTATTCCAGATTTCTTGTTTTGAGCATATTGTTTTCTGTTAAAAAGATAACTTTTTATCCAATGATATAATTTATTTCATACCCCGTACCATTTTAGTTTTGTAACAGAATAGAGTGATCAACGGTGTCGAACGCCTTGGATAAATTTATGAATACTTCGAGAGTAAACTTATCATTTATCCTTCAGTTATTTGGTCGACAAATTCAATAATGGCATGTTCTGTTGAATGTTTTTTTTGAAATCCGAATTGTTTTTTTGAAATCCGAAATATTTTTCCATAACAGTTTCCGGATTTTTAAAAGATAACCTGGATGAGCTATTGAACATGTTGCTGTTTTCCTTAAAAAATATTAAAAAATTAAAACTCATTAAAAACGGCTGCGTACAAACTTTTCTGAAAAAAAACTTTTTTTTTTTTATTTTAATATATACTATTTGACATTTCGCTGATCTTTTGTGATCAGTCTCATCAGGTATAATAAATAAAAATCCTTACAAAGATAATTGTTACAATAAAAACAAACCGTTAAAAAGATAATATTTAAAAGAGTATAAGCAAATACAAATAGGATTAAATGTTGACGTCATATAATCTAATAAAAAATGGCCTCCAAGCTTTTGTTGTGACGTTATCACCATTATCCCTATTAAGAACATTTTTGCCTCTTCCCAACTCTTGTTTAACTTTAAATATGTTTCTTTCTAGGGGATCTCGAATTTTCCAAAATCTGGCCCATTTTACTTCTTTAATATTTTTTCTGGTGTTCAATACATCTTGCTATAATTTTCTCTTAGGTTTCACTTATGTATATAGAGTTGCTCGAACATTTTATTTGGTAAACGCCTGAGTCTGCGTTTGTTTTTGGAGGTATTGTTGTTTTATTGTTAAAGAATATATTATTTAAATTTGGAGCTGATGTAAACATAACTTTTATGTTTTGTTTTTAAATTTTTTTCTAATTTTGGGACCACAAATCAATATCCAATGTAGCTTTATAAATGGTCGGTTGTCAGTTGGTTGATAATTAGTATTTTTTTCATCTATTTTATACAGTCTTTGGCGACATTAGTAAAATTGCTCTTGTTGTGCCCATTCTCAACAAATATTTTTATTGAAAAATTGATTTCTTGCTGAAGGTATTTTTATAAACATTTTTTTTTTGACATTTGTCTACATATCTCATAAAAGTTTTTGGTTTACATCTATGAATAGTAGCTATATTAAGTGCTTTTCTAGTTATATTTTGTAGAAACGCTTCTGCTATAACAATTATCAAGGACAAAACTATAGGATCTGAATTAGGTATTATGAGAAATTTTTCTTATATAAAAAATAGCAAATTCTCAATGAAATTTCTCTTAATTGGTGTATGTCTTCCAGCGAAAAATTTATTTGAGTCTTCGCCAATGTCATTATTTAATACATCAAGTCGCCAATGTCATTATTTAATACATCAATAATAGCATGAATAACTTCGTTAATAGGTATGGACGGATATAAAATATTTATATCAAGAGAAACTTGAGATTCATTTACATCTAATTTCTAATGTCTAGTTTCATTAACAAAGTTATTTAAATTATTAAGTCTATTTTATTTTTTGTTTAGTGTCGGTTGAATAATAATAACGAGGTATTTGAAGGTTCCATGTGGTTATGTGTTGATTGTTGATACAACAGGATGCATTAGGTAATATTTTTTATGTTTATGCGCCTTAATCACTCTATATATACTAGTTCGTACGTAGTCGGACGGATATATTTTAAAATACTTAGTTGTGTGTAATTTACCATCTTTTCTTAATTTACACAATTGCTTTTATTTAGTAAAATATTAAATTGGGCCAGTTCGGGTACTACTGAGCATTTTAAATTATGCCAAGGTACGTTTAACTGGTTAAACCCGAAAACCTTATCAGTTGTTCAAAAAATTCATATTTGGAAAGTTCAAAATCTCTTGGAAAATAAACAAAGTTAAAGTTAGATAAGATTGGGAAATAACGTAAAACAAGAATATTATTTAATTTATTTTTAAAGATTATATATATATATATATATATATATATATATATATATATATATATATATATATATATATATATATATATATATATATATATATATATATATATAATATATATATATATATATATATATATATATATATATATATATAAATATATATATATATATATATATATATATATATATATATATATATATAAATATATATATATATATATAAATATATATATAATATATATATATATATAAATATATAAATATATATATATATATATAAATATATATATAAATATATATATATATATATATATATATATATATATATATATTTATATATATATATATATATATATATATATATATATATACATATATATATATACACTTATATATATATACACTGTTAAAAAAACAGCGCGTCTTTTACGGAGAAGTTCCGGCAGCTGCCGATGACCAAACTACCAGTTATTTTACGGAAAAACCCATCGTATGTACACGGAAGTTTCCGTAAACAAACGGATTTTTTCCGTTAAAATACAATAGGTTTTTCCGGTTAAACAACGGGTAGTTTGATCATCGGCAGCTGCCGGAACTTTTCCGTAAATAAACGGATACTTCCGTTTAAATTAAATAAGTTTTTTACGTTAAACAACGGAATTAGATATTTCTATATACATTTACAACTTTTATATACTTAAAAACTTTTCTTTAAGTAACATATATGGTTAAATAACAAATATTTTCCATTTTGAGTCAACTCTAAATGTAAAATAAAAACAAAAAAATAAAGTTATTGAGTAAGAAAAGATTTTAATATTTAACAAAGTAATACATTAAAAAAAACACTCATTATGTCCGATGGTTACCTTAAAATTGTTACTCAATATGAGGGATTTAACTAAGGCCTAGCAACAAACAACTCTGGATAAAGTTAAAAAGTCTTTTGAGCAATAAATAAATACTTACAATAAATATACCAACAAGAAAACTTAAATACCTAAAAGAAAACTTAAACTGAAGTGATGTATGATAGAAATAGAGGTTTTGAAGTGGAACATCTCTGTTTTTCATAGTAATGGTGAAAGAGGCAGTATAAGGACTTATTGGGGCCCGGGGCTATTTTTGATTTTGGAGCCCTTTTCTTGAGCCAGACCCTAAAAATACCTTTAAAAAAAAAAAATCCTTTAAGATTTTTTTAGGGGGGATTAAAGCCCCGGGCCCCTAAATATGCAAGGCCCGGGGCTATAGTCCCTAGCCCCCCCCCTCCTTGATCCGGCACTTAATGGTGATAACCAAATTTCCAGTTAATACCATTGTTAGCACCATTTTTGTTAAAAAAATAAAATCCATTACAACTTCTTTAAAATCAAATTACAATAATTAATTACTAAATTTACTAACAAAATAACTCAACAATAAAACCCATGTTTTCTTTTCTATAATGAAAACTTATCAAACTATTATTTTTATTTAATATAAAACTATTTTGAAAATCAAATTTAAAACTTACTAATAAAGATACTTACTTAGGTCTAACCTTTAGCAAGCTAAAAAAAATATATAATAACATAATTATAATATAGCAGAAAATTAAAAATTTATAAATGAAATAATTTTTACCTTTCTGGTCTATTGTCATCACTAATAAAATAAATATATAATCAATAAAAAACCTTTTACCATTTTTCAAAAAGATATATTTTTTTGTTTATGCTTAATTTAAAAATTGTTAAAAACCAAAGTACAATACCTATCTTAGATCTTTTTTTTGTGTGCAGAATATCTACCTTAATAGACTATACTAAAATATATTTAAAAAGTATAAAAAAACTTATAACTTTAAATGAAAAAAAACAAAAAACTTTCTCTTTGTTCTAAATATAAATAATGAACTTAATGATTAACTATAATACTCATAACTAACTTCTTAACTCTTACACCTTTGAGTGAAAAAAATGATATAAATATTTTATAATAGACACACACACACACACACACACACACACACACACACACACACACACACACACACACACACACACACACACACATATATATATACATACACTTTAAATATTTCTCAAAAGCAAAAAATATTAATTACCAAATATTTTTAAAATTGTTTTACAAGTTGTATATGGTAACTTATCCAGTTAAACTTAATTATAATAAGTTATATTAGTCATACTTTTATTTATGTAGAGAATATTTAATGTAGATTTTATGGTTTTCTGTAATACCATTTAGTTAAGTTTGACACATTTAAAAAAATATAGATGAAAACGTATAAATAAAAAAAAAGTGATAACTTAAAAAACATATTTGTTTTAGCTTTTGTAATTCCAATACAATCTTTAAAATCAGCATCACATTTTTAGGTTATTTTTGTTAAATAAACTAAAAGCATATTAGCTTTTATTCATCAAATTTTATATAATAAATGTATTCCTCACAAAATGTTGATTTTTAAGTAAAATTTGACCAACTCAAGTTAAAGTTCGTATATATTATATTATAACATTATTTTTATTGTGTAATTGATGAAAAAGTATATAAACCATATACTTTTCATCAATTACACACTAATAATATTCTTTTACAAAATTCAACCTCGTAGACGCATCTAATTTTTTACGATTTTATCTGGTTAGTGTGTGTTTTATTTCCATACTCTTTAACTCAAGCTATATATATTTGATTTTTTTTTTGGTTTAAATGACGTTTTTACTTGGACAACATTTGATTATTAAAAAATAAATTCCGAATTAAATAAAATAGGCAACGTTAAACTAATTTAAAAAAAATATATCTTTAAACTTGGATGTAAGATGTTTACTATTTTTTATTTGAAAATTAGATTTTTGCAGACTTGCCTCTCTTTCGATATCAGCAAATCAGATTACGCCATTAATGACCAGATTGCGCTTATAGAGGGTTTGTAAAGTCGCAAGTTGGCTAAAACTAAAAAAAATAATAAAAAGGGAGAGGTAAGGGGCATAATATTTTTTTTGGATTTACCCAAATAATTTCCTGTACCCTGAGAGTCATTCCAAAAACTTTAGAAAGTAAAAAGAATTAATAAAATAATTAGGATAATAGTTCAACTTAAATGTTTGATCAGATTTTTCTTAAAATACGATACGACATTCTCCATTTTTACAAATGATCGAAATATTCCAACTGAGATGTTATTATTTAGGCATTTTGTTAGACTATCCTAAAGTCAATAAAATAAGATTTCAAATACTTGTATGTCATCAGTAGTCTTTTATTTTATTGACCCTATAACTAATGACCCAGTATCTAATACTTATTTTTTATTTACGTGATTTTTCTGCTCATATTTTGACAGACATTATCAAACTAATAATTTTAGTTTGATAAAAAAATTCTAATTTTTTTTGTTTTATTATACGAAATATCTTACTATAGAATACTATTTAGCACTACTATTTAAATAAATACAAACTTGTTTTCTTTAAAAAAATAATTATAAAATTTATTAATATAATTGCAAAGTTTTATATAAAAAATAAAGTGTGCTGATTTATTTCTATTGTTGTTTTGATAATTTGATTGTATTCTATTATGTTGTGAACATTATATGAGAATAAAATTAATCTTTTTACTATAAGATAAAAACTTAAATTTAATCGCTTGAACATTTGAAAGGTAATAATGTATTAATCCTTACTTGTTATATAGAAACGTTGTTAGGAAATAATCATTAGAGTTTTTATATATTTTTGTTTATATAAAAATAATTAATAAACGTTAATGTTTTAACTCAAAAGTTAATGTTTTAGTTTTTTGAATTGGTATTAGAGAATATTAGAGAAAGTATTGCGGTTTAACTTACGTTGAAGAAGTTCTGATTAACTTTTCTCTTAAAACGGTAGTTAAATTTTTTTTAAATAGTTATTGTTCTAAAAGTACTAAGCAAAAAATAAGAATACTAAACTGTATAGAAGAAAACTCTAAAATCTTTAAAAACTATATATACACTAAGGGTGTATATATAAATCAGATGTAAATAAATCCTTAATAAATATTTTGTTATTGTTGACTTACCAAACATAGTTTCGTTTTCGGTAAAACTTGTATTTTGGAAATAAAACTCAGTTATTAGGATATATATATATATATATATATATATATATATATATATATATATATATATATATTATATATATATATATACATCACTAAAGAAATGTATATACACATGCATGATATAAAAGGAGATAATACTTAATTATGTAACAGAACTTTATTTTTTTAAATTTTGGTTAAACTGATTATTTTTGCATATTTATTTCGCAAAAATAATACATATTTGGATATTTTTTCATAAAAAAAGTAAATAAATAAATAACTGACCCAGTATCTAATACTTATTTTTTATTTACGTGATTTTTCTGCTAATTTTTGAATTTTTTTTTGAACTTTGAATTTTTTTGTGGCTTAAATGATATCTGTGCAAATATCTTAAGCATCAACTTTAAGCAATGATCAACCTGTTATTTATAATGCATATGCTTTTAAATAGTAATAAACAAACGAAATAACGTTTAATTCACAACTGACTAAACTTAAAACAAAAAAAAATTGTTATCCAAATTGATATAATTATAGCCATAATTTTACTATATTGAAAAAAAACATCTTCAAATTGTAAACAATTAAACCACCAGTTTGACAAGTTTTCAATTTTCGCAAATATCATGTTTAATATATAATAAACAATTTTTGTTTTTTTATATTTAAGTACAATGTTAAATGAGCTTTTACAATGCAATAACCTTTTTATTTTCAAGGTTAATAAGCAATTAAAAAAAATGGTAACTTGTATTTCCTTTGTCTCATAAACTTTATCAAAAAAGTTTTTTGTTTTCATTAGGGGTTAACTTGTTTATTCTTAGAACTTTAACTCAACAAAAAAAATTTTTTAGTATTGACTTTCATAATTATATGTTGAACAAATTTTCTAACAAGGTGATTAATATCATTTAAAACATCAGTCAAGACGTTTAACCTTTGTCGATATACTAACTGAGGCAGTCTTGCATTCTTCAAATTTTCACAAATTCTTGTTTTTGTTTCAAAATCAAAACATCTCGTTCTTATCTTTCTTTAAGAGAAATCTTTCTCTAAATGAGTTCTAGAAAGCTCTTTGCTCTAATAATTGATTACATATTACTGAATGACTCATGGTTTTTATTCAGATTGTCTTTCAAGAACAACTAATAAAGAATGACAAATCACTTCTAATGTCTGCCGTGTTAAACTATTTAAATCAGTGTCAGCAGTCTTTTCAAATAATCTATCATACAAAATACGTTTATGAATACTAACAACACTTGGACTAAATGTTGGAGTTATCGAAATCATATTTGATGATGTATTTTTACACATGTTCAAAAGCTTCATTTTTAAGGTTAGCAATAATAAGTTCAAATTAAAAATACTCTATTGAAATTCAGTTGTCCGGTCTCTAATCATTTTATCAATTATTTCAAGAGCCCGCAGTTCTGCTAAATATAAAATGTTGCTAGTTTTTTAACTGAAAGTAAAAAATTGTTTAGATTTGGTGAAAAAGTATTCTCAACTACTGTTTGAAAAACACTTTTCAAATAATTAAATTGTTTTATCAGTTCTTGTTGCAATGTTGTTTAGTAAATGCAATTTACAAAAAAATTTGGACGATTTAATAAAATATGCATCCTTACTTTTTTTAAACTTTCTCAGCCCTTCATAACATTAGGCAGTAATTTTTTCTCATATCTTTAAGTTTTAAATAAAACAGTTGGTTAACCGTCCCGAGAACAGACATGGTAGTTTTAAAAGGTAAGAACTTTTTTTACCTTGCTGTTATTATCTGAAATGTCATATATTTCATCTAATATTTTGCTTACCTAATTATTAGTATTATTTGCATTACTTCTAGCCATTTCAAGTAATCTAAAATAAAAGTATTTTCACTAGTGGTAGTAACTTGGAAATATTTGAAAATGTCTATAGTATTAAGTGGTACCTTCACTGTGAAGACAATTGCCATGTTTACTTTCTACAGTATGTATCATTTATTATCTAACTTGAAGCTGATCAAGTGCTAATGCTTTAGTCAAAAATCAAGATTTTCTTGCAATTCAGGGGAGATTTTCTGAATCTAACTTTGCTATTTTTTTTAAATTAATGGTGATCGCAAATTAGTAACATTTTAAGGAAATTAGTAACATTTCAAATGTTACTAATTTGCTTGATCGCAAATTAGTAAAATTTGAAATGTTACTAATTTGCAATCAAGGCGATTTTAATTGTTCACGCCTATATTTAGGAGAGTAAATATCTTTATTAGAATTATTTAAACTATTAGAAGAATATTTTCGTGTTTATACACTACCATTCTATACTTCATATTTACATAATACAATTTTTTGCATGCAATCCTTTTTTTCCTAAAAATTAAGTGCAACTTTTTTGTCACTTTTTTCAAGCCTACTTATTAAAGTTTAACTGTTTAATCAAAATTTGTAATGACTTTATCATAGTAATTTTCCAATTCTTTTATTTCTATGTTTTGTTTCTTTTTTATTGTCGAATCATTGCCTTATACTTGGATATAATAAGTTATGTCAGTGGTAGAGAACTGCCGGTTCTAGCTCATTTTCATTTTCAACCATATTTTCAACCATATATTTAATTAAATATATGGTTCATTTTTTAGAATAGTGTGTATAAATAGTATAACTAAGCAATAAATTTTTAGATGATTAAAAAAATCAGTTTTCAAATTATCGTTTCTTGTCGTCGCGGAATTTTCTTGTGTGACGTCATTGGTTCTTTCAGAACCCATGCTATGCTCGGTCACGTGACTTTTCAGTGCGCATGCGTCATTTTAAATTGTTATAAGATGAAGTCGTCATCGTTACAGTGGTATTTGTATTAGCATTGCCAGAAGTAATACGCATATATTCACATTTACATTGGAGTTTTGCATCTTTTTTTAATGCCAGATAATTATTTAGAGATTTTATTATAGATTTTTAAATTTTGTATTATCAACCCATGAGTTAAAAGTATCAGGATATCCATACCACTTTACTAACGCTTTGTTTCCTTGTTTACGAATAACTTTTTTAATTAATAAATGTTTCCTGATTCGTTTTTTGTAGTTCTTGTTCATAAAAAGTACCTTGTATTTCTTCACCATTATAATCAGTTATTTTATAAGTTGGTGGATCTGTATACTGAACTTTTGATATAGTAAAGACTTCTTTAGTCCATCTTGGTGTGTATCCTTTTTCAAACGCTCCTTTCTTTTTAGTTATTCTCACTTTATCATCTATTGAAAACTTGGGTTTTATAGGATTTGATCTTACTTTTCCATTTAGATTTAGAAATACTATATTCTCATTCATTTTATTGCTTGCTTCATCTGGAGTCATTTTAATTGAAGAATGCTTTGTGTTGTTGTATTGATTTACCATTTTATCTAAAACATCAATGTATTTTCTAGTAGAGTGAGCAGAAAAGTATTTGAACATTTTTACTTTCATTGTTCTATTCCAACGTTAAACTACACAGCTTTTTTCTTCATTTTTAGTTGAATAGAGCTGCACTCCTAATGCTTTATCATGCTTGTTATAAAATTCCAAGCCTTTATCTACCCATAATTTATCGCATTTCCTAACTTTAAATATTTTATTGAATGCATTAGCAACTTCAATTCCTGTCTTAATTTTCAACAGAACGATTCATCCATACTTTGAAAATACATCTATCACCATCAATAAGTATTTTATACCGTTATTGAACTTAACCAAAGCTTGCATGTCAACTAAACCAGCAGCCCATATGTCATCAATCCAATTTGAAATTACTTTTCCTTTTCTAAAATGTTTTACAACAGGCTTCTGAAGTTCGTTTGCAAGTTCATCAGTCCATTTCAGCTTTTTGCTCTTTTTGTTAATCCCCGGTAATTTTTTGACTTTACACCTAATCCAAAGTTTGCTTTAGCAGATTTGATAGGTTTTATAATCTGTCTTTCTAATTTTTCACGTTGTGTTGGATCTTGTATAGCTTCCATTTGTTCAATCATTTGTTTATCAGCTAAATTTCTATGCTCTTTATCTGGAAAATGCTTATAAACGAGATCATGAATATAAGCTGCATTATCAACTCGATCTACAGGCTTACTCCATTCTTTATATGCATTAGTAGAAGTTAGTCTTGCATCTCAATTAGTACCAGGTCCTGCAAAACTCATACCATGTAAATGCATTTCTTCTCGAAATTTTGCCTATAGTAACTTTTTATTCTTTGTAAGTGAATTAAGCGATTCTACTAAATCGCCTTCTTTAGTTCTTTTTGTAAATTGAGTTTTGTTGTTTCACAATTAGCACAATTTCCACGTAGCATGTTTCTATTATTTTTACTTACAGCATGTTATAGGTTTAGTGTATCTGTTTTACTTTTACATTTAAGGAAGTACAGTTTTATTTACTTACTATTTTTTTCATTACATTTTATTTATAAATCTCTGAAAACGATATAAAAGTTTCTTTATAAACGAAAATGGAAGTATTGGATTTGTCATATAATGAAAATAAAAATAATCGTCATAATATTGAGTTATTACCAAGAAGTATAAGAGGACTTATAGTTGGTAAGTCTGGTTGTGGAAAAACAAATTTATTATTAAATTTACTTATAAGACCTGATTGGTTAGACTATAATAATTTACAAGTTTTTGGAAAAAAATTTTTTTAACCATAATACAAAATATTTATAAGTTCTTTTAAAAAAAGTACCAAAAGAAGATATTTTAAAAATATTTAAGTTACAAGATGAAATAGATAAGATGGATACCAGCCCTGATCTTGTAATTGAAGTTTATTTAAAAAATTTAAAAAATAAAATTGATATGGAGTGTCAGTTTTATGAGACAGCAGATGATGTACCAGAACCTGAGGATCTCGATCTTACTAAAAATAATTTAATGATACTCGATGATTAACAATTAACAAAACAAAACAAGTGTGAAAATTACTATATAAGAGGATGACATAGTAATGTAGATTGTTTCTATTTAGCGCAAAATTTTTTTATGCTACCTAGGAAAACAATAAGAGAAAATGCGAATTTTATATGCTTGTTTAAACAAGATTCAAAAAATGTAAATCATATTTATAATGATCATGTTTCAAATGATATGTCAAAAGAAGAGTTTAAAAATTTTTGTAAAGATATTTGGTCAAAACCACATAAATTTGTTGTTATTGATTTATTATCAGATGTGAAGAATGGAAAATATAGAAATGGTTTTGATTGTTTTTATTTTTCTAAATCTGTATTAAAAACGATAATTTTTAAAGCTAAAAAACTTCCAACTAATCCTAGTAAAGGTAAAAATCCACCTTCCAAATTAGAATTATGCACTAGATTTTCTTTATTTAATTCAAGTGTTATACCTTTTCTATTTTTAAATGCATGGGACACTTCTTATAATTGTTTATGTGTTAGAGCTATTACATCTTTAGCATTTTTATCATTTAGATTTTTAAAAGTTATTTTTATAGTAATTCTTTTTGAATTATTCTCAAGTTCTTTCTTGATTTTCTTTTTTTGATATTCTGAAAGTTTAATTTTAATATTTTGATAATCTGTCATTTTTTATATATACACATTTTTTTAAAATTTCTTCGAGATTCATAAGAATTAATCTATTTTTTATTTTTTTAAATATTTATCAATTCTTTCAGAAGTGCTACTTGCTTTTTTAGAATAGATTCTTTCTCACATTTAGAAGTTCTTTCTCTTATATGAAATTTTATTGTTATTCTTTCTCCTTGCACATCAATTAGATTTTCATCTTGATCAATTAACGAAGTTTCCATATCACGAACATCTCCTCTTAGAATTATAGGTAAGTAAATCGGAACATTTGGTTTTTCTACAAGTTTAGCTCCAGGAGCTACAGAGGGGTAAAATGTATAATATAAATGTAAATAATATTGCTAGGTGAATCATCTAAGTAAGATCTTGATATAAGACTATATTTTACATGTGTAGTATTAATATGATTTATTTCTAATACTTTTACACATTCATAACCACCTGCAGTATATAATTTATTTTCAAAACCTAAATTATTTCTGATTGAATTTGCAATTATAAAATCATAAAATAGTCATTGTAACTTTAAATGTTGTTGTATTTCCTACAAAAGTAATCAAATTCATTGGAAGTTTAGAAGCAACTAAATTTTTTTGCAACCATTCATTGATCGATGTAAGTTCATAGACCCTTTCTGGAATATTACGACTAGCTGTTGAAATTATTGGCTCACAAACAAGCCTTAAATGCTGTAACTCAGTTGTAAAAAATTTTTTATTTAAGAATTTAATTTCTAATTATTAAAAAAGAAAGGATAAGTTTAAGCAGAAAGTCTGTCTAAATATATTTATTAATGTTTAGCCTAATACACATGCATATAACGTTAGGCGAATGTGTATAAATTTATGCTTAATTAAAAAAAAAAGGACAAAAAAAAAGGTTTGGTGATAACCGTGTTCGTTATTGCGTTTGACGTAAATGTACATGCGCTACCAAAATAACGTTTGCAGTGAACGTTAAATAAATCTTTGCTGTTAGTTATTTGGCCGTTTTTATTTGACCAGCAGGTCTTAACTTTGTTAAAAAACTATTTATAAAATTGTAAACAGGATGTTAACGTTGTTGCATCGTTGTCTTCCGATGTGTTAGAAATATCATGTAGATTTCCATAGGTTCCATACAAAGACACTTTTATTTCTTATTTATTTTAACAATGTCCATAGAACCTCAAACTTAATGACAACAATGTTTGTGGATGATACTAATCTTTTTTATTCCTCAACAACATCAAAAAGTTATTTCATGCTCTGAATAATAAAATAAAGAAAGTTTTCGACCGGTTTAAATTAAATAAAATTTTGATAAACATTGAAAAAATAAAATGGATTCTCTTTCATCCAGCTTTAAAAAGAATCTAAGTGCTAGCATGCGAAATCCCTGTGTTTATTATTGATAACAATTATATAAAAAAGAATCTTGTATTTAACTATTTTAGGTGTTATTGTAGATGTAAAAATAAATTTTGAGGGACTCCAGCAGGCATTGTTGCCTGGGGGAGTTGTTACAAAAGTAAGTTAAAGCCACTATATTGTCAGCAGTAGCATCTTATCATAATATTTGCTAGGTTATAATTTTCAAAATACTTTGTTTTATGTTTAAATGTAAAATAATTTAGTGCCCAGTTACTTGTGGAGATTTACACTCGAGTTAAGAAAAAAATACAAATATATATGCCAAATAATAACTTTATACGACAACCATAACTTAAACCAATTATTGACAAATCTTGCATTCCGTTCCATTCAACATTTTTATGAAACAAAAAAGTTTTGAAAAGTTTTAATTTTACTTGTGAAAGGAACTATTATTCTTTTAAAAAATAACTTAAAGAAATCATTCTTACAATTGATGACATTTTCCAATTATTTTTAGAGTTTGTATTTAATCTCCTCTTAAAGTATTGAAATATTTTATTTAATAAAAGTTTTCTTTTAACAATATATATATATTTAATCACTGTTTTTTACTTACATTTTGTCAAGCTTGTTATGTTTTTATTTTGTTATTTTTTTAAATTTTTTAAACGTTCTAGCGTTTTTTATGACAAGATTTAGTGGTCTTCTGCGAGTCTCCGCATTAATTATACTATAAAAATGTAATAATTTTGCTGTTAATATTGCATATGTTTAGGTTTATATATAAATGTAATATGATTTTCAAAATTAAAAAAAAAAACTGTTGCATTGAACATTTAGGAACTGTGAACCGTAGTAACAAAAGTTAGATCACTTAAAGTTGCAACAAACATAACGCAAACCAAAATGAACCTTATGGCAATATTTTTTGAACGATAATTATTAGGTAATTAGCCTAATATTCAAAAAGAAAAGTAAATATTTTATTAAACGATTAAAATAAAAATTGAACTAATAAGCATTTAAAATAAAAGTTATTTTTTTTTTCACTAGAAAAAAAAAGACAAGTTATTAGCGAATTTTATTTCTTTTAAACGTTACAATTCGTTAATAGTTCTATCATTATTTCTTTATTTATCTTTATTATTATTATTTATAAAAAAAATGTCAAATAATAAGATAAATAAGATAAGTAATTAAAGATTTCAATAATTTTAAAATAAAGTATACATTATTACATAACTTTTTTGGAATCATGACTTAATAAATTAGAAATAGTTCTTTATATTTCATTATCTAAAAATAATAGTTTTAAGTTTTGTTTAAACTGTTTAAGATTTGTAATTGTTTTGGTATCATAGATTATCTTATACCCAACATTAGATCATCTTACAGTTTTTATATTTAGAAACTCAAGGTTTGAGTTTACAATCAGAGTATCCCAAAAATGTTCATAAAAATAGTAATATGGATGTCTGGATAGTTCATTTTCATCATCAAAAAAATCTGAGAGGTATCATATTTTTATTAAACTGACATTAAAAATCTGCCAAAAACTCATTTTGAAAGTATTATTTATTACACAATAAAATGCACATGTTTAAATGTTATCTTTTCAAACTCTGTAATTTTTCAAGTTGGTTAAAAAACCTTAAACCTTCTTGAATTTAGTTTAGAAACATAGTATGCTAAGAAAGTGCCATTTGTTGTGGATACTACATATACGTTATGTTTTTTTATTCTTTACAATGGATATCCTTCAGATGAATACTTTTCATAGTGAATATTTAAATACTGAGATATTCAAAGCTTTCAAGAAAATAGTTCAGAAGAACCTTTGCACCAAGCACAGGCATATTTTAAGTTAATCAAGTTAAATATATTATTGAAAGAATAAGAATAATTTATTTTAGGTGAAAAAAATCCATTTGTTAAAAAAGAACTTGTGCAGTATGTAAAGTAATTATGAAACATTATATCAAAATTGCATGCAAAATGTTGATTAACTTTATATCAGAAGCTAATGAGTACTTACATTTATGCAATTTAAATCTCTTTTCAAACTTCGCCGTATTTGGAATGATTCTCGATTTTAAAAATAGGCTTAAAAAGGTAATGACTTGGTCCCTGAATAATTTACTCTGGAACTGCTATATTCTGCCCGGCCTTTGATAGGGTCAAACAAATTCACCATAACCTTTAAAAGGGTAGAGTGAAAATAAAAAATTTCAGAAAAACAACTTTTGTCACTAATATTTATAATTGCTATAAGAGAACTAAAAATTCAAGAAATAAATGAGTAAAATTAGCAAGAATTACCCCCCGCAGCAGTATTTGACTATTACTACTTATTATTAGTTGCGTAAATTTTACATTTTTTTGAAGTAGAAGTCACAAAGTGAAAACATATTAGGTAGATTTAAATTACCTATTAGTAATATAACCAAAGTAATCACTTTTGTGTTGAAAAAGTTTTTTTAAACACATTCAAAAAAAATATATTTCAATCGAAAAAATTGAATGCTAGCATGAAAATTAACAAAATAGGAAAAAGCGGGACATAAAGCGACATTTAAGAAACAAATGCTAATTTTGGATAAACTAATCATTGTTAACACTGTTTTTTATAAATTTCCTAAAATTCATTGATATAAGAAAAAGAAACAACAAAAAAAAAAACATTTTTAAATAAGTTGCGACAACCAAAGCAACAGAACTCTAAACTAGCAAAATTGCTGCATTTTGCAAGTGGGCGGGTTAAAATGGGACAGTTAAAAACCAGCAGTTATTCGTCAACTATAAAGCTATAAAATGATAAAAAATGAAAGATATCTATTATATATTTCAACAGCTGTGCTAGTTTTAAATTATTTTTCTATTTGCAACTAAAACTGCATATCATTTCATTTTGGATGATTGATCTTTCTTAAGTCATTTCACCATTAATAATTAAAATTAGGTTATAAACACCATTAATAATTGAAATTAGGTTATAACAAAATTTTTTAATTTATTACTAAAATTGTATTTCTGAATAAGAAAAATAATATTTTAGATGAAAAACAAAATTGTTAAACTGTAAATAGCATCATTCAATGGTATTAATATAATCAATTATACAAAAAGCTTGTTATAGGGTACGATATTATAAATTTTTACACAAAACGCGAAATGCTAGATAACGGATATAAAACTAGAGGTCACAATAGTAAACTGAGAAGGCAATATACAGGAAATATAAAACGATATTAAATAAAATTTTTTCACAAATAAAGTAGTAAACGACTAGAACAATCTTGAACAAGAAACAATAGATGCAGTCAGTACCAACCAGTTCAAATAAAATTGGATGAACATTTTAAATACTAACTTTTATTATATTTGTATGAAAGTGTGTTACAGCTGTTAGAGTTACAAACTCTACGTAGTTTGGACTCATCACTCTTCAAGTGTACAGCACTATTATATTATATTATATGTCCCGATAATCCACACAAGAGTCATTTTACTGAAATTAATACTATTTAAAAATTTCAATATCAAATATTTTTTAAAACCAGAATCTAAAAAAAGATAAAAATAATATCTAAAAATATTGATATTTTTATAAATAAAACAAGTTTGCTATAGCTTATGTATCGCTTAAAAAAATACGCAAATTTTGTTATTTGCGAACTTACTAATATATTTTGGTACTTTTAATGCGTTTTAGAATTTTTATAATAAGTTTTTTTGACAATGATAAAGCACAATAATTTAAAATAATTTATCAGAAAAAAATAATGAACGATTTTTTTTTAGATGAGATACAAGACTTTAGTAAAAATAGTCCCGTTATGCCCAACTGTCCCGATATGTCCCCCTTCATCCTACATGCTCTTCACAAAGTTTTAATACAAACTATGTTTTTAAATATTAATAATAATATTTTACTTATAAATATAGCTTCAACAGCTAAAAATATGGTAAAATTTAACATACCTACTGTGTCATCATTTACATAATTTACACACAGAGTTTATAATCTATTTCAGCAGAGCAAATAACTGCAAAAAGTTCCAATTGCTAAAAGAGAAACTTTAAAAAAAAGCTTTGAGTTTTGTAAGGAGAAGCTTGCTAAATTCTTTGATATATATGCTTGTCAATCGAAAGACTTAAAAAAAAATGCTGGTGTACCAAAGTTAGGAGCAAATCTTTATAGAGGACTGAAAGATTGAACGTAAAATGAGTATAGAATCAACTGACAAAGAAGTTACAACAAAACCGAAAAATACTCAAATTAAGCAGAGCTTAAATTTTAATTATGCAGTGCCATTATAATCTATCTATATCTATAATTTGATCTATATCTATATTAACTTTTATCTATATTCTATCTATATCTACTAACTTCTGCCTAACTTAGTATTTTAAAACGGCCTGCTAAAGATGGAACCACCCCATCATCATCATCGTTATCTTTTTCAAAGCAAATGCAATTGTATCTCTCTTCTCTTTCATTAGACTGTAACCCGCCATGGACTCACAGACAGATGAAATTGATGAAAATTTCAAATGATGACAAAAAACAAGTTTTTGACTAGAGCAATATAAAATGTGAGCGCATAAAAGCCAGGGTTAAAAATTAACTAATTTGAAAATTAGTGAAGTCAAAGTAAAGACATTGTATTTTGATGGCAATAAAAACCACACCATAAATTTATTTATGAGAAGGAAACATTAGTGATGGAAGAACACATAACCTTGGTTCAGGAACATAGGTGTTTTTGGGAAACTGCACTTCTCTTGGCAGAGCAGCTGAAGGTATAAAATCTAAAATTCTAAAGTATTCTAAAAGCAAAATATCATTTTGGATGATTTCTAGTGCTTGGGAGTGATGGAAAAAGTGTCAACACTGCAAACAAGGGTGGTGAAATTATATTGATTGAGTTACAACTTTAACAGCCTCTACAATAGGTAGTTTTTTTTTTAAATGCAAATGATCTTCTACTACTTCATTCACTTTCAAAACTGAATGGACCATTATCTAGTCTTAGATACTAATCAGGTTCTATTATTAAGTCTCTATAAACTTGTGAGATCTTAAATGTTGTTGATTTTTAACCTATAAACCAATGTAAAAATAATGTAAAAATGCTAGAGGTAGACTGAAAGTGCTTAGTACAGATCAGCTTTACCTCTTGGATATCTATCAAGGTTTACTAAGTGGCACTTTTTTTTTCAATCTGGAAAAACGCAGCTTTGAAAAACTGGATCATTCTGGATTGCTCACCACTTCCCACAGGATTCTCAGATTATACATTCCTACAACCAGTCCTTCATGAAATTTAGTAACTATAGTAACATTCATAATGTGCATATTTGCCCAAATATGATTCATCATCAAGTGGAAGTCTTCTTTTTTTCATGGCAGCAAGTATTTATGCAGAACAATTGTCAAATCATGGTATCTGCCATATGCATTACGCAAGGTAGTTGAAAAAGTTATTCAAACCAATGCATTCTTTAGTCAAAAAGAATTGATTTTTAGCTATGAAAGAAGATGAGCAGCAAAAAATCTAAGAACTTGGTTAAAGACGTATACATAGAGTTAGAGAAGAAAGAAGTATGAATACTTATCAAACTAAACTGCGTCAAGCTGCCTAATGTTGTGTAAAGATGATTACAGCTGTTTCTACCTTGAATTAACATAAATTATGCCAACATTTAACACCGAGGCAGTTTATAACACAATTTAGTATTATATTTGTCATATGTATATGTCAATTTTATGTAAAAAAATAACCTGTTCAACTTTTTTAAAATAACATGTTAATAAACTAAAAGTAATGGTATCAAAAGGAAAAACAGTACAAATCAAAAAGTTGGAATAAAAAAACTTAAGTATGGGAAGTTCTGAAAAATTCAAATTGTTTTTCTAAGATAAGTAAAATTCGGTAGTTCTTATACAACTTTACTTATGTCTCATTTTTTCAGTTTTCAAATAACTTAATTTATTTCCTAAATTCCATATAGAAATTTGCGAAAAAAAAATGAAACTTATAAAAAAAAGTATTTTTACTCTACTCTAAACATCAATGATCCTCCATCTATTAATGTGTACATTAATAGTATATTAATATATATATATATATATATATATATATATATATATTTATATATATATATTTATATATATATATATATATATATATATATATATATATATATATATATATATATATATATATATATATATATGTATATATATATATATATATATATATATATATATATATATATATATATATATATATGTATATATATATATATATATATATATATATATATATATATATATATATATATATATATATATATATATATATATATATATATACGGTTAACTATTTTATATTAATATTAACTTAAATCATCCAACCTATATATATATATATATATATATATATATATATGTATATATATATATATATATATATATATATATATATATATATATATATATATATATATATATATATATATATATATATATATATATATATATATATATATACGGTTAACTATTTTATATTAATATTAACTTAAATCATCCAACCTAAATTTTATATTAATATTAACTTAAATCATCCAACCTATATATATATATATATATATATATATATGTATATATATATATATATATATATATATATATATATATATATATATATATATATATATATATATATATACGGTTAACTATTTTATATTAATATTAACTTAAATCATCCAACCTAAATTCTAAAACAAATTTCAATTTTAAATAATAAAAAGCTAAACCAAAACTCCTCTAATAAAAATGTATTCAATTCCTCTACACAAATATTTGAAGATGCCTTTAAAAAAATTGGTTTTGAAAATTTTAAACTTAACTTTGACCCTGAAAAAAAGAATACAAAAAATCGAAATAGAACTAGAAATGTAATTTTATTCAACTCCCCATATAACAACAACATTTCCACTAAAAAAGATATAATGTATTTAAAGTTAGACGATAAGCATTTCCCGCCCTCTAATAAATAAAATAAAATTTTCAATTGAAATACAAATAAAGTTAGTTACAGTTGCACAAAAAAAAAAGGAAAGAGTTTACAATAATGCTTTGTTAAACAAAAAAGAAATCCTAAATAAAAAACATCAGAAAATTGTAATTGTAACCAAAAAACCAATTGTCAAATAAGTGAAAATTGTTTTTCCAAATTTGTGGTATATAAATGTGTTGTTTCCTTTATGAAAGTACCTGATAAACAACATATTGGCATAAGAGAGTGTGAATGGTAAAAACGTTATTAAATTAAAAAGTATTCAAAAGAAACCATGCTGTCAATATAAATATGTGAATTAAAAGATAAAAATGTTTATGATTTTATAATGAATTGGTTCATCCAAAATATCAGAGTTTATTTCTAAATGCAGGCACGAAAAAAGTTTTCTCCTAAAAAACTATAAAAATAAGTGAGCTTAAATAATAGTCACATTATATCCCTTCTTTTAAAAAATAATATTAAATAAAGCAGAAGTAATTATTTCTAAAGAAGTGTCAGCATATTCCACAAATGTGTGAAAATTTACAGTAGTTATGACAATTGCTACTTCCTGTAATTAAATTTTTCTGGTATAAATTGAAGTTTTTTTAATTTGATCATTCATTTCTGATGAGTTTATTGATAAAACACAGTGTTAAATGGAAAAAGGTTTTTCCTAATATCTTAAAATATCAAGAAGTACAGTTTCTAATGAAATTATTATATAAGAAATTTTCGCTCGTTTATGGATACCACATCACCAGCTTGTAAAATAAAATGTTAGTCTTTAACCATTATAAATCATATAAAATATTTTTACTAATAATTTCAGCGGTTAAATGGACTCTTTTATTTTTAAACTTAAAAAAGGACGTCCAAAACATAGTTTTGATATACTGGCCTTCAAACGGCTAATTTTTGCAGAATATATGGTATCTCGTATTTCTAAAGCCTTACTAGTTTTTCTTTCAAACTTTTTATTTTCTCTTTTTAATGTTCATATATTCCCCAAAACAATATCTTCTTTTCAAAAGGTTTTGTGAAACTTTGAGTTGACTTAATTGAAAAACATGGGGTGCGTAGCTTTGATAAAGTATTTATTTTTCAGTTAACTTTGTCAAACTACCTCTAAGTCATTAAGATAAGCAATATATTCACTACAATAAAAATTTGTATCAGCCTCAAGATCTTCATAACCAGTTTTTAACTGTAGGTAAGCAGCAATATAGACTAAAGCCATTTTAACAGCATTGCCTAAACTAGAATCTATATGTTCGAATAATTAAGTATTTCACTTTCTTTTTGCATCATTTGCCTCTGATAGTTGATGTAACTATAACAACATCAAGTTCATAATAGTCTAAAACGTATTATAAATTAGTTTTAATCTACAATTTTAGCTTTTTCCAAAACTTTTTGAACAAAAATATAATATGCACCACAAGCACTCTGATGCAACTAACTAAAAGGTTTTTGAGTAGGGTTGGATGTAAAGTAACTAAACTTTATAAATTTGTGTTATGTACTTAAGAAATATTTTGCTAATTCAACTTAATCTTTTAATGTATAGGCTATTGCTTTAGATGTTTCATGAGTCAGTGTTATATTTCTTTTGGTTTGCATTTTGGCAGTTGATATTTTCACACATTTTTCATAAAGTAGTCGTTGCAGACAAAAGTAATCTGGTAATTCAATGACAGAATGCAATGGGTCTCTTAACCTTTTATCCTCACCAAGTTTGTGAAAACTAAAATTTTTCCAGGCATCAATAAATTACTTTTTTAGTGATCCAATTATTTAATATGTTTTTTATATAATCCAATTATTTCATGTTTAATATATAAACATAATCTTAAATTAAAAAATATTATCTTTATTAACAATGGATTTTCTACAACAGTTTCAAAGAGAGAGAATCATATTTGAATTTATTATTGTCACATTGACAATATAATAAATTCAAATATGATTTTATTATATTGTCACATGTTTCCATTTGCATTTAAAATTGATCTAAGTATAGAATTTATAACTTCATTCTGAAAATCTAAGTCAAGATAACATGTCGGAATTAAGCAAACTATAAAAGTAGGTCTACCATAAAGACATTTCGTCATAACACATAATACTATTTTTGCCATTTTGTCTGGTTGATTAACAGAATTTCCAAAATGTTCTGCATCATGGTAAGTTAACGAATCTTTAACATTCAGTTTATCTACTAAAAAAGCACACTCTCTTTGGTAATTTTTAAGTTTGTTAAATATACGTAGATCTCATTAGTCATTGTTTACTTTAGAAGCTGTTGTATGTTAGAATTTGTAAAGTTGAAACAGTTGGAAGCTGTTAATTATTTCTGATTTGTTTATAAAGTGCTCTTAAAACAGCAAAACATTTGAAAGCAAATAAAGTAGTGTCAATAGAATACAATGCATCACCAATACTCGAGATTTTCATAAAAGATAAACTTTCTATACAAATTTTTTTTTCTCTTGATATTTTGACAATTCAGTTGCCTAAAAACTAATTTTTTTATTACATATATATATACAATTATTAGTTTTAGTAAGTCTTTTTGTATCTATTGGTTACTAACAAAATTATTATTAATATGTATATTGTCCGTGGCTGTAAACGTTGATTAGTTTTCATATTCCTTGTACTGGAAGTTGCTGAAGCTGAAGTCCTAGATTTTGTAATGGAGTTAGTACAATGCCGGACCGAACACAACAATGTATAGATGGAAGAAAGAATGTTGTTCCTAACCATAAACATTTTTGTTGTAAAACTTAAAGGCCAACTATTTAATCAAACAACAGTATATTTGCTATCAGGAGTGTTAATTTTTATAATAACATGTTGCTAATTTTTGCGTTCTTCTGAATATTTTGCTAATCTGTAGTTAGCACTTTTTTTGTGTCAGTTAAGTAAATAGAAGTACCATTAGTAACACAAGTCTTTAATAGCATAAGTTTGTCTTAAAATTTATTTTTTCCAACATTATGAATGTCTATATACTCTGCTAAACAATCTTTTGGAAAATCTTCTAAACTAATTGGCTTCTAGTTTTTCTTGCGGATTTTTCAAATGATAGGCCTTGGTTTTTGCCGTGGTTCTGCACCAAGTGATTTGCATTAATAAGATAGAAAAGGCTTTATTAGAATAATATATTTTTAAACATTATTGATCTTAGAGGCTGCTTTATTGTGTAAACAAACCTTTTAGAAATTTTTCTCTCAACGTTGCTTCTTTGATCTTTCAAACTCTGTTATTGTCAAAAATAACGCTTTAGAATTTTAATGAAAATGTTATTTAACGACTTATTCAACGTTATTAGGTGTTAGAACTGTAAGAAGTATTGTCTCTCTTATGGTCGCGATGAAAAGTATAATAATTTCAAATAAATTAATGAGTTGTTAATTTGGGTTTCACTCTTCAGTTAGTTTTTTGAAGTTCATTTTTATCTTTTTTGTTTTGTAGTTTTTTTATACTTTTAATAAAATGCTATGATCTACTGCCTACTACGTATTAAGAACAATAAAAACACCGTGACGTTTTTTTAATTGATATAAAGCATGTGTTTAGATAAAAACTGCTTTAACTCTAACATGAAAAAGCGGTTTTAAGCCATTATTTTTTTGTTAACAATTTAACTTATAACTAAGAAAAAAAAGATGAAACATTTTAGACATTTTTTGCAAAAAACAATTAAAATTTACAAAAAACAATTAAAATACAATTTAAAAAAAATTTTCATTTTCCTCCATGATAGTTTTCATCTTTTTAGCTTTTCACTTTACTAATTCATTATGCAAAAGATTAAATCGTTTTATGTGATTCATGATTAAAACAAAAATGAACGACAAAAGTTTTTACTGCATCTCACATGTGTTAAAAAGAGTTTTGGTTTAGTTATTCAATTCTGGGGTGTGAATGCTTCACACCATAGAAATGAATAACTAATTAAAATGTATGGTAGATGATAAAATGCCATTCTCTGGATCTACCATCTATTGCAGTCTATTTTCATGAGCAACTTTTTTAAAAAATAGTAAGCAATTATTCAAAACATAATCGGGTGCACTCATAGTAATATTTTGTTTAGGCAATTCAAGTTACTTTTTATTGTTCGCTAAATACGCATTCAAGTTAATATTATTTTAGGCGTATGAAAAGTAGTGATCATTAATTAATATATATTTTGATTTTGTTCCAGATCAAGTTTGTACCAAATCAACAAAATTTTAAGTCTTTTAAATACGGACTTAAAATGTGTCTATTAAAATGAGTTGCACGAGATGAAGTAATGCCTTTGGATTGAATTTATTTGATTCGAAACTATACGGGTATCCTAGAGAAAGTTAAGGGCTAATGGAGTGCCCCTCTGGGTTACAGATGTTTCCAATTTTTTCTTTACAGTTTTCATTTTTGGACCTAATGGTTCCGATATGGATTTCGCAAGTGTTCAGTTTATTTGCCTGTTAGAAACCACTAACTATCAAATTACCTTATTTTTTTGTACACGATATACTATATAATATTTAAATATGTATTTGCTTATATTACTTTCTACATTTTAAATGTAAATGAACAACTCCAATTATATAATTCTATAAATTTTTTGTTTATTTATTTGTAGAATCCTAGATTAAACTTATTATGCATAAATTAAAAAAACTGGTTGCTCTACTGCAGTGTATTTTTATACCACCGACACACGGTTAGCACGGATCCTTATAATGCCTACCTAGCTGTCCCAAACACTTCACTTATACGGAATGTTAACTTACACATCAAGGTACCCTGTTACGCAAATTTTGAAATCATTTAATTTTGTTTGCGGAAAATAATTTGATTTGAATGTTCAAATTAAGTAAAATTTTACTTCATAGTGTGCCAATAAAAACATTTGTAGAATTTGAACCACTCAATATAAATTGATAAAAATTGGTGCAAATGTAGCCAATAGTCACACAAAACTCTTGAAAAATTTAACCCTAATTGGATGACCGGTATAAGATTTATTGCAGGATTAGTACAAATTTTATTAGTTTTTTGTTACTTATACCTCAAAGCGTTACCAAACTTTGAAATTTGGTCACTATTTTTTTAATAACAGTTACATGAGTGTTCTACTATGTAATACCAACAATTTTTTTTATAAATATTTTATCGGTACCTGTGCAGCTTTCATTTTATAGACCTCTCTCAAATAATGTTAAGGAAAAACATTCAATCTTTAGCGGAAAAAAATGTCAAATCATCCGAACAAATCGCAACTCCAGTTATTTCCAATAAAGAATAATTCGATAAGGAACTGTTCAATTGGCTAAAGCATCCGGCGGCCTTCCACTTACAATTACCCCTGGTAAATATTTATACTTAAAAACTTTTAACATATATATTGAAATAAGTCTTGACTATTAAGAAATGAAACTAGATTTCAAAAAGTATATTTTTGACAAGTTTCTATTTTCTTTAACCTGACGAATAATTTGAAAGTTTTACACAAACTTACTAAACAAAGTTTATTGTGACTATAAAATATGTATGTTTTGGTATTTGGTCAAAGTAATGCGCAGACACCATCAAGTGCTCTAAAATTGACCACTCTAGCCCTTGTAAGTGTGCAGTTAAATACGGTCAAACAACGGATTTAAGAAACTTGTTAGAACTATTAACAAAACATTAAGCAGAAAGATGGTAGAGCAAAATTTCTACACGAATTTTCTAAGACTAGGTTAACAATTGAGCAATTTCTTCACCTGCAGCGACTTTAAAATCAAAGGCAAAAAATCAGATTCTTATACAGTTCATGTTGTTGCTCACTGCAATGATTTATCAAGTCTTGTGTATCATATTATTTTGAACCATCTTTTCAAGATCCTTAAAACTGCTTGGATAGAAGCTGTTAAGTGTCCAGCCGTCCTCCACATTCAACTGAGTCCGTATCACGGGGGCTAGTTTAAAGGAAAGTAATGCAGGAAGCTTCGTTAAAATGTGAATATGCTGCAGCAACATGCTGAGATAAACATGGTTCCCAATGTTGTATGCGTAATTGAAGCTTGCAAAAGCTTCAATTTAGTTGTCAAGGCTTGCTTTGAATACATCCTTCAGCTGGATTTCGCTGAAAAAATTGAAAATTTCAAAATTTGTTACCTAATGATAACTGGTGCAAACGTAACACCTAAAATTCACGCCGTCTCTTGCCACATCAAAGATTTCATCAGTAACAAAGGATCCTCCTTGGGGCCCTAAAGTGAACAAACTATTGAAACTTCTCATCGAGTTATTTATCAACACCGGTCTAGGTATGAGCGAAATAATATTCATCCAGAGTACAAAGAAAGATTGTTGCGCTCCACAAGTGATCTTAACAGTAAGCATCTTTTAAGAACATCATTTTAATTATTAGAAATTAGGCTGCTGAAATTCATATTTTAGGGCGTATAATGAATATTTTCATCATTTTTAAAAGTAGTATTATAGAGTAATTGTATTAAAAGAGTACATTGAGCTATTTATTAATATTCTTTTACTGGAGAAAATCAAAGAAAATATTTCTTAAAATGTAATTAGATATTTGATGGTAATACAATGTAAAAAATAGGGTTTAAATAGTTTTCACTTCATTTTAAAAATAAATGTTTTTAATGTTGTTAATACGGGCCCAAGTTTGGCCTCTAAAATAAATAATAGTAAAACTAGCTTTGAATCATGCTTAACCTCTAATAATAATCTTATGGAAAACAATAAGTTATCTGAAAAAGAACTAGTTGATGCTGTAAATTTATTAAAACCAAATAAAGGTAATGGAGTTAATGATATAAGTAGCAATATAATAATTAAATCAATATTTTATTTAAAAACTCCGTTTCTGGACATTTTCAGTCTTTCATTAGAACAAGGAATCTTTCCTGATAAACTAAAGGTTGCAAGGGTGATGCCGATTTTAAAATCTGGAGATGCAATATGTATTGCAAATTATAGACCTATTTCAATACTACCATGCTTCTCAAAAATATTAGAACATATTATGTATAAAAGACTATTTCTTAGATATTAATAACATTCTTTATAATAATAAATTTGGATTCAAAAAGGGTCACCCTACTGATGAGACAATTTTTCATCTTGTTCATGATAATCTTGATGAAAATAAATATACTTTAGGCGTATTTATTGATCTCAGCAAGGTTTTTAACACTGTAAATCATCATATTTTATAACTAAATTAAAAAACTACGGTATTAAACACTCGAACCTTAAATGGTTTAAAAGCTATCTGTGAAATAGACAGCAATATATTTCTCATAATTACGGAAAAACTAACAACATAAATATATCTTGAGGAGTACCACAAGGATCTATATTAGGACCGCTCTTATTTCTAGTATATATAAATGATCTAAGCAAATCTTATAAGGGATTAGACACAATCTTGTTTGCAGATGATACTAATCTATTTCATGATCACAATAATATAAAAATGTTGTTTAAAACTGTAGACACAGAACTACTATAACTTGATGAATTGTTTAAAGCAAACCAATTATCTCTAAATTTAACTAAGACAAAATATACCTTTTTTCCATCGCTATCGAGAACGAGAAAAATTTTCATTAAAACTTCCAAATCTTTGTATTAACAACTGCGAAATAAAAAGAGAGGTATTATTAAAATTTCTAGGAGTACTCCTCGACGAAAATGTAACATGGAGAAATCATATAAAATATATTAAATGTAAAATATCAAGTAGCATTGGCCTACTATAGGGAAAAATCTTTTTTGAAATCAAATTGTTTAAAACTCTTATATTTTTCTTTTATTCATTCCTGTTTTAAGTACGCTAATGTTGCATGGTGTAGTACCAATAAAAATAAATCAAAAAAACTCTTTAATAGGCAAAAACACGCAATCAGAATTATATCTAATAAAAACCGTAAAATATACTAAATATCTACCAAATAAATATGTATGATCTTCTAATTTTTATGTTCAAAATTAATAAAAATATTATTCCAAAAACTTGTGATCTCATATTCAAAACTAATCAGAATAAATACTTAACTAGACATTCAAGTAACACCTACACACAAACCATAAGTTTTTATGCGGCAAATGAGTTTTCAATTTCAATTAGAGAACCAAAGGCATGATTTAAAATACTAACATCTGAACTTAAAACTCTTACATCGTTAAAAAAGTTTAAGGCCAAACTTAGATAGTTATTGCTAAAAAATGATCTACCACAAAACTATTTCAATAAAACAAAATATCCTTATGATTGATCTGTTAATTAAATGAGAAGTATATTAATATTAGAAATGCTTGAGTTAAATGCACTTTTGAGTCTTCAAATTTAGTTATGTTTTTGTTATTTTAATATGCGTTGTTGCTCTTTTTATTTTTTTTTTTTAGCTCCTTAATAATATGCAATATTTATCACTTTACCAATTTTACGTTTGTTTATTTTATATTGTCAACGGAAATGCGTATTTTTAAATTAAACTTTATATTTAACGGAGTTTATCAAGGGGCTTAGCGATAAGACATATTAGTCTTCTTCTCGCCCCTGCTACATATATACCTTATAATTAACATGCACTTTGTATAGATTAACACAGCAAAAAAAAATGGAGCATAAAGATTTAAATACTTGTTAAAGATAGCGTTCAAATGGTTAATCTCATTAAAAATCTCAATTGGAAACACGTTTTTTTATTATAGTTAGGATGAGATATCAATAGATAAATATTTTATCTAATAGATTAATCATTGCGCGATTGGTCGAATAACTAGTTTTAAGCCCAATTTCTATATTATAAAGAATATTACCCAGATAAAAAGTAAGCATAAGTTCAAATTAAATAAAAATATTTAAAAATTACACGAAGATGTAATTTTTACATATTTTTTGACAGGCGGTTACTCATCGGCAGGACGTTAACAAAAACGTCAAATAACATTGGCGCTATGTCCTTATCCGATAGAAAATTAGAATGTAATTTTTTCGAGTGGGTTTACATAAACTTTTTGATGTCCTTTGCCGATCGAACATTGGTCTATTTGTTTATTGGGACGAAATTTACTCAACGAAGTAAAAGGATGCAGATCTAATACTGATATAAAAAATGTCGGCTAGACATCAGGTCAACGTTCATTTGTTAGTTTCAGGTTGCAACTACCTTAGTATCACATATTCTTTTAGAGCAAATAGACTCTAATTTATATGTTCTTTCATTTCAGTAGAGGTTAAACTTATTTTGCAACTGTGCTTGTTTTTGATGGAAAAGTGAATCTTCAAGGTCATAATCATCATCGCATGAATCACTTTTTTCAATAAAAAAAATCTTTTTTTTCTTTCTGTATACAATCAGAGTTTTTATCAGAAGTTTCTTGTAGCTCAATATACATCTTGAAGTTTGAAGGCATATCATACTCAATAATTTCTTTTAAAGTATTCAAATTAAATTTAGAATTTCTTTCTATATTTAAAGATTCATTAGGTTGGGTATTTTTTATTTTGATTAGCTTGTGTTTTGATTGGGATTTAGAAGTAGATTTAGTACTTTTTCCTGGTAAAACCTAAACTTTTTTCCATGCATTGTTGCCCCAAGTTTTTCCATGCATTATTGCCCCAAAGAACTAATGGGATACTAAGTTCTGAGAAGATTTAAATATATCTGTCCTTAAAATCTTGTCAATAATTTTATTTCTGTTTAGTGGGTAGATGTTTTAAACCCATTTACAGCGAACTCTTGTATGTGATTCATATTAGTCACAAGATTAAGAAGCGATCTTGGGAAAACATTTTTCGGTAGAGATGAATGAAATCTTCCCTTACCAATTTTCCATTCAGTAATTACTTTTCTCCATGCTGATTTCATGGGCCCATAAACTGCAAGGTCAAAAGGCTGTAGTATATATGTACTATTAGGAGGTAAGAAGACCATCCTAATGTTGTTAGCTTTACAAATTTTGATAACATCAATAGATAAATGACATGCTAAATTATCACCTATAAGACGTTTTGGCGTTATCAACAAGTTATCAACATGTCTGAAGTAAGGTATTACTAATGTTTGCATCCAATCTTTAAAACAATAGCCATCAAACCAACCAGATTTTGTACGGTTATAGCGCGCAATAATTGGACCTTCAAGTATCGAAGTGTCTATCAGACGCTCAGCTTTATAAACTGTATATGGAGGAAGAAAAACACCATCAGCAGTACATGCAAACATTATAAACACTGATGACCTTGATATATTTATAACTCTTTCAGCATGTTAATTACCTTTCCGGAATATTATTTGTTTTGATTTTGGGTCATCAGAAAGATTAATTTCATTGGTTTATTATGTTTTGAGGTAGATAATTTTTTATTATATCTTCTAGGTTGTTTCAAAAATCTATTTACAGAGTCACATGCAATCGCAGCACGCTTTCTACAAATATTTTGACATGCTCGTTAAAACAAAAGACTTATCCAATCATCACCAGGTAAATTTTCTTTAACGGACAGTCTCTTCCAGATTTGTTAAGAAAACTGTGTACAAATTATTTGAGGTTTATTTTATCAAATCCATACCTAAAATCACTAAAACTTGCAATATATTGTCCAATTGACATCTTCTCGTCTGGTCGCAAGAACTCTTTCGACCAACCACACTACTTTTGCGTAAACCACTCATATGACACCTTAAAGTTCTGTGTGGTATCTTTAGCGACTTTGCTACACGTTTACAAGGTTCTCCACCATTAACAAGTTCAATAGCTCTTTTAAGTTCACTTTCCTAGTAAGTTTTTGACTGTTTTTGAGTTGATTTTAAATAGTTTCTCACCATTTCCACAAATCTGTTATAAAAAAGTAAAAAATTTATACTAAAAATTTTTTCGTATCTTAAAATATTAATTTTATTATCAAAAATACTATAAAATTAAAAACCATTAAATCAAAAGGTGCTCACTTATCCTTTATAAAAGTGCTCAATTATCCCACCTTTAAACACCTATATTTTAATGAATTTGTAAGACTTGAAAACTTGTACAAGTTTGTTTCAACTAATGCAAGGTAAAATTCTAAGAAAGTTTTAAATACAAATGCTTACCCTTAGTGTTTGGAGTTAATAGTTTTTACGGAATTCTATGAATCTACACCGTGATATAGTTAACTTGTTATCGGTTATTTATTTTCTCCTAAAGAGCTATAATTAACAATTTATATTTTCCTTAAGTTACTTTATGTATTTTCAGTTTGAAAATGAACTAAGCATTAATACTAAATGTTTTATTTGTCTTTTAAAATTAATATGTTAACGGTTGCACAATTACCCCCATGAAGTGCTCGATTACCCCACGCTACGGTATTCAAAGTTTCTAATTTTTAGAAAATGAATTAAAGAAAAAGAATGCAAAGGACAGTGAAACTGAAATTCACCTACTATAAAATTCTTTGCATCTATGACAATTTTATTCCGACAAAAGGTTCTGATTTCAAAATTTATCGTATTTTAAAACCAGTACTCTTAGTTACGGGGGAAGGGCTTAAGTTTAGTGAAAAAGTAAGCAAGGCTACGGGAAGAATTATCTATTCTGTTCAGATTCTTATTAAATATATGGGGAAAAGTGATGAATGATCTCATTTTTAATGGTGGTTCTTCTAATAAAGATTCAATTAAATCTGTAACAGATGATGATAGTAAAACTGGCTTTGTTAACATTGATATCAAGCAAATAGATCAAGATAAATTAAATGATGAACCGAATTGGATAAAAATAGATGGTTATAAAGCAAGTTCTGCTAAATTTATTGTTTACATGTTGATAACTGTTGATTATTGTTTACATGCTGATAACTGATAATGGTATACATTTTATGAAATTTGCAAGGTAATGTTGGATCATAATAATGACTGCATGGGTACATTTTGTATTAATTGCAAACAACTACCGCAAGATATTAGGAATACTAAGATTAAAACTGGCAATACCTTAGTTTGATTTGATACTAAAACGAATATAATGTGTACCAAAGGGAGGAGCAAAAAAGATATACAAATGCTGAGTACATGTGTTCAAAATGATACAGTCATTGTTAATAGAGCTGGTAAAGAAAAGATTATTCCTCCTGTGATACATGAATATAACAGAAACATGGGTGGTGTTGACCGATCTGATCGAATGGTAACAAAATATGACTCCGAAATAAAAAGAGTAAAAAAAATAGTATAAAATGATTTTCATGCATTGGATTAGTGTATGTGCATTTAATACAATTATTAAAAAAAATAAAATATCCCCTAATATGACTTCATGGCAGTTTAGAGAGGCAATTATTAAAAAGATTATTGTTAAATACCATGAATCAATTGAGAAAAAAAGAAGTTGTATTACTCGAGTTACCTTTTCCTTTAAGATTAATATAACGTCATTTTGTTGATGCTGTACCAGCAACAGAAATAATATAAAACCAAGTAGAAGGTGTGTTGTCTGCTCTAAAAATGAGGTTAGATCAAATATCTGAGAATTGTGTCTTGACTGTAATGTTGATTTATGTGTTGTACCTTGTTTAAACATTACCATTCAAAATAAAGCTTTTAAGGTTTTTGTAAACAGTTAAACTTTTGTTATTATATTTTAAATATTTTACAAATCTGTGTTTTATTATTTTTATGCCAGTTAAATTTAGTTCTTTCTTAGTATTACTATTAAAAAATTTGAAATGCTCCTTTTTTTCTTTTTCTTTTTTTACATTTTTTACGTTCTAAACTAAAAATAATTAAACAAGTTGATAAAACTTTATATATTTTTTTTTTTTTCTTTTGTAAATAACAACGCGATGTTTAAATTTACGCCATAGCTGAGGGGTTAACTTATTGTTTTTTTAAAAAAATAATAATAATAATTTTGGAGTCCAAAAAAAGTTTCAAAATTTGACATTATTTTTTTTTAAATAACCGAAATTTTCCGAAACCGAAGTAAGGTATTCTGGAATATACGCACATATATATTTACATACACCTAGTTATGTCAACAAATAACATTATCATATTTTATTTAAAAATTTATTTTACTTTTACATGTAAATATATATTTCTTTACATATTCTTTAAATACATTTTACATATCAATATACATTTTACATATATATATATATATATATATATATATATATATATATATATATATATATATATATATATATATATATATATATATATATATATATATATATATATATATATATTTATATATATATATATATATATATACCGTTAACATATTAATTCTAACTTTAAGTGAACTGATAAAAATATATATAACGGTATATATATATATATATATATATATATATATATATATATATATATATATATATATATATATATATATATATATATATATATATATATATATATATATATATATATATATATATATATATATATATATATATACCGTTAACATATTAATTCTAACTTTAAGTGAACTGAAAAGTAAACTTACTTATTTTAGTATCAGTTTGCCGATCTAAAAAGTTTATTTTTATTAATCTTTCTAAATTTTGACAAAACAAAAAAAAAAAGGGAAAAGTTGATTGACTAAAAATTGCTTCAGCTCTTTTCATTTGTTTTGTTATAAAAATGAAATATATTAAAATAGCTTTTTTAGCAACAAAAATGGTTTTCAAAAAAACAAAAGAAAAAACAGAACTGATTAAAAATTGCACTGTACTAAATAAACTACTTTACCAGTAATTTTTAGCTTCTTTAGAATCTAAACAATTTAAAAACAAACAACCATCAACAAAAAAACGTTTATTTTATAGAAATACTAAATTTAACGAAGAAAACAACAATTTGCCCTTTAAGGTAAGAAGGATTTGCATCTTTTAAACTTGAAATTTTATGTCACCTTTGCCCAAGATTGCGTCCATATTAGTTAATGGCAACTAAACCCCACTAAATCTCATACTAGTCAACAGCACGAATCCCATAAGGTATCCGTTTTAATTGTTAGAGTGGGCAGCCATCTTTATTTAAAGTAATATTTTTTTCAAAATCTACCTTGACATCAAATAAAACTACTTCGGTTTTATTACGGGTCTAAGATCTCCGGCAAAAAATCTATTTTTATCGCATATCAGATACCTAAAAAAATCCTATGCGATACCCGTATGTATTGATTGGTTGAAAGTATAATTAATTTTATGGTGAATACATAATAAGATTTCGCCTTAAAATGTAAATGGTCATTTTTGGTCACAGGATGTTTTTTATTAACTTGTTATTGTAAAAGACCAGCTCTTTTGATTAAATTAAATTACTCAGTAATTTTATTGACATATGAAAATACTTTATTTGCTGGCTTTTATAAAATAACAAACATTCGTACACTTTCAACCCTAACCGATTTTTTTCCCATTTGCAAAAATGATAGGAAAAAGTATTTGTTACATACATTTTAGTAAACAAATAACAGTTGTAGGATGTATTAAATATGCCCTACGGACTTGTAGCGTCTTTAAGAAGTTGTGTAAACATCTTACTGTTTACTGTACTTACTGGTATTATATGTTAAACAAGATAATATATTCCAGTAGGCACGCGTTGTCCGAAAGTTATTTGTCGGACGTCAGTTAGACCTCTACACGAACGTATGATGTCTGGTGGCGTCCGAACGACGCATTTAAGTAAAGAAAATCAACAATTACAACTAAACTTATCCAAGAAAAATAAACTTGGAACTGAAGTTGTTTCTAAGAAATTAAATATAAGTTATTGTCAACAATTGTGATTCCAACAACCGCCACAATACAAAAGCTATTTCAATGCAACTAAGCATTAAACACAGTCTAGACAATTAAATACCATAACTTTATTACTTATCAAACTGTAAAAAGTTATTTAATTTATTAAAAGTTGTTTTCAGTACCCAGTTAAAAAAGGGCAAAAAAAAGATGTATTATAAACGTCTTTTAAACATTTTCGATGTCGTAAAAAAAAAAAATGTTTTATTCAGGTCCCATACCCACTGGTTATTGACTTATTTTATCAACTTTTTTTTTTTTCTTTATTCGTTATTATTTTACATTAAAAATCTAAAAATCAGATAGGAAAAAAGCAATGCAATTATTTTACTTTTTAAGAGCTCGCTACATTTAAAATGATATCAAAAACTTTAAAAATTAGTCTTTTAGGTATATCGAATAATACTTCTTTTTGTATAAGACAATCGATAACTTTAAAGGTTTGTCACAACAATTTAAAATGATGCGATGGACTTTTTAATTATTTTGAAGTCTTCTACTAAAAAATTTATCTTTTATAATTTGGCTTTGTTTTTGTGGTATTGTACTCATCTTATTTAAATTTATTATTTTTAGAATATTTAAAATTATATAATGTCATTAATATTACTTGGTTTAAATAAGTTTTTGTGATACAATGTAGTAAAAAACTACATTAAACCATCAATCAACAGCACTGAATATTAAATTAACAGAACTGAAAACACAGGGACTAGGTTGCAGCTTTAATTTTTTTTTTTTTTAATTTTTTGTTATGAACAATTGATAGCTTATTTTTACAATGTGTTTTAGAAAAAGAATGGCAACAAAATACAACTTCCAAAAATTATGCATTTTTGGTTTTGCTATAAGTATATGTACTTCATACGGTATTATATTTTCTTATTAGTGTTATTATTATTATTATTATTATTATTATTATTATTATTGTTAATATATAAACATATATATATATATATATATATATATATATACATATATATATATATATATATATATATATATATATATATATATATATATATATATATATATATATATATATATATATATATATATATATACGACCGACATCGTAACACGGCCGACCGTAACACGTCCGATTGACGGCTGGTAACATCAGATTAGACATTTTATATATATATATATATATATATATATATATATATATATATATATATATATATATATATATATATATATATATATATATATATATATATATATTTATTTATTTATATATATTTATATATATATATATATACATATTTATATATATATATATATATATATATATATATATATATATATATATATATATATATATATATATATATATATTATATATATATATATATATATATATATATATATATATATATATATATAAATATGTATATATATATATATATATAAATATATATAAATAAATATATATATATATATATATATATATATATATATATATATATATATATATATATATATATATATATATATATATATATTTATATATATATATATATATATATATATATATATATATATATATATATATATATATATATATATATATATATATATATAAATATGTATATATATATATATATATATAAATATATATAAATAAATATATATATATATATATATATATATATATATATATATATATATATATATATATATATATATATATATATATATTTATATATATATATATATATATATATATATATATATATATATATATACATATATATAAAATGTCTAATCTGATGTTACCAGCCGTCAATCGGACGTGTTACGGTCGGCCGTGTTACGATGTCGGTCGTATGTCGGACGTTTACGCTCGATGTCGGACGTATGGATTATCGTCGATGTGATTATGGTCGATGTGGTGTGGACGTATGGATTATGTGGTTACGGTCGTATAAATTTTGTGTATCGACGTATGGATTATGTGGTTATGGTCATAAGGATTATGTGTATCGACGCATTGATTATGTGGTTTTGGTCGATGTGGTGCGGACGTATAATTTATGGTCGATGTGGACGTATGGTTTATGGTTGATGTCGGACCTACGTTTACGGTCGTATGTCGGACGTTTACGGTCGATGTCGGATGATTACAGCCGTTTGACGATGTCGGTCGGCCGATTTACAACGTCGGTCGTCCGTTTTACGATGTTACCGGTCGGTCGGCCGGCTATCTGGCCTAGTTTACTGATGTTATTTTTTTAAAAACATTGACCACTCAAAACATTAAAATAACAATATAAAGAAAACATTCTCTATACAAAATTTCCTACAAACTTAATGAAAGTTACGAAAACTTATCCTTTAATACATTGTATACTTTTATATGTAGTTAAAATTATTTATAAAAGGAAATGGAATCTTTTAAATGTTTTTAATGGGGAGAAGCTATTAGTAAAAAGAAAGCCTGTTTATGAACCAAATTTGTTTATTGTCAAAAGCATAAATTGTTAACAAAAAGATTAGATCAAAATAACCTTTAAAAAAGTTTTTTCAGCAATATCTTTTTAGTACAATTTAGGAATACACTAAATACGAACAGATTTAGATAATGTATTTTATCATAACAGTACACTACTCTAATGGCAAGGGCAACTTATTCGCTCTCAACAAAGCCATATCACATATTGCAAAATACATCAATTGCCTTTCGTGTTATAGATTAAGCTGATGAAGCACAGTTTTTGATTATATTACTGATTAAGCAGATATTGACAGATTTTTAAGATTCAAGAGTACCTCATTGCTTGAGTTTAAAAGTATAAAGTGAAGGAGCATGCTTAATCGCATTCATAATAAATGGTAAAAAAGTCCGTGTAAACAAGCACGAATGGGTTGCAGCAGCGGCAGCATGAAATTAAGTAAAAATTATAATTGATGAAAAAAAAAAAAAAGTTTCCACATTGTGTTTTTAACTTGGCTCTCTGCTTTAGGAAAACGACGCGCTATCCGTTTTTGTACACAGGTTTTTAAGTTATGGCAAACAAATTACTTTTTGAACAGTTTTCAAAATCCAATATCGTAATGCAAGTATAACTGAAAAACTTGATATCTCATAATATGATATTCAAAACAGCATAATATAATATTTAAAATCATATAACAAAATATACATTTGCATTCAGTTTTGTTCAAAAACATTTGCATACATTTTCGTTCACGTATTCTTACAAAACATAGTGCTGCGACTCTTTCTCGCCAACTACCACGTTTGCAATGGCTGCCAAGAGTTCTGTGCCAAACACGCACGAAATGGTACTACTACTAAAAAATTCAGTTTTGTTATAAAGAGATAAGCGAAACGAAGTTAGAAAAGCATTTTGCTATCTTTAAATTTCTAAAAGAACTTTATAAAAATATTAGGCAAACCTTACATTTAAGGCAAAATAACAATAAGACAATATCTTATCAATTGTGATTTAGAGGTTGCAATAATAATAAAAATTAAATATAGGCGAACACCAATATTTAATTTTTTCCATTATTGCAACCTCTAAATAGAAAAGTGTTTTTCTATTTTTAAATTTTTGAAAAAACGTTTTAAATATGTAAGGCAAACCTTACATTTAATGCAAAATAACAAAAAGGCAATGTCTTATCAATTGTGGTTTAGAGGTTGCAATAATGGGAAAAATTAAACATAGGTCAACACCATTTTATTCATGTTGGCCAATGAATTTTATAAAAAAAAGGTTTTCTAATGTTGTTTTATTATTTTACAATATTGTTTTTAAACCGCAAAGATCTACAAAAAGCGATGCTACACTGTATAACATCCCACTATTGTTTCTTTTTATTAATTAAGGTAACACATAGAATAGTATAAGTCCAGGCAAATAACTAAATACGGAAAATAACGAAAAAAAAATCAACATTGCATTACTTCAAGAATACATTATAAAACATGCAACAACCATATTTTAAACTTTTAAACCAATATGAAAAAATTAGCGAAACTAGTAGATTTTACTTTCTTTCCAAAAGTTTAACTATATCTAAAATAATTAGTGTGCTTTTTGTTTGACATTAAAACATGAAACCATATGGATAAACATAAAGTTAAAAATTGCAATTAATTTTTTTATGGTAACAAATAATGTTACCATAAAAAAATAAAACAATAAAAAACGAAGTTTTAGAACTTTAATAAACATAATTATACAGTCCCGACATCTATGTCACAAAACGTTTAAAGCAATTTAAAAAACTTTATAATAATTTTATAAGTATTAAATTTAATTATTCTGTCATTTTACTATTAAACATAGATATTTAATTAATTTATAAAAAAAATTTAATCCAAAAACTTAAAAAAAATTATATTTAATCAAAATAAAGTTAAAATAATAAAATAAAAAATTATATCAATTTCGTTTCATGAATATCAAATCATACAAAATTTTATATACAGATTGTATAACATCAAATAATACATCAAACAATTTGTCTTTAATTTTGATTTTAATAGAACCTCGAAGATAATATGAGTTCTTCACCACTAAAATACATTATATAAATCATTATGTAACACTTATTTTGTATTATTAAAAGTAAAATCTCTGACAATCTCATCTATTAAGTACCCTTAGATTATTTAGTTTTATAAACATTTCCCATCCACTTGTATATGATAAATCCTGTTTATCGACACTAATAAAAAAGTCCTAACAAAGTATCTAATAAACAGGGGGTCATCATAACCATTGAAAAATATTTTGATATCTTATTATGATCTTACAAATTCCTTACATTAAGGTTGAATTTGAAAATAGAAGACTAAAATTAATTACGCTGGGAATTAGTTACGGATAGACAAACTCAAAATAGGTGAAACAGTACTACTAACTTGGGTACATAGCCTTATAAGCAGAGCTATCTCTTTTTGAAAAATGGTTTTTTATTTAATAATGGAAATTAGCTCATTCAGTGTAAAATCATTTGTATCTAGCAAAACTGCACCATCTATTTTTTTTTTTTTTTTTTTTTGAGGCGATCTAAAAGGTTAGCGTAATTTTTATATATAACTTTAATTTCGATGGTTTTAGTTGTTAAGTGTTCAATGTATAACTTTGTTTAATTTTTTTTGGGAAAATGTTTAATGCATTACGTTGTAATAAGTTTTTTCTGCATTGTTAAAAGACTTAACTACACAGCAAACAAAAAGATATCTAATATGCATCTAAAAGCTGGTCTAAAAGACGTCTAAATTCAGGTCTAGAACGGGACATAAATAGACGTCTATCTTATAGAGGCCTTTTAGATGCATTTTATTTGACACAAATAATTGCCTTAGGTGCATAAAAGATGTGATATATTCATCTCACAGATGCATATTAGATGTATAAAATACGTCTTTTAAATAGATGTCTAAAGCGCGTTTAAAAAAGATAGATATTAGATAATTTTTTTAGCTAATAATAGCTCTTTTATACATCTAATATACATCTAATATACATCTTTAAATGTGTATTTCACATCTTTTATGCATCTAAGGCAATTATTTAATAAAATGCATCTAAATGACATCAATAAGATAGACATCTATTTATGTCCCGTTCACGACGTGAATTTAGACGTCTTTTAGGCCAGTTTTTAGATGCATATTAAATGCATTTTAGATCTCTTTTTGTTTGCTGGGACTTGTTTGATACAAAGGTGTTATAGCGGTTAAATTGGTCATTAAAATTATTAAATAAAATAAGTAAAGAAACATTTTAACTAAAATTACTTAATTTTGTTTCACAAAAATATACATAAGAAACTATATTTTTGCATTGCCGTCAACATCTTCTTCCATGTCGCCGATATATATATATATATATATATATATATCGGCGACATGATATATATATATATATATATATATATATACATATATATATATATATATATATATATATATATATATATATATATATATATATATATATATATATATATATATATATATATATATAATATATATATATATATATATATATATATATATATATATATATATATATATATATATATATATATATATATATATGTATATATATATATATACACACACACACACACACATATATGCATGTATATATATATATATATACATGCATATATATATATATATATATATATATTTATATAAATATATATATATATATATATATATATATATATATATATATATATATATATATATATATAAATATATATATATATATATATATATATATATATATATATATATATATATATATATATATATATATATATATATATATATATATATATATATATATATATTTATATATATATAAACTTGAAATATGATTTTTAACCAATATAAAGCAAAAGATAGTCAAGCCAGTAAACAAAAGTAAATCTTTTTTTCTCAAAATATTTATTACTAAAAATATTTTTTTTGTTTTTCCAAAAATAACACTAATACAAAGTATTTTTATATAATTAATTAAATAAACTTCAAGCACTAGAGGCCTCTCAAAAAATCATTAGTATTGCTGTTATGGTATTATAGCAAAATAGAAATAATAATATTGATGTAAGTTCTATTGTATCAACTAACGATGGCATCCACCATGACCAACAAACAAAATCATTACCGTCAAAAAACTGGACAATCCTAAGTGCAAAAAAATACAACCTAAGGTCATCAACCTATCCACCAAACACTTGACATCTTCTCAAATATCTCTTCTCACCAAAGATCCAAAGTTTTGCCCAGCCACAAATGGTATTTTCTTACATATCGATTCAGATATTAAAAATTTTACTAGGAAACTTATACTAAAAAAAAAATTTTATGGTGCTACAAGTAGCGATATTATTATAACTAAAAATAAACCTAATTATTGTACCAAAACCACTCTGCCAGAATTAAATAAAATTGTTTCACAAATTGAATAAACTAAACCTATTAAAGTCCAATATATTGATAACATTACAAAAGAAGAAAGAGCAGCGATTAAAAAATTACAAGAAATGAAAGACATAGTCATTAAAAAAGCTGACAAAGGTAATACTTTAGTTGTAACGGATTCGACATTTTATACTAACAAACTTGTTAATCAAGACCATCTTTTTTCTGTTAATACATATGAAAAAATAAGTACTGAATCCCATAAAATAGTTTTTAGCAATCTTATTAAATTGATAAACAAACATAAATACCTCACGACAAATGAAATAAAATATATCAAAACTTTAAATGGAAATCTAGTAATTTCTATGTAATTCCTAAAATTCACAAATGCCAAGAAATCATTAAAAAGGTAAAAGAGTCGAAATCTTTATATATTGAAATGAAACCACCAAAAGATCTCAGAGGTAGACCAATTGCTGCCGGAATAAATTAGCCAACATCTCGTTTGAGCCAGTTTTTACATATAATTTTATCACCAATTGTAAAGAAACAAGAAACTTTCATTAAAGTTGAAACTAGGATTTCCTCAGAAAAACTCCAAGAGAGTTTGCATCAGAAAGTTGTATAATGACATACGACATTGTCGATCTTTACACAAGCATCCCACATTATCTTGGTTTAGAAGCCCTAAAGTTCTGGATATTAAAATATAAAGAATTGATAGATAAAAGATTTACACCTGAATTCATAATTGAGTCAGCATCTTTTATTTTAAATAACAATAATTTTATATTCGATAAACAATTATTTCACCAAACAACTGGTACAGCCATGGGTACAGATTTCGCGCCAGATTATGCTTGTCTTACTATTGGGTTTCTAGAAGAGACTAAGCTTTTTCCAGTAATTTTACCTCAGTATTTTTCAAACTGTGAAGTAGATGATATAAAAAAATTTTTATTTTAGATATATTGATGATGGTTTTATAATCTGGCCAAAACATCTTGATATCATAAATTTTAAAATTTCTCTAACTGAATTAAATGAACTAATTAGTTTTACAACCGATTTTGACAAAGAGTTTTTTAAAAATGATAACACCTACAGTGTAATTAACTTTTTAGACATTGCAATTATTCTTGAAAACTATAAACAAATTTAAGCAGACATTTATTATAAAAAAACGAGCACCATGACTACTTAAACTATAACAGCCATCATCCATTACACATCAAAAAGAATATTCCTTATAATTTAGCTAAAAGAATAATTGTTTTTACATCTATTTACGAAATTGAAAAACTTTATCTAGCTGAGCTAAAGTCATGGTTGACAGATTGTGAATATCCTGATGTAATTATAGATAAAGCATTCCATAACGCAAAACTACAAGGACCAGCTTCACAAAAGATGTCTAAAGAAATATTTCATTTAGTGACAACATTCTATAGTAATCTCAATTGTCAATCTTTATGAACAGAAACTAACCTTTTACTAAAGTATATCAGAATAAAAGAGTCAAAAATGTTTTTTCTAATATTCATCCGGTATTAGCTTTTAAACAACCTCCTAACTTATTAAGAAGACTTACTTCTTCAAAATTTGAAGCAAATAATAAGTAGATTGGCATATTTAAATGCAAAGAGATTCGATGTAAAATATGCAAACTCTACCTTCAAGAAGTAGATGAGTTTGAAACTCCTAATGGTACTATCTGGAAAATAAAAAGTCACATCACATGCAACAGCAAGAATTTAATTTATTACCTAATATATATATATATATATATATATATATATATATATATATATATATATATATGTATATATATATATATATATATATATATATATATATATATATATATATATATATATATATATATATATATATATATATATATATATATATATATATATATATATATATATATATATATTAAACAAGGTTTAGCATTACACTTACTTTAGCACACAAACAAACTTAAACATCTACAATGAAGCTACCGAGTTTATCAAATTGTCATATTAAAAGTAAATCCATAACAAATAACGGTAAAAATGAATTGCATTTGTTTCTTTTTAATCATATAATAATAAAAACATAATTATTTACCTTTTCATGATCAAAAAATTATGTTTTCTTGGCTTTCCGCCACCAGTTTTATTTCAAACTATCAAGCTGAAGTAAATGTTATAAAAATTAGTGTAACTTAAACTTCTTTACAACATATTGAGTCTAACACAAGCTAGTTATTTTAGTTCATTTACAAATAATTTTCATTTAGATTCTAAACTAATAAACCAAATTTAAACAAACTTATTAAAAATTAAGATAATTAGATAATACCTAATTACTAAACTCGGTTTTATCTTTTAGTTTATTATCTAGTGTAACCACTTCGTCCTCTGATTCTAGCAACTTCACCCCAGTAGCCTGAAACTTAATTTCTATAACTTCTTTTAAAAGAATTTTTATTTCTGCAAGCTCCTTGAGAATAACATTTTGCACTTCACAAACAAGAATAAAAAGATTGATTAACATATTTAGCTCATAAAACCAAAAAGCAAAACAATGAAATAGCAACTTTTAAATTTAAATTATGCTTGAGTAACTTGCCATAATATTTTGGAAAACCTACTTTTTAAATCAGCTAAAACTTTTTTCTGTAGAATCAGACAAAGGCAAAAGAGACAATTTGGAAACCTATAAAAAATAATTTTTGACTAAATAAACTATTTTGCAATAATAATCTAATAAAAAAAATAATCCACTTAAGTTATAGGTAAACCCACTAAAAATAAGTTTAACATTGAAGTTTTATAGAAATTTTTATTTAATTTTGAGAAATAAACAATAACAAATAATATTCAGATTTATGTCAAACCGTTACTGATAACCAGTGGTGTGGAGTTGTAAAGAAAAAGTAATGACTCCGACAGCAGTTGTTAAAACATTTTGAGTACAACTCCAACTCCGACTCCAGTTGTTGAAATTTTTTGAGCACAACTCGGACTCCAACTCCAACTTCGATTACAACTCCAAAGCAATATTTTAGAAAAATTCTTCAAATTCTTTTAAAAATAAAACGGGATAAGTTAAAAATTTCTTTTTTGACAAATTTATGAAACGTTCTTTGAGGTTTAGTATGAACATAAAGTTAATTAAATGTTTTGTACATCCACGTAAAATACCGAGAAGTTTTACTATTGGAGTCGGAGTCGCAACTTTGTTTAGCGACTCCAACTCTGCTGAAAATGTCTCAACTCCGCAACTCGGACTCCACAGCCCTGGTGATAACTTTTGTGTATTTTTCTTTGGGCTTGGCTCAAGAGCAATTCTTGATATTTCCTTTTGTAAAAGATTACAATATAAAAGAATTTTGTTTAACTACTAAAGGTAAAGTTGACCAAATGCTACACACATGATTTATCGGATCATAATATTATTAATAATCCATTTCTATTTTTTTATACTTATCTTTTACAATTATTTTAAAACAAAAACAAATTAATAAAAAAGTCCTCCACATTAACATTCAGTGGTGTAAAATTCAAAACTACTCACATTAAAACTTGAAACTCTTTGACAATATGAACTTTGCTTGGTTTTATTGTGTTCATCAATAAAATGTGAAGAAAAAACATCTTCTTCGATCTCTGAATCTGATAACAACTCTATTCAAAAGAAATAACAGTAATTTGAACTATAAATAATCCCTAAATTATACCTGTTACTTAATTTAATCTTTCAACCAATTTTGTACTCTTTCAATTTCTGAATTCAAACAATTTCAGCATGCTTTCAATCGATTTTCAATTTTCATATCAAGTTGATTAAAGGATTATATAATACAATAGAATGGTGTCAAATATATAAATATATGTAACCAATTTAAGAACATTACATATAATAGGACACCCAAATAGTTAAAATAAAAGGAAAATCTTAGTAATACATAAAAAAGACTAATAGCTAGATATTATTCAGATCATTAGGCTTTTGATCATAAGAGTATTCATTGTACAAAATCGATGACTCATGATGGTCAAAATATTCTTTTAGATTTTTGTAAGATAAGAAATCATTTCTTTTAGAAGTTCCAACATTTGATTTTTTATCTATATGTACTGATGAAAACTCTAGTATTTTTAATATTCCTTTTGAACACGTCTACTGCGTCTCTTTTCGTAAGCCCTTTTTGTAAAAGACATAAATGAATCTTGGTTCCTCAATAAAAACAATAAGTGCAAAACCAATAAAACAATCTTTTGTGATATTGAAAAACACTCATATATATATATATATATATATATATATATATATATATATATATATATATATATATATATATATATATATATATATATATATATATATATATATATATATATATATATATATATATATATATATATATATATATATATATATATATATATATATATATATATATATATATATATATATATATTTTTTTTTTTTTTTTTTTTTTTAATTACATTATCTTTTATTCTAAAAATAAAAATATCAACTTGAAAATAATAATTTTATAATATTTCTGCATAATAAATTTCAAATCACAAGGATTTTATCAAAAATGCGAAGCATCAAATCATCGAAATATTTTGTGAACTATAATAGCATGTTATTTTATTATTTAAAATTTATCAACATTTGATTTTTTTTTTTATATGTACTGATGAAAACTCTAGTATTTTTAATATTCCTTTTGAACACGTCTACTGCGTCTCTTTTCGTATGCCCTTTTTGTATAAGACATAAATGAATCTTGGTTCCTCAATAAAAACAATAAGTGCACAACCAATAAAACAATCTTTTGTGATATTGAAAAACACTCATATATATATATATATATATATATATATATATATATATATATATATATATATATATATATATATATATATATATATATATATATATATAAATATATATATATATATATATATATATATATATATATATATATATATATATATATATATATATATATATATATATATATATATATATATATATATATATATATATATATGTATATATATATATATATATATATATATATATATATATATATATATATATATATATATATATATATATATATATATTTTAATTACATTATCTTTTATTCTAGAAATAAAAATATCAACTTGAAAATATTAATTTTATAATATTTCTGCATAATAAATTTCAAATCACAAGGATTTTATCAAAAATGCTAAGCATCAAATCATCGAAATATTTTGTGAACTATAATAGCATGTTATTTTATTATTTAAAATTTATCAAAAGAAGTAATTATTAATGTCTTCCATAGGTTAAAATCTTCATGTTTTTTCGCATTCCACATGGTTTTTAAATGGCGGTCATTTATAATTATCGCTCCGTAAAATTAGCCCAATATTTCTTCCTTTTTTTTATAACAAATCTATAAAAGACATCTTATAGACATCTAAGTTAAGATGAAAAAAAAATTATCTATGCACGATCTATTTTATGCATCTAATATGCATCTACAATCAGACGTCTTTTTTGATCTCTAATATACGTCTAAAATATACGTATCGGCAATAGATACAAATTAGACCAATTTTATAAGATTACATAGATTATAAAAGATTTTACTGTTATTAATAATGTGATATTTAAAACAATTTAAATTTAGATTAGCCAATAAATAAACAAATATTTTCTCGAGGTGAATTTTTTAAATAAGATCATATTATGAATATGACGCTAATTAAAAAATAACATTATATTTTATGATGTCATAAAAAAATTTAATTTCACCCAAAGGTAAAGCTAAAACTTTTTATTGCACGCTCCGCACACTGGTTGTTTTTTAATGTCTAAAGTGCTTATGGTTCCTGTCTTCAGTGTTTTTCCAATTCCTATAAATTTTTTTTCTAGGGTTTTAGTATTACTCTAGTCTATCTTGTTATAAAATTCATCAGCAAACCAATACAATGGCTAGCTATACGAAATAATTCTGCAGATTTTTTGTAATACCGGCCTTGCTTTAGGTATATATATAAATAGCAGGAACGGTAAAAGTGGCTCCTACTTTCTATCGTCTATTACTAATATAAGGATTTTTTTGAAGGTTAACAAGTTGAAATTTACATTTGTTTGTCATAAAATTTAAAAATAAGGCTGATGTTAAAGTTTTAAGCCAGGTGTTTAAGGTCATAGAACTTAAACACCTGGCTTATCGACATATGGCATATCTAATCCAGTCACAAATTTTGCTTGCCATTCTTCATAAATTTTAATCAACTAAAGTAAAAAATGTACTCAATGTTCGGAAACTCGGTGCTTGCTCCAATTTCTTCACCAATGACCAAACTTGGAATCCTATGACCACGTGATGCTTGAAAAAAAACAACAAAGGTTTGTCTATTTTTTTGCGAAAGACATTTGTCTAACATTCTAAAACACTGGTATTTACCAGTGTTAACACTGGTATTTACCAGTGTTAACATTGGTATTTACCAGTAATAACACTGGTATTTACCAGTGTTAACACATCTATCATATTCACAGCCCTCTATAAATAATATTCTTCAAGAAATTTTAAAATTCTATCAGTATTAGCTTCTGCCTGCCCGTCTTCAAGCACAGTACAGTTAATTTCACTTCAATCGCTTTTGATACTAAATCTGATATTCGTTATCATTAAGGCGCTCTGCATCAAAATGTAGAGATCAATGATGAGTTTTTATGTTTTTTATTATTTAAACTTTTTAGTTTAGGCAATAAAAAACCGTGGATCCGTGGTTGGAACCCCTTTTCTGGGCAAGTTCGACATCGTTTAGGAGGGAGGTGTGAACTTTCTATTAAATGCTATTTGGTGGTTCTTTGCGATAAGACCGTAAGCATTCCTGTTTTAAAACAATTAAAAACAAAAAGCGCAGCAGTTTAAAGATTAGCAATTATATAACTGTATTCTATTGCGATACCTAATCTTTGTCCCCTAACATCACTTTATGTATATAAGTTTTTAAATGTTTATGTATAAAATATATAAAAACTGAAATACTTATAGTTATCTTAGGGGAATAAACAATCTTAATATAGAAGGGTGGTGACGGGTTAAAACTTGATCTAGTTTAACAAAGTATTGATAAAAGCCAAAAAAGCCAAAAAAAAATCTAAAGACCTAATTAGTATTTAAATTGTATTGAAAAGACGCGTGACATACATACACAATTTCATAGTGTTATAATAATTTTTTAAATTTAGTTATTTGTTGATAGTAAAACTAAACTTTATTACTATCATCTTTTATTGTTTCTTATATAAAAACAATTTTTTTTAAGATCCTTGCAGATACAAAGGTTGTTCTCATTCTTGCAGTGTATATTATAGTCTCATAGCACACTGTTTTTGTCCTTCAGGATACATTTTGCAACCAGATGAAAAAACATGTTTAATTGGTATAACTTTTGTTTTTTGTTATTATTTACTTATGCGGTTAATTAAAAACTTTCTTTAAGTATAATTAATAAAATCAAATTTAAAATATTTTGTTTAAGAGTGATCTGATAAATACTTTTTTTTTAATAATATTGAATTTTATATGATGAATTTTATTAACATAATTAAGATTTAAAAATATAAAAAATGCATTCAATTGCTGTAACAAGCAATTAAAAATAAGTTTGACTATATGCAAATAAACGATATAAGTATAAATCACCCAGCACACTGTCCATCCTTGGTCAATACATGGCCAGTCATTAGTGTCATTACCGACCCAACCTGAGTAAATAAGCATGAGCCATACTACGAGTTGCTTACCTGGTCATTATATATATATATATATATATATATATATATATATATATATATATATATATATATATATATATATATATATATATATATATATATATATATATATATATATATATATATATATATATATATATATATATATATATAATATATATATATATATATATATATATATATATTTATATATATATATATATATATACGTGCTTTTCTTCCGTTTAAATGTTTTATATATTTACAAAACAGTTACTTATTTCTATCTATTTCTAAATATTTAATCAAAAAAAAAAATGGCTCAACACGAAGAATATGTATCTATAACAATGATGAGAGAAATAATGCACGTACAAAAAGAAACAATTATGGCTTTTTTTCGTGAAATTGCTAACAGTTTAAATATAAAAATTGACACGCTTTAAAAAGATGTTTATGATGTAAAAAAGGGACTTTGTGAAATTAAAGGAAGCATGAACTTAATTGGTGATGAATGGGAAGTCAAAGTAAAAGGTGATGATAATAAAATCGTAAAGGTAGTCGAAAAAATAATTAATGTAAAAAAATTACAAGGAAAACTCATTTCAGATAACACTGAACTCAAATCAAAAAGCGTAGACATTGAGGATAGAAATAGACGAAATAACTTACGGATTGATGGACTCATTGAAGGTGCAGATGAAAAAGATTGGGAAGACACTAAAAATAAAGTCAAAAAACTCTTTGTTGAAAATCTTGAAATTGCAAATGGTATTAGGATTGAACGTGCTCAACGAGTTGGTAATGGTGATTCTGAACGAGTGCGAACGATTGTACTAAAGCTGCATGACTTTGAAGATAAAGCGATAATTATGGATAAAGCGAACAAACTAAAAGGTACTAATATATATATATATATATATATATATATATATATATATATATATATATATATATATATATATATATATATATATATATATATATATATATATATATATATATATATATATATATATATATATATTACTATATGCTCTTTATTCACTATATGTATTTTTAAATATTTTATCTTCTTTTTTGACTAATTGAGGGTGTTTTTACTTTTGACTGATACATCTTCTTCTTTCTCTATTTTTATTCTTAAATATTATATCTTCTTTTTTACTATTTATTTTTTTTTTCCAAAATTTTATACTTGATTTATTAACCATATATTAACATATATTGGTATTGCGATCTGTAGGGGCTCTATGAAAAGCTTAGGTTGGTATTTTGCCATCCATATCTTCTTTGAGCCCCTGACTGTTTATTACTTGTACATTTGTAATTATATTTTATTTTTGGTGAAAGTAAATTGTAATTTATATAAACAGCAAAATAAAAAAAAATTAAAAAAAAAAAAAAAAAAAAAAAATATATATATATATATATATATATATATATATATATATATATATATATATATATATATATATATATATATATATATATATATATATATATATATATATATATATATATATATATATATATATATATATATATATATATATATATAGTCATAAGTTACTAATAATAAATCATCAATAAGTTACCTACTCAACTTGAAAGAAAAGTTTAAATAACTTTAACATTTGTTAATCAAAGTATTTAAAAAAAGTATTACTCACTGAAACATTTAACAAAAAAATAAGAAGAAGAAGAAAAAAAAATAATAAAAAAAGTTATTGTACTTCAAAAAAGAAATTAATTTCTTCAAACCAGGAGACACAATTTTTGTGCTCAGAACAAAATTTTACACTGAACAAATGGACAATAAGTATTTCTGGGGCTACTTGAGGTTTTGAAGTTTTTGCGACAACCTAACTGATAAGTTATAAACTATTTATAATATAAAAACATTAAGTTATGCATATTCGACTCTCTAGTTTAGAAATTTTATAATATCAACTGTTAAGTTAAACATTCAAATTAAAATCAACACTTTTATTAAAAACTTCAAATTCTTTTTAGTTTCAAAATTATTTAGTACAATAAGTACAATTTAAAAAAATAGGTCTTGCATTCTCTCAAAATTTTAAGACTTTAAATAAAATAGAAAGTTTCAAAACTTAAATTATTTCTACAAATAAATGTCTGTATATTTTTTTAAGCTGTTTTTCAGCAGAAACACTTTTAATACGTAATGACATAATTTCATCGAATCCATTGTTATTTTAATGTTCGAATAAAACTTCCGCTAAATTAAAAAAGGCAATATATATATATATATATATATATATATATATATATATATATATATATATATATATATATATATATATATATATATATATATATATTTGAATGCATACATGCATTCAAACATACATGCATATAACATACATACATGCATTCATGTATGAATGTGTCAATGGGTGGAGTGAAAATAACATTTTTCAGAAAGACAACTTTTTTCCCAGATTTTTGTATTAGCTCTAAGTAAACTAAAAAAACGAAATTAAAATGAGCAGAAATGGACAAGAATTACACCCGGCAGCAAGTTTTGACTAATGGTACTACTAGCGCGTATTTTAAATTAAAATTTATTTTTTTAAGCAGAAATTACAAAAATAAAACATATTAGCTTTAATTAAATTACCCATTAGTATTATGACCAAAATAATAACTTTTGTATTAAAAAAGTTTTTAATTTTTTAAAACACATTTAAAAACAAAAAAGAAGGCCAATATTCAATTGAAAAAATTGAATATTAGCAATAAATTTTAATAAAATACAGGCTCTACTTGAAGTTTCGATACAAACCATTTTTTTAAATTTTAGTAAAAATATTTTTTTGTAAATAAAAATATTATTTATAATTCAAAAATAACTTCTTTATAATGTACTATACATTTATTAAAAATTTTATTTAAAGAATATGTTGAATTGACATAATATTTTTCAATATAAAGTTTGAACAGATTCTTTTGATTTAATGAATGAACCCATCCTTTTGATTTTTCAGTGGTGCACCTGCCATTAGAACATGATGCGATGCGGCATCTGATGTATTGCCGAGAAAATGTAATCAATCTGTACTGCATACCGTTTTTTCAAATAACATTAAAGCAATATATATATATATATATATATATATATATATATATATATATATATATATATATATATATATATATATATATATATATATATATATATATATATATATATATATATATATATATATATATATATATATATATATATATATATATATATATATATATATATATATATATATATATATATATATATATATATATATATATATATATATATATATATATATATATAAAATTAATAGATACATTCATAAATATATAAATATATTTTATATATATATAGTTTTATATATATTTTTATATATAAAATCAATAGATATATTTATAATTATATAAATCAAATCATAAGAGTACTCTTATATAATTCCTAGGAAGAAATTTAATTTGTTGTCGTTCAGTAGAATAATTTGCCTAAGTTTTGTTTTAAATTGGTTTAGCAAAGAGAGTGTTTTAAGATAACTATTTAAAACTGTATTTCATAGTTTAGGTCCTCGATTAGTAATTGCCTTAAGCGACGAATCTTATAAATCTTAATAAGATTTCCTAATAAGATTGTTAGTAAGATTAGTAAGACTTGCAAGACGTGCAAGAAAACTAGTAAGATCTTAGTAAGATTTGAAAGTTTTCGTGCGATTTACTAATAAGATTTGTAAGAAATGTAAGATCTAATTAAGATATGTAAGTTTTTGTGCGGTTTTTTATTAAGATTTGTAAGAAATGTAAGATCTTAATAAAATTAGTAAGATTTATCTTAATTTCTTAGTAAGATATACAAGTTATAGTATGAATTCTTAGTAAGATTTGTTAGATCTCACAAGATTATTTTGTTTTTATTTCGATTTTACTAAATTCCAAGCATATATTAGCGTAGAGAATGCTAATAAATAAAACAATTTAGTACTTTAATAAATTTTTTCTCAAAACAAATTCATAATAAATAATACAACAGAGCT
>NC_061166.1:38605832-38625832 GCF_022113875.1 Hydra vulgaris | reverse complement strand
CATATTTTTATAAGAAATTTATTTACAATATATATAGTTAAATATGTAACCAAAAATATTTTAAAACAGAAGCATATATAAAACACATTTTTCTTAAAAAAACAAAGTTAATGCCACCATTTACAGCACTGAGGAGCCAAGCATAGCCTATTGTAAAGGAAACCATATCAAATAATTTAAAATATTTATTATCGATAGGGACGACAATTAAACATATTTAAAAAGCTACGTGATTCCATATTAGTAGGATTGTTATAAAAAAGTATATTAAAAAAGTATATTTAAAAAAAAGTGTATTAAATAGAAAACAGATTTTTAAAAACTATATAATTTTGTAAGCATTTTGCCAATGGTGTTCAGTTTTGAAACCAATATATCAATGAAAATGCCGACTTGTTTAACTAATATCATTCAAAGAATAAAATTATTAACACTTAAAGATAAAGAAAAAAAAAACGAATGAGATATAAACAATCGTACTATAGTATTATATAGATAAGTAGATATATATCTGAAAAAAAACAATTAACTGGAAAACAGTATACCTGCTTTTGGTAACCTATTGTGATACTGCAGCAGTTGCTGTAGGGATGCAGCTGTTCTTTTGGTGTTGTTCAAAAACGTAATTTTTATGTTGGCTTTTAGTAAACTTTAGTTTGATTTAAAAGACATCACAACGGATTTAAAATATTCATAATAAAAAAAGCAAAACATAAAAAGCTTTAAGAAGCCAAACTATGAACATAAAAGATGAAGAATCGAATCGAGATAAATAAATTGTACTTATATAGCTAAATATATTTCCTTGGGTTTTGGTAAATTTTAAAAGCAGTGAGTTCAATTAATGAAACATACCAAATAATTGTTTTTAACAAAAGAATGCAGCATCATTATATTATTATAATTGGATAATGAATCAATTCAACTTTCGACTTTAAATTTTAGAGAGGGGTATATAAGAGGGCTTTAAATTTGAAGTCAGGTTTAATTGGTGAGAAAACAATTAAAATTTTCATTAAAAAAAATCAAAGCTAATCAAATATACAACATAATACATATTTAAAAAAAAAAATTATAAAATTAAAATTAATTACAAAATTAAAAAAAAAAAACACCGAAGAAAAAGCAGCAACCAAAAAGTCATAAATATCTTTACTGATAGAAGACATTTACAACCTTTTGGTTGCTGTTTTTTCTTCGGTGTCTCCCAACACCCCAGTATGGATGAGCCCTCCATTTAAAGGAGGTTTCATCCATTCCACTATTATCTTTCCATTTGTTGAAGGACCTCTCTGAGAGAGGTCCCGGGTGTTACAAATTCAACTTCATCATGTGAAGGTACATTATAACGACGTCTATCACCGCCTTCAAGTTAAGACATTTTTACAACAGAAGCTGAACGACCTTCTATAGCCGCCTTACGAATTTCTTCATCTTCTTTTTCAGCCATGTTTTTAAATGCAAGAGCAAGTGAACTTTGTTCCATAATTATAGTTTGCAATTGAAACATTAAATCACGTAAACAAAGATCATTACCACAGTGTTGCATTCTAAAATTTAGTGCAGCAGGTGGATCATAAATATATAGTTGAGAATATATTGGTGGAATATCTTGATCTGGCCTAATCTTACCTACACGATGAAAAATCTGGCCACACATTTTAAAACATGGATGCCCATGATTCATTAGTTGAACGACATTTGCTGTAAAAGAAGCAAAAGAAAGGCAGGCATTATAATTTCGAATATGTTTTAAAAAATTAGCATTAGCATTACCATCTACTCCCTGTAAACAAATCCTGTAAAGCTTGTGTAATTGGTGAAAGTGGAGGCAAAGCTACCTTACCATTATAGAAACATAGAATATCTGTTTCATCTGGAAATTTCTTAGCGCCACAGTGCTGACAAATTTGATTCTTTCTCCTAAATAATTATAATTATATATATATATATAAATATATATATATATATATATATATATATATACATATATACATATATATATATATATATATATATATATATATATATATATATATATATATATATATATATATATATATATATATATATATATATATATATATATATATATATATATATATATATATATATATATATATATATATATATATATATATATATATATATACATATATATATTAGCGAAAGCATATGAAAACCAAAATTTTTTATATAATATATATAGTATATTTGATAAATAAACATTTACAATTTTAATAACATTAAGTATATATATTCTGGAGTATTTTATAACATTTTGAAATATTGCAGATTAATTACCTCGTTTTCAGTTCAAGGTTGCAAGTCATCCAGAAAAGACATTTTGTCACTTCAATAAAATGTCTTATAGATATTCCAGAAATAGTATAGAATCAAACAGTTGTATCTAAATAAAAAAATCTACCCTATTCTTCTAAAAATCTGTATCTGGATAAAAAATATACCCTATTCTTCTAAAAATAAAAAAAATCCAAAGATTTCATCTGTTGAAAAACAAACCAATTTCACGTGGATGCCGACAAACCGTCAAATTCTTAGAAACTTCACTTTTTTTGTTCAATAGCGAGTAACGGCGACTGGATCGAATCAAGATTTTGATTACAGATATAAAAAAGCTTTGAGAGGAAATAGACTTTCCACTGTTATCCAGCGCACTCATAAGAAAGAAGCTCAACAGTCTGATTGATTTATTTAACAAATACAAAAAGAAACCATCTGATAAATTCACCGCAACAATTTCTCAGTTATTTGATGTCACCAACGTTAATGGAGAATGGAAAAACACGGAAGATAATAGCTCTACCAGAGGCAAGTTGAGATTCGAGGAAAGATTGGTTGTTCAATGGTCAAACAAGCTCCTCTGGAATCAATCCACCCAAGAAAACGAATCGGACTTTCTAAAACTCAATCCCAAGCCAGCTCTTCTTAATTGCATCCTACACAAACACATAAAACTGTCTAAGATTCTTTGGATTCTGAAACTTCTCACCCGATTCGCAAACCTCTTCTTCTACGTCATCTCCTGAAATACCAAAGAGCCAGCACTACAACAGCTGGTTTACTAGTATTGATACACAACATTTCTACACAAAAAGCACATGAAGTTCTCGCAACCATTGCTAAACAAGTCCACTATGTGCCGATTCCAAGTCAGGCGGGTGGAAAAGAGTAATCTCTGAAGGACAGAAAAAAAACCAAAATTGCTCAAAAACTTAAGGGCAAAGATCCATATTGTCTCCAGTTTGATGGTAAAAGAGTGCATGAGGAAGAATACCAAGTAGTTCTGCTGAAAAATATGACTACCAAAATCAAACTCGGTATTCTTAAATGTGAGAGTGGTTCTGCTGCGACCATTTACAAGGAACTACATCAGCTAATTGATGAATACAATGCTTGGGAAAATATTTGCATGATTATCTGTGACACAACTGCAGTAAATACTGGTCGTCTGCATGGGAATGTAAAGCTAATGCAAGATGATGTTTTTAGCAAGGGCTTTCAGAAACCACAATATATTGGCTGTCAGCACCGTGTTTTCGACCTCCTTCTGAAACATGTCGTGAATTTTTTTATTCAAGAGCCAACGAGCAAACCAGAACTCAATTATTCCTTCATTGATAAATTAACAGAGAATTATGTTACTCTTCAGGTTGATTACCGCCTATTTGTGACAGATGATGTTAACACAGGCAAAAACCCTGCATGGCGAGATGATTTCAAGTTCTAATATGAACTATGTCAAGCGTATCGTCATTACAAAACAACTTCACGCTGGCCTCGAATAAACTGGAAGAAACTCCTAAATGTAAACCAAGATGAATGATGGAGCTCACGTGCAATATATGCTGTAATAGCATTATTCCTGATGATGAAAGTTAGCTATTCAGCGTTTTTATATTTTTATGAAAGTGGTATGCAAACCACAAGCAATCATTTTAAATAAGAATCTACCAAACGCAACCACTTTCTCAAAAATATATATGAAAAACTAGGGAAAAACTAAAAGAAACACCTGAATTAGTTAGGTATATGCTAAAAAAAGTCCCGCCTACAACAATACAACCAAAAATTTTTTACTTTGTTTATATTAAAACCAATTATTACATTTAACATTTTACTTTATAAAAATATAAAAGAGCTACGTAATAATAAACAGAGTTGTCGTCAAAATATAAATTTCGATTAAGCAACCACAAACCTGAAGATTAGATACACGGTCGTTACAATAAAAAAAAAACTTTTTTCGTATAGGTTTTTTCTGTATAGTTTCATATGTGTAAAATTTTTAAACAAAAAACTATATTTGTATTTAATCTGATGACTATAACAGCATGAAACCTAAATTTGTTAAAATTACAAAATTTTTTTGAACATGTTTAGATTTAAGTTATGATTTTTTAAATATAATTAATAAGAAACAATAGCTGAAAAATTTAATTTAATTAATTAGATTTTTATTTTATTTAAAACATTAGGAACTATTTGATTTTATATTTGAACTTTTTATGTTATTAAATATTTTATAGGTTTTGAATTAAGAGAAAGTTTTTATTTAAAATAATTATCTTAACATTAAAAGAATAAAAAATTAATTTTAAATATTAATAGGTAAAGCATACTTAAACCTATTTTAAAATGCTAATAATAAATATAACTTTTTTTTTTAAGATCCATGTTATTTTAAAGGCTGTTACCTTCAAAATTACTGCAGTTTAGTGGCAGGGTACGCAGTTTGCTCATGTCCATCAGGGTACCAATTACTATCGGATAACATAACGTGTTTGTCAGGTATTTTTTTTGTTGCATGGTGATATTTTAATGATGATTTTAACTTCACATAAACATTTAGGGATGAGCAAAAATTAATATATGATTATAATCAAATCTTCAATATTTTTTTAAAGTATAAAGTTGAAGAAGCAAAGAAAATTTTTATTGTAACAGTTCCTTTAAAATTTTATATTTTTGTTACATAATGTAACCTAAACGAGATTTGTAACACTAAACGTGTAATGCCCGTTACTTTTAATTACTTAAACTTATCAATATACGTAAAAATTGCACAGTCTTACAGTCATTGTCTTAAAAATAGCAAAACTTTTTGGTCTTAAAAGACATATGATACATGTTTATAGGGATATTTGGGTTCAAGAAACTCAAAGGGAGTAATTTTTAGGGTTGGAGTGATGATGACAGCACTGGCGGCTTTTTTAGCGGCGGTCATACGATTTTTTAATAATTTAATTAATTAGATGGGACACCTCATATGTATATTATTAGGTTTTTCAGGTTGTAGAGTTCAACTCTGAGCAGCCGTAGCGCAGTGGTAGCGCACTTGCCTCAGAAACGTAAAATCCGTGGTTCAAACCTTACCTCTGGGCAAGTTTTGCGACATCAGTTGGGAAAGAGGCGTGAACTTCCTATTAAATGGTTTTCCGCAGTGCTCTGTGATAAGACCATAAGGACTTTTTGGAGCACCTTCATCTACTTAAAAATAAAAAAAAAACTCAGGGCATTTATAATCTCTAGGATGACCACTCAGTTATTTACTTTTGGGGTAGTCAAGGTTGATCCTGGTATGTCTCGTTTGCTTTTTTAATTAGATCAGACATGTTGTACCTCTATATATAACTAATTAATATCAGGAAAGTAAAATATGGTCAATTTTAGTCTATAGGTATTGTTATGGCTGCATAAGTGGTCACTTTAGGAGTGGTCATGGGTTGTCAAGACTTTTTTCTTATTTTTTATGTTCTTAATAAACTTAAGTTTTTTGATTTGAAAAACAACATAAAACCTACATTCAAACTGAATTTCGTTACTATAAGATTTATTTTTATAAATAAGAATCTAGGTAATGGCACTCGACATACATAAGTGCATCAAGAGCTCCTTAGCTTTCTTAGGTAGATTGGAGTATTTGATTTTTTCTTCACTCGTCCTCATTCCAGAAATTTTAGAATTAGAGTTGCTTGACAACCTTATCATAAAATGGTAATTTTTCTCTTGCCTGGAGAACTCTTTTGTGCACTCATCCCTGTTGACCTTAAACACAATTTTAGATAACATCATTAGTTCTTACTTACAAGGATCCAATTGCAATGCCCTTAATTATGACAACCTGATAACTTTGTGGTAACAACTTTTGAAATACTTGGAACATATATTACCAGTTATACAGGTTAGTTTGCAGTTAATCAGACTCCAGATTATATTGATGAAGCTTGTAAGGGTCCACCTCTTTATTTCTAAAGTGGATATTGAGAGTAATGTAAAATCCCATCATCAACTCATCATCAACAACAAAGTTCTCAGTTGATGTTTTGTAAGAATTTAAAAATTCTTCCGGCTGTACTTTCATTATTGGTGTTACAGATCTTCTTGACTTCGGAACATATATACCTAGGCCAGCTCAAAATGCTACTTGAATCTGTTTTGTTTTTTCTGAATTTTTTATCTCCTTCCCTTGTCATCAACTGTTTAGCATGTATGCTTAGTGAACGAAGCACTCCAAGTTTTTCATCCATAAATGAAAGATGGACAGGCCATGTTTAAACTTAATATCAAGAAAATCTGCTGCGACATTGTAAACCCTTTTCAAATCATTCAGCTTAGAACTAATAAGACAACAACCACTTCACTATAAGTAGTAGCTACTTTTCTATCAACCAAAGTCTTCTATAGCTTGTGGTAAAATGATTACATCTAACTTTGTAGGGACAACCTGGCACTCATTGATGAGTTACTCCCCTAAACTATAACATTTTTACATTCTTTGTGTATTGAAATTTGATTAGCCTGTAATAGAGTGTGGATGAAGCTTTTATGTTTGCCCAAAAAACCTCTTTTGTCTTATAACTGCGGACTGTAGGAGAACAAGGCAGGTTAGGAACAAAGTTTCACCTTCGTCATGCTGGCTAGCTTAACATCTTTATATACTATCTGTTTATAAACAGACTGTCCAGTGCAACAATCATACCCTACTTTTGATATCATTATGAGATCTTTAACCCCATTCTCTAAGCTAATAATTTACTTATTATTTTATCACTTTTTTAAATAATCATCTATTAAATTTGTATTTTTAGAATAAACATTGTTTTTTTACAATCAATTACAGTTTACATCTTGTTTTCAAAAACACAATTTTAGTTTTATTGTATCAACCTCAATCAGCAAGTATATAATGATCCCTCACAAATCCAGGGTAGGCTGCCGCACCGGACTAGCTGCGGCTACCAACGTTGGCGAAGCTCCGTTTTGTTTTAAGTATTATTTATGGATTAGTCATGGCTAGTCAGTGTTAGCAAAACAGCGGCTAGCCACTGTAGGACAAGAATTTGCAGAACAACAATTAGCCATTTCTACTACCGACAGATAAACTTTAATTTATAATCTATAGTTCTATCTGTTGGTCATTAAAATATTAGCGATCAACCTTGTCTATTTTTATAAACCAACCGAAAAACAGGTCCATTCAACGAACTTATTTTTTTTTTTAATCTGAAACCATTTTAGATTTTGGTATTTGATGCGTTTAAATGTTGGTAAGGTTTTTTGGTTTGTAATCAAAATTTACAGCCTTGTTAAAATTCATAGGAGTTTATATGATATGAAAATCATATAAAAATAAAAATGTGACTGTTTTAAATACTAAAAGTAATACAGGTCAATGCCAAGAAATCAATATCAATGAAGAACGACTGTGGATGAAAAAAGATAAACATTTTGTCTAGCAGGAGGACCTGTCATTGATTCTTGTCTAGCAGGAGAACATGTCATTGATTTATTGATTGCCATGATGAAAAAGACTATTTTTAAAGTTCTTTGATACTCAAATAAGAGACAGAATATTATTTAAAAGCAATTTGTGTATAAACCAAAAACACAAAAGAGCGCCTTCAATTTCAATTAATGACTTATTTTTATTCTTAGGTGATAATATTTTAATAGAATACCATAGTTTACCATCATTGTCGTGCTATTGGAATAATTCTCAAGACCTAAATGTTTAACTCGTTTCAAATTTTCTTTAAAGAAGTAGATTTTCACAAATGTTAGGAAACATTCATTTAAACGACAATAACTCTATACCTTCAAACAAAACAGATAAACTATATAAAATTAGGCTTTTTATCGACAAATTAAATGAGAGTTGTATGAAACTTTGGAACCCAAGAGAGTATATAAGTATTGATGAAAGCATGGTCTTATTTAAAAGGGAGAAGCTCTTTGAAGTAGTATAACCCTATGAAATCTTCAAAATCCAAAGAAGTTATAAAGTATGGACACGTTCTGACATAGAGGGTTATATCTTAAAATTTAGTATATATCAAGAAAAGAACGGTAAAACTGAAAAAATTGATATAACTAAATGCTTTATTCTTGATGAAAAAGTTTTTTATATTTCACAAATAACTTATTTAACAAAAAACATGAAGTCTTTTTTGACAGTTATTTCTCGTCTGTCCTACTTACGGAGTATTTGCAGTTGCAAAATGTGTTATGTTGTGGAACAATAAGATCCGATAGAAAATATGGTTTATGGAGTGACAAAGATCTTACAAGTGGGGCTTATGATCATTGGTTTTCTTACCTTATTATTTTTATATTAATATATTATTGCTTACAAATGGATGGATAATAAGAGTGTTCATTTAACCTTCGAAGTAGTGTTGGGGGGGGGGGGGGGGAATGGATAAAAATTCGATGGCATAATAATACATGCACTCCTCAGTAACCTCATAAGTAGTTGCTTACCTCATCAAAATTTGAAATCAATTTTATTAAAAAACAGTTTAGAAAAGTCCCAATTTTTAATTTGGTTACTTTAAACCGTTGAAACTCTTTATACAAATACTATAACATGCACCGCTCTAAAGAGCTAGCGTCTATTGTGCCCTCAACTAAAATTCATTGTCGTGTAACTCGTCATTCCATTAAGTCTCTTTTTTTTTTTTGTGACTATTCCTAAGTGCTCTAAAATCTTATAATGGTCTAGTTTTGTTTCTCGAACATCAGTTAGTTCCTGTTAGTCACTTCCTTCATTTTGTTTATCTTATAATATATATATATATATATATATATATATATATATATATATATATATATATATATATATATATATATATATATATATATATATATATATATATATATATATATATATACATATACATATATATATATATATATATATATATATATATATATATATATATATATATATATATATATATATATATATATATATATATATATATATATATATATATATATATATATATGTATATATATATATATATATATATATATATATATATATACATATATATATATATATATACATATATATATATTCAGTTGTAACGCTGCACAAAAAAATAAAAAAATAAATTATTCAATGTTTAAAAATTCAACACCATATCATCAATGGATATGATTTACGGAGAACTTTATTGGTATGGTTTGTGGATATTAAATTAAATATACAAAAAACATATAATATAAAATTACATATTTACAATCATTACGTAATATATGTATATTATGTTATATATTATATTACATATTCACAAAGTATGTTTATTTCTATTACGCAAAATTTTTAAGAATCTGTTTTTAAAATTATTATGTAGGTAATAAATATTAAATATAATTATTCGTTTTTTTTATATAAATTATATTATAAATATCTAAACCAGTACTTTAAAATTTTGTAAACATTACAAAATATAAAATTACACAATTACAACCATAACAAATACAATAAACTCTTTTAATTAACACTGTAAGGTAAAAACTAATTACGCTTAGTAACCATACCCAACAAAGTTATTAACTATTACAAGTTATATCAGTATAACAGTTTGTTTTATAGCGTATTAACTATAATACAGTTTATAATATAGTCTATATGAAGAGTTATTTATTTTAAATTACTGTTAGACAAATTATGAAGAGACATGAGCTTACTAGATCTACAAAGCATAAAAATCAGTCAGGAAGGCCAGGCAATACAAAAAGTAATCAAAATAAAAACCTGCAATACTTAGCAAATAAAATCCCTGTTTAACAGATTTTGATTTAAACGTAAAAATGAGACGTTTGTATGAAATGATTTGTAGTATTTCTACCATAAAACGTCGTTTACGTCACGTTAATTTATATGAAAGATACCACCTAAAAACCATTAGTTTCCTTGAAAAACAGTTACGCCGGAAAGGAATTTGCAGCATAATATCTAAAGAAGACTAATCAAAAATGTTCAAAAATTTTTTTTAGTGACGAATGCAAGTTTATGCTGTTCGGATCAGGTATGTTTGACGTCCAGTAGGTACAAGGTACAATCCTAAATACCAACTGTCTGCCGTAAATCATAGAGGAGGTAATGTTATGGTTTGGTAATGTTTTAGTCAAAATTGAGTTGGTCTTTTCCATAGAATTATTGAGACTATGAATCAAGAATATTAAAAAGATATATGTGAAACTATTAAGTTACCATATGCAAAGGATAAAATGCCTTGAGGATGGATATACCAACAGGATAACAATCCTAAACATACAGCCAAATCGGTTTTAGAGATTTTCAAAAAAAGTGAAGTTAATGTTTTGAAGTGGCGATCCCAGTTATCTGGCTTTAATTCTCATTAATTATCTATGCAAACATGTTGACCGTCAAATGGAAGTAATCAAACCTAGAAGTTATGCTGATTTATTTAATAAAATCATAGAAATATCGTACTTAATTCCAATTGACGTTTCCAATAATTTTGTTGACTCATGAATGCCATAAATGTCTCATAAATGTCAAGTTATTCTTGATTGGAAAAAATATCCTACAAAATACTAATGTGATTTTGCTTTTGTATAAGTTTTGATCAAATATTGTTGAAATATTTATACTTTTTAAAAATAAAATGCTTTGTCCACAAATTTTTGAACTAATCAAAAACCGTTAATTTATGTATCAATATAAAAACATTATTTAGATAATCATTATTTGTTCAAAACCTTATTGTTTACTAAAAAACCTTTTAATTGGTATATATTATATTGGCTTATATATATATATAACATAGTTTATAATATATTCGATATACACAACTAAGCTATTATCCTAATAATAGCCACATCGGTTACAAATAGAGGCCTTGGTTCTTATTTGGTCAAACAAGTGGCTATTATTAAGACCTATTTGAAATCTGAGAGTTTATGTTATATTTATACTTCTGTCTATCGTATATTGACCAATAAAACAATTTGCATAAAAATAACAAATCATTGTAAAAAAAAAAACATTAGCGTAACATAATATTTTGCTCACATTTAAAGTAGCACACCAGTAGGCCAGCGTCGTCTGGGGAACGTGCCTCAGACGTCTCACGTCAATATGTCCGTATGACGTCCTACGGAAGTCCCCCGGACAACGCTTGCCCACTGGGACCGGAGAATAAACATGCAGAAGTTAAAATAAAATTATTTCAAGAAGTATAGAAAAAGAAAACATTAATTTAAAGAATGAAAAGCGGACAGAAAAAAACACTTAAAATAATTTAAGGGGGAAGCCCCCCTCCCCCCCAAACAGAAGTATTGAACATTTTAAACAAAATCAAGAATATAAAACATCAATATAATATGAATAAACAAAATCCTTGAAAAAGAATACAAAATGGTTTTTGGTTGGCATAGTAACCACAAAAAACACATAAAAATGGGCAAAAAATGCATTCACACCGGCTGTAAAAACTAAATAACCGTGCAAGATCTCTTAAAAAGCTTTCACCAAATGCTTCACAAAAGGTCAAAGGGTGTTTTAATAGCGGCATTTTCCTGTAACTAAAAATCTAAGCGATGCGTGCACATTTAAAGATGGCGAAAATATTTTTTATTCAAAATATTAAAAATAAAAAAATTTAAACCTCAATTTAAAAAACTGTTTCTATTAAACCACAGTTTATAATCATAAAAACAACTCCAGAAAATTTTATCAAAATTGGTAAAACGGTTCTTGAGATAAACCGGCCGGCGTATGAAAAAAGACTATTTTGAGAAAACGCGAAAAAAAAAAAAAATAGCATATAAAACTTTGAAACTTTAAGTTAAACACATATTATAGATAAAATATCTAATAAAAAGTATTAGAAATCTCCTGCTTTATACAACTTCCCTTCTTTTTCTTTTTCATTATCATTTTTATTATGTTTTTTGCCACAAAAAATTTTTTGTCGCAACTTGTTTTTATTAATATTTATGTATCTATTAAAAAAAATGAAATATTAAACTATATATATTAGTAACATACTATTGTTGTTATTTTTAATTTTATGATTGAGTGAATAATTGATTGAATTGGTTGATTAAAAAGATTGATTAAATTAATGAATGACTGAAGTTATCTTTAACATTTAATAAACACCTAAAATCTCTCTTAAACAGTCTTACATATTATAATATTTGCAACATCAAAATTTATTTATTTTGCATTTTTCAAACTCTATTACCTTTGCTTTAGACGCCCTTTAACCATGTGCGAACGAATTATGTCAGTTCTTGGATAAAATCTTCTGTTGTTTCTAGAAGGAAGATTTTTCTTTCCAAACATTTCATTGACAGTAATATTTAAAAGTCTTCTCATCTCACGAATATTAGAAACACCATCTTAAATGTATTCAGAAATTTTAACTGATAAGCGTGTGATAATTAAAACAAATATCAGAGTTTTATATCAGATCTTGTTTTTTCATAGGCGAGTGGCCTTTACAGCAACTAAAAAGTCCACATGCTCCAATTTAGGATTTAACGTCGTCACTGTTTTGTGTAGATACTTTATCAATATACAAAACTATTGTTTATAGTTAAAATAAGACTATTTAAGACAACTCTAGCATTAATACCTTGCCAAGAGGGTGATTTTTGTGATCATTTAAGCAGTCTATCTCAACAATAACTTTTCGACTAATTACCACATCCTTTTTTTGTAGCAACGAATCTTTTATTTCTTTCGACTGTTGCTTCTTGCGATAATTACTGGGAATAATAAGATGACTTTATGACTAAGTAATAAACAATAAATAATCAAAAATCATTAAAATACACAGCCAAAATAAACTTTATGTTTTATATTATCCAGTCATAAAAAGAAATAATCAAATCAGAAAAACAAAACGATTGAAAAATTTAAACATCCAAATCTAAATCTCAGCTTTCTTGTCACTTTTTTTGCTGCTGTAATTTTTTATAGTAAGTCCTGCTTTTCAGAGGCTCTTTTTAGCGCATTAGATTTTAGTATTGTTGACTTTAGTTTTATCAATGATTTCTGCTTTTTCGCTTTATCGATTAATAATCGACTTTAATGGTTTCTGCTTTTTCGCTTTTTATCTATGAGTTCTGCTTTTTCGCTTTATCGATTAATAATCGACTTTAATGATTTCTGCTTTTTCGCTTTTTATCAATGATTTCTGCTTTTTCGCTTGCAATGCATACTCATCTGCATCATATCTGAGCTAAAGTATGATACCTTCAATGGTGTGAACTTGTTCATTATAGTAATCTCTTTATTAAAATAAAACTAGTAATCTCTTTACTAAAATTTTTCAGTTTAGTATCACGTTCAGTTTTTAAGGAATTCAAGAACTTCTCTTTCTGACTGCTAAAGTATAGTTTTCGTGCATCCTATACATGTCCCATAGGTTTAGTTGTCATAGCCAATAGGGATGATTTTATATTTTCACTACACATGCGGTCGTGTACAATTCTCTGTGCAACAAGAGTATCAGTTAGGAAATTATTATCCAGAAGTTGGTCGTTTATACTAAATCCACGCTCTACTAGTGCTTGGCCATGAAACAATATTAGTAACAATTGGTAAATTTTCATTAAATCCTTAAATCTTGAAGCATCTGTATATTGAACCAAAAAAGAATCCAATCTATCACTTTTTTTTTTTGAACACAAGAAATTTTTCTTTGTTCACTTTCACAACAGTAGTTAAAAATTGTGAATACTTTAATTTGGCTTGATCAGCAACTGAAGGTAATACCTTTTTATAAGCAACTAATTTCAGCAACAACTTGTCAAAATAAAGTTCGCGCATCTCATGAGATTCAACCATGTACAAAAGGGATAAAAATAATAAGTATCTGGCAAAGTATGAACTTTTTAAAATTCCAGATTTGTGCATTAGTAACTTTTTTTCTAGATTTTAGTTGCTGCAACTCATATTTTATTCCAAACCCAAGATCAATATTTGCAACCAACACTTGATTTTTGACACCACTGGTATCAACTTTTAATAATTTAAAAATTGTGGATGTTTCAGACAAAACTTTTTTTTTGATAAATTTTGATAAAAATAGCCTCAGTAAATTATCAAGTGTTTCCATAAGAAAAGGTGTCATAGGATTGTCAGTTTGGAAAACTAACAAAAAAGAATTTAACAGTTTTGCAGTTTCCTTAAAAAATTGCAACTTTATTGGGACTAACACATCTTTATACCATGAAGAAAGGTATTTATAACTAGTATTTTGCACAGGCTTACATTGACCAGGTTGCTTGCTTTTTGTTAAATTTTTCCAAATGTCACAATAATCTTGGGTCATTTCCATAGTTCTCTTTGCTACTTTCTCATTTTCAATCCAACGATGGCTACAGAACTGTTGAGCATAATCTGAAGACTGAGCTTGAGTAAGGTTTTTTGAAGTCAGCACGACAAGAAGAGCTCACATAGAATATCTTAAACAATGAAGACAGCAATTAATTCAATTTTGAAGCATTTAGACCATTCTTGAATGAACAGTGCATTGTGTGAAGGTCACATGATCCAATTAATACTAACTGACTGAGTTCACATTCACTTCTCTTAGCATTCAAATTAGAGAGGAAAGACATGATAACATTTGGACCATCCATGGAAACATTGAGCATTTTATCTTCTTTTAAACCACTTATGCATTTACGGAAATTTGTCATAATATCAACAGCAGTAGCTTTTCCCAAGAATTCAGAGTTGAAATATCTTGTTTTTATCATCTCTAATGAGGAGTCCCAATATCTAACATGCAAATCTATCTGACTTTTCTTGACAACTTGGTAGTAAGATTCATCAAATTGGCAAACAAACTGATCAAGCTCTAATAATGTCTCTCACAAAATTTCCTAAAATATGGTGCAATTCCAAAGCACACAAGATAAGTGCACTTTGTTTTCCCACAAGAATACTGTTTAGCTATTTGACTATCTCTAAACATTGCAGTAAATAATCCAGATTTATTTGCACTTGATCAAAAAGAATGTTTTGAAAGCAAAATATCAACTGCCCACAGTATCTCTGCTTTCTTTGCTAACTGCTGTGGACACAGTGCCGCTTTTGGGCTAGTTGGTGATTCTACAACAGTTTTCAATACATATTTATCACAGACAGGCATACATTGTTTGTGTTTGTTACCATTAGCATGTTTTTCTAATGCCTTTGTACCCAGACCTGCAACAGAAATGACTTTCAAACATGCAATACATTTTACTGAATACAAATCGTTGGAACATTTTTGTACCCATTGTTTATAATTATCGTCATTTAACCAATGATTTTGAAATTTAGTTTATATTTGACTGACATTTTCTAATCTAAAAATACAAGAATATTTGGGTTGACTTGGTAAAATAAAATTGTGAATAAAAATAATTTTAATTCCAAGAATTGCCACTGACAGAAATAAGAAAAAAGTGAAAAGTGTCCTTTGAAAGTATTAACATGCTAACATGTTAAATATACCATGTTAAATTTATACTGTTAAATAAATATAACTTAAGCATACACACATACACAGTGTACAACTTTGGCTCAACTGGTGGCTCAATGACTGTTTGTATTTCTTTTTTGACTCACAGGCATATATTGTTTATATCTTTATTCATTAACATGTATTTTCAATGTGTTTGTATTTAGATCTGCAACAGACATAACCGTCAAACACATAGTACATATAACATTCAAAAATACACGTTTTTTTCATTAACATGTATTTTCAATGTGTTTGCATCCAGATCTGCAACATAAAACTTTTAAATATACATCAATCATCTAGGTTATATTTAAAAAATTCAGTATATATTTTGCAAAAAAAAATTTAACAAATGTTAAACAATGCAGAAAAATTTATTTTATAAATTTAGCATTTGGCTGGTGGCTTTCTCAACTTTATGATAAGTGATAATTGAAAAAGTTAACAAAAAAAAGGTATTAAAAAATTATATTTTTAGAAAAAAACTTATGGCAAAAAGGAGTAGTTAAAAGTAAGATATCTGGAAATGAAAAAAATCATCAAACATACCTAACATAATAACATGATACTTAACCAAATAAAAGTTTTTAAATTTATTGTCTTTTAACCGCTTTTAAAATTTAGTTTTATATTTGACTGACATTTTCGATTCTGAATGTACAAAATTTTTTTAGGTCAATTTAATTAAAATAAAGTTTTAATAAAAATAATTTTGATGTTCAGAACTTAGGCAGAAATAAGATAAAAAAGCTTAAATTTTATTAGAATAAAATTTTTAAATCATTAAAATACTACAAAAATATTAAATTTGAGTTATACATTAATAAAATATACATTATTTTCTATCAGTAAACAGCAGCACTAACTTCAAGTCTGATCCATTTCATTAACTTTTTTGTTGATCGGCTGATAATAGTTATTGCATTATACTCAGGAGAAATAAATTAGGAGAATTTAGGAGTATTTGAGAAAATCACCTATACTTTCGGAGAAATTAGGTCTTGTTAGGCTGTTTTTCAAATATTGGGATACTTTAGGAATTTAAGGAGGCATGGCCACCCTGCTTCTTACCTTAACTCAGAATAATTTTTTTATGTGTGGTTTTATTACAACTTACTTTGTTTGTGGTGATGTTTGTTGTAATGTTTCAATCCAATGTCAATTAATGGTCAAAAAAGTAAATTCCAGTCATGTGAATTTACTAAATTAAATCCATTTATCAAAAGTATTTTTGCTGAAATAAAAAAAGAAAAGAAATATAATATGAAAAAAATAGAATTTTCAAAATCACCGTAAATTTACCGAGTTCACAAAACTTTAAATATTCATAATAGTAAATATCGTCGCTTTTCCAGATAATGTTTACTTCAGTTAAAAATATATATTATACCTGAACTTCCAAAGCTCTATGGAGTGTAAAGGGCAGCAAACCTAACAGAATTAATGATTTCATAACTATGAAGAAATTGAGTAGCTTCCTCAACTAAATCGCAAATGCAGGGCAAAAAGATGACAGAGTGATGCGAAATATATAAAGAATATATAAAAAGAGTAAAATAGTTCTTGTTCTTGGAACCAAGAACGAAGCCACATATTTCAAAAACTTTAAATTAAAAATGTAAATAGCTCTAAAAATTCTGTATAAATAGCTCTAAAAATGTAAATAGCTCTAAAATGTCCTGCATCTTGCAATAGATAAAAAAAACCGTTCATAATTAAAAAATACAAACCGTTTTATAGATTATTTACCTTTTTGACATTATTCTATTTACACAAAAATATTAACTAAATCAAAGCCAATGAAGAATTGAATGTTATGAAAATAAGGCACCGTGATATTGACAAAACAACAATTATAAAATCACAATAAGATTAACGGTTTTAAAACAGATATAACAGTGGCAATTTAAACAATATTGAAGTTTCACTTTCTCATCTACTTTCATCTTTCTCATCTATTTTCATCTTTCTCATCTATATCACTATCTCACTTTCGTTCCTTCGCGGCTGTAAGAGTAACATGTGCTTTCGAAGCTTTTTTAGCATACTTTATTTAATTTGACATAAGTAATTTCCGCATAATTACGTATAATTTTCAAGTGGACTTTCATCGCCTTTTGATTGATACTTTTGTTCGATAACCTGTTAAATTAAATAAAATTAATTTAAGTTTGTTTTTGTCTCTTAATCTCGCTTACTTTTGCTTAGCTGAACAAGAAGTATAATAGAATGAAGCATCCTACCCCAAGTTAGGTATTTCACATAAGTTTTTTTTTTTTTTTTCAAATACGACAAAAAAATTACACTTTCGAGATAACGAAACATTAACTTACCATTAAAAAACCTAAAATTTCTGCACTTTAGAATGATTTTTATGAAAAACAAATTACATAAATGAAATCTATGGTAATTTTGATGTCTAAATACAGTCATACTAAATTTTTGTTTTTTTGATGATTTTAGAGGAAGTTTCCCCCTTAAATTTTACTGGAGAAAAAAAAAAGTTATACTGTTTTTAATTTTATAATTTGTTTTTGTATTCAACTTGAATATCGAAGTTATATTAGCAATATAATTTGTTAACATATAACATAGAATATAATATAATAAATTATATTACCAAGAAATCGTAAAATTAGTTAGGAAATCAAGAAATACAACCAAAAAATTTTTAGCGTAATTAGTAAACGCGAAAAAACTAACGAATTCAAAAAAATATATAAAATATTATAGTTTTAAATGTGGCTAGTGACCAGAATTAACTGTTGAAACATTCAAAAAAATCACAAAATTACAAATCTTAGTTGTTTAAGCTATTATATTTGGTCACAGTTGTATGGTTTGATTCTCTGGAGCTCAGACGTTTTACACATAATTTAGTTATATGTTTCAAAATTACGCATAATTTGGTTTGCATAAATAAAAGTTCGGTTTTGAAGTTAAAAATAATAAATACGCCCGTGGTCATACTTAAAAGATTTGCAACCAAAGATGCCAACTCGACGTTTGCAAACATTGTTTTCTCAGCAAATTGTTATTATCTAGAATAATCTGAAATCAGAAGCTGTAAACGCAGATAACACTTGCATGTTTAAAAATAAAAAATAAATCGTTAAATTTCAATATACATTGCTTCCGTAAAGTAAAAAAATAAATAAAATTTATTGTATAAATTTAGAAAAAACTTTAATCAAAGATGACTTGAAGTCAGATGTAGCATTAAATAAATGGATAAAAAATTGTTAAACATTCCCACTCAGTTGCATTTAAGAAATGCTAAAAGTTGTTAAAAGAATCTTATGGTGTGGATTGTAAGTAGAATAAGAAAACTAAAGTTCATTAAAGAATTTATAGACTCTTAGGTTTTTGCTAACCATTTTTTTAAAAGAAAGTCTTTTAGCCTCAAATAACTAAGTTCAAAACGAGAAAACAGTTTATCTACCAACAAAACAGCAATCCTGAGCATACATTAAACAAAGTACAAGAGTTTTTTAACAAAAAGCTCTTGTACTTTGTTTAATGTATGCTCAGGTTTAATTGAATTGCTCAAGTTACATTTCTTAATCTAATTGAAAGCCTGCAGATATTTCTAACAAAAAGAAGCTAAAGATCATGCTCCAAGAAGCTTGAATTCAAATCTCTCTATACTTTACACAATATTTGTTAAATCAATCTAAAATTGACTTGTAATACTCTTAGATATTTTGACTTTATATCCTAATACTAGATATTAGGATATATAGTCAAAAACACGTTTCAAGATAATATAAAAAATAATTTAAAATTAGTACGAATGTCAAACAAAACTTCCATAAAAGCCGACAAAGCACCAAATATGTATAAATTATCTAAAGAAGAATATATCCACTTTTTAAAAAATGTCTTTTGAATGTTTCTTTACTTTAAAAGATCACAAAGAAAATTTTGCCTATAACTTTTGAATCTAGCATCAAATTAGATTGGAAAAATAAGCAAAATTATTTTATTAAAATTTAAAAAATGAACTCCAAAGTAAGTTACTTGTTAACCATTGGCAAAGCACTTTAAACTTTACTGGTTGGTTTTTAAAAATTAAGGATAAACATATTTACAAATTTTTAGTTTTTAAAATTAACAATTCTTATTCTTCATTAAGTGAAAAAATACTTACAAATGCAATAAACTTTGCCAAAGAACATCTAATAATAAATATTA
>NC_061166.1:38505199-38597332 GCF_022113875.1 Hydra vulgaris | reverse complement strand
TGTTTGGGCAAAAAGCAGAGTTTGTTTACTTTGGTTTAAAACATCAGCTAACTAGTTTACTAGTGTTTAACAGCATTGAATACTGCAAAGTCAATTTATTGTTTAGCATTGATGGATTGCCTTATAAAAGTATAAGAGCTGTATAAGAGCTGCGGAAAATAGTTTTGGTCAATACTTTACAGTGTTACAATTGGTAAAAATGTTTATAAACCGTTTGTAGGTAGTATATTTTAGAGCAAACCTAAAAGTTCAGCTATTTTTCCAGCTAGTTTTGTAGCTGAATTTAATTTTTGAAGGAACAAGGTTTATTTACAGGTAAAAATCACTTTACCATTCATGCTAAAGGCTTTTTGTGTGATGCGCCTGCGCGAGCTTTTGATAAATATGCAAAAGTACATAATGGGTAGTATGGTTGGGAACGATGCATTCAAAAGGAAACTAGGGTAGAGGATAGAACTGTATTTCTTGATGTAAATGCAATAAAGAAAACAGATGCTTTATTTGCATTTTTCCAGCAAGTTCAGCATCACACACTAGATGCAGTACCCTCAATGTTAGTGCCTAATATCGGTCACATCTCTCAATATCTACTAGAATATATGCATCTAGTTTGTCTTGGTGCCACATGAAGGTTACGTCTACATTGGCTTCGTTGAAAACGTGCAGTAAAAATAAGCAGGCTAATTGCTGATACATATTTTATATATATATATATAGTATATATATATATATATATATATATATATATATATATATATATATATATATATATATATATATATATATATATATATATATATATATATATATATATGTATATATATATATATATATATATATATATATATATATATATATATATATATGTATGTATATATATATATATATATATATATATATATATATATATATATATATATATATATATATATATATATAACAATATTGGCGTAATATTGGCACGATATTGGGTATCTTGACTAATCTTGGCCAAGATATCTGATATTGCGCCAATATTTTTAAGCAATAATACGCCAATATTGTCTTACCAACATTGACAAACAATATCTCGCCAATATTATCCCATTATCGTAATACTGATATTGTTATGCCAATATTGGCGAAATATTGTCTGCCAATATTGGCTTTGTATTAAATTTTACATATTGGTACGCATGCGTAACATTAAGGAGTATTCATGGAGAGAAATATAAGAGAGTGCTGCTACATCAATTGATCTATACCTGTCCAAACCAAAACCTCAGTTGATGTAGCAGCATTCCCTTGCATGTTATCCATAAATTAGACAATTTAGCAGCACTCTCCTACATATCTCCCCAAATCAGTAATATACCTGGTCTTCGTTTTTTAAAAGATCCAAACCTTATTTTGAGTCATAATATCTTTCGCTCACCGTAAATAATAGAATCTTTTTACATAAACAGGCATATTTATGTTATAAATTTTTTTACAAAAACAAATAAGAGTTCAAAATAAAATTTTTAATTTATGAAAAGAGAAGAAGTAGGAAAAGTATTTTTAGTTCAACATTTACAGAGTGAATCAGGAGAAGAAGTATTGGTTATTTTTTTTGAAACAAATTGTATTACGAGAAGAAGTGGTAAGAGTGATGAAATTCTTTTAATCAACATTTACGAATTGAATTATGAGAAGAAGTGGTTGCAATTGATTTAAAACATATTGCATCACAAGAAAAATAAGATAAATATTGCTATACTTAAATATCAAGATTAAAATAGTAAGTTAACTCTTAAGTAAAAAAAAAAAAAAAAAAATATATATATATATATATTTATATATATATATATATATATATATATATATATATATATATTATATATATATATATATATATATATATATATATATATATATATATATATATATATATGTATATGTATATATATATACATACATATATATATATATATATATATATATATATATATATATATATATATATATATATATATATATATGTATATATATATATATATATATATATATAAATATATGTATATATATATATATTAATATATATATATATATATATATATATATATATATATATATATATATATATATATATACATATATATATATATATATGTATATATATATATATATATATATATATATATATATATATATATATATATTTATATATATATGTATATATATATATATATATATATATATATATATATATATATATATATATATATATATATATATATATATATATATATATATATATATATATATATATATATATATATATATATATATATATATATATTATATATATATATATATATATATGTATATATATTATATATATATATATATTATATATATATACTATATATTATATATATATATATATATATATATATAATATATATATATACATAAGGGGGTATGACAATTTTGAAACCCTATATCCCCATACTATATTTAGTGGAGTTTTTGTTCAAAAATTAAAAAAATAACATGCATTTTTACTATATGTCAAAAAAGTTCACCCCCTAATTAAAAAATATTTATAAAAAAATTAAAAAAATGTAGTTTTGCAACACATCTTCCACTACTTTACAGAAACCAATACACATGTATAATTAAAACTTGTCTATTGTGCATTTGACAATAAGTATTTAATATTTAGTTTTTTGTCTATTGTGTATTTGACATTAAGTTTTTAATATTTAGTTTTTTATCTATTGTGTATTTCACAATAAGTATTTAATATTTAGTTTGAAAGTGATGCAAGACTTGATGCCATTATGCTATGGCATAATGGCATCAAGTCTTGCATAACTTTTACAGCACGTTCTGTACATATATTTGTCTGTTGTGTTGGCATTGGTGTTGACTCAATGGACCAAAACCTTTTCAAGAATTTCAATGCTTTGGGATGCTCATTGCATGTTTCTAATAGATTAACAACATCTGCAGGATTGAAGTAGTGATCCCCAAACCATATATCATCCCATGATCCACAGATAAAGTCATATGCTGCTTGCGCATATTTTGATTCTTGGTATTCTGGTATTAAAATGTAAGCAAGTAGAATAAAAATGGCTCTCGAATTCCATCTTGCATTGCTTATAGCAGGAAGTGATTTGAAATTAACTTTTGGAAAGTTACCTGTGCTTTTAAACTTATCTATAAGATTCTATTAAGTGATTCAGGAAATCCGTGTCATCTCTTCAGCGAGTTCGCTTCACTTTCGTTAAAGAATTTCCAATATTACAATATAATAACTTCAAGTTCTCGTAATCTTGCTGCAACCTTGTCACAAAATGTTAATGGAGATATGATGACATTGTTGACCCCTCAAAATGATCATTTATGACATGTTTTAAAAGAGTATCTAGAATATGGTGTTGGCATCCAATAAAAACCGGCTTTTCTAGTCCAATGGTTTTAAAATGTTTCTGTAACCGTGTAACTACACCATTTCTTAATCCTGCATTTGTAGATGCTGTGTCAGATACGATCATTTTTATGGCTGGCCACAGCTCATATTCACCTAACACATGCTTTATCTCATTATATATTGTTTCACTTTTTCCATCCATCAGCTCCAGAACAGCAAGCCGAATCTCTCTATTTTCATTTTTCGAAACAACTACTTGATATTCCATTTTCAATATCCAGCTCTTCCATTTATTGACTTTTAAAGACAATAAAATTCTTTATCTTCCTGACACAACCATTCACCTTTCTCATCGGTTATATCAAACAATCGTGTAAAATTTTGAGTTCCGGGTTTTCGACTATCTTTGTCAAGTTTTTTCAACACATTTTCTATTTTTCTTTCTGCTGCCGATTTCCCTTGTTGAACCAGAATATTTAGCTTTCTCCATAACAATTTAGTTTCTTTAGCCACAGTTGTAATTCTCTCCTTTCTACTTTTCGCATATGATGATAAACTTTTAAATCGATCAATGATACGCTGTTTTGTTGGCAATTTATTCATTTCACTAATACTTTTAACAACAGTAGTACATCTTCTGGAAATTTTAGCTTTTTCAAACCTTACTAAATTTGATTCCTAAACTTTCTTATTTTTGTTTGAAGCAACACTATTTTTGGACATAATGTTAAAAACACAAGATAACAGTTTGACAAATTTAATGAAGACAATTCCTGTTGTATACAAAAAACCAATTATAAAATGCTGAAGCGCTTCCACACGGTCCAACAGGGTTGAAATCAAAAATGGTAGTTATTATAAATTGCAGTTATCTTGTAAAGAAACCTGTAGAATTTATGATGTTTGTAATCACAGTCGTATATTGAGTATATGTATATATATGTATATTTATATTTATTTATATATATATATATATTTTATATATAGATTAGATTTTAAAAACCTTAATATAAAACTATCAATAATTTATATTAAGGTTCACTTAATATAAAATTATTGATAGCTATCAATAATTTTATATTAAGGTTCACTTAATATAAAATTATTGATAGCCCACTATTGAGCAATGAAAATATATGTCGTCAAGATAATGAAATTATCTTGACGACTTTTATTTTCATCGTTCAATAGCGTGCTTTGCACAATTGCAGTTCTATTCTTTCTTCCGCTTCTATTAATTGCCATGGCCAGAAAGCTGCCGGTTATTTCTTTAATGCTCAAGCATTAAAGAAATAACCGGCAGTTATTTCTTTAATGCTTGAGCATTAAAGAAATAACTGCCGGTTATTTCTTTAATGCTTTCAAACTTTTTTATTTTTTTAAGTTTATTTTTTAATTTCATTTATATTAGTTTAATATAAATTCTAATAAATTTATTATTTGATTTTAAAAAGTCTAATTTTTTCAACGCGTTCCTAGATTATTATCGCCTTCTAGGATATAACTCAAGTTATATAAAACTATAGTCTAAACTATATACACAAATAAAGTATAGACTATAGTCTATACTCTAGGCCGCATTATTCTTTCGGGTTAAACAATTCATCCCCTCTGTATTATGTTGTTCTATCTTCAAATGTAATAAAAATAAAATATGCTGTCTAATAAATAAAATAAATACAAAATGTATATATAAATATAAAAACATAAAATGTTCTACTTGATATAATATATAATATAATATTAGAGAGAAAATTTTGTTTATATATATATATTTTTTGTATTTATTTTACATATTAGACAGATCATTGTGTTGTATTTTTAACCTTTTTAAATGCCCACTTTTTTTGTATTTATTTTACATATTAGATAGAACTGTGATCTTCTTAAAGTCCTGCCGGTAATATATTCAATGTAAATTTACCTTGTACATATTCAGACGAATAAATAAAAAAATTTTAAAAAATAACATTTTAGTGTTTAACACTAAAAACAATAAACTATATTACGTCAATATTGGCCAATTGGCCAGTATTACCGGTTTTTACATCCATTTAAAACAATCATGACATTCATTTAAAACACCGCGACAATCAATTAAAACAATCTAATTTTCAATTAAAACATTTAATGCATGCGCAATCTCAACATTCTATATTATTAAAAAAAAAAAGGTTTTCTTTATATATTTTTAATTTTTTATTCGATTTTTTAAAACTATTTAAAATTTTATTTTATTTAAGAAATAATGTTTATTTTCCAATTACTATCGAGGTATGCCATCTGACCTAAGACACGCTTCGAAAAAGCTTTTTCAGGTCAAGGCCGTATTTTTTCACACGTTTTTCTTAAGATAAAAAAAATCTCTTCACACGGATTCAAAAATGGTGCATTTGGTGGCAAATATTTTATTTGAATGTTCTGAGCCTTCAGCTCAACATTATTATTGATTCTGACATTATCCATCACCAGGGTGAATTCTTCCTCTGTCCCCAAAACTCGTACAACTTCATCAATATATTCTTGAAACATATCTGTGTTGACTGACACACTGACAGCTTTGCATTGAATAAAATTTAAACCATTGACGGCCAATATCATCTAAATGTTACGCTGCCTAGAGAGAATGATCGGGTTTGTCCTCTTCTTGCCCACGAATGACTGCGAAACGTGAGTAAATTAAATGGATTTTCATCAATAAAAACAATATTTCTTCTATTATTAATAAGTTTTAAATTTTTTTGTAGACAGTTCACATTTTGCTTTATACGTTAACTGTAAAACTAGATGAATAGTAATTGTGAGAATATATAAAGTACCAAGTCTACAAAGAACATCTTTATCAGCTTCAAAAACAATTCTAGCTCAATGTTTTTGCTTACTGTACAGTTTTCATACCTTAGTGTGATTTGTACTTGCATATACTATAATGCTGTATACTAAATAACTATGTATGAAAGAAAAATACTAAATTTTTAATGGTCTGAACTCTAAAAATTTCTTTGCTCTATAGATTATTCCAGCGTTTTTTGAGATTATTTTATTCAATGGATTTTATATGTTATTTTCAAGATTTTTATCAAATAGCACTCCTAAAAAATTAATGGAAATTTGCATTTTGATGTTAGTTTTATTAATTTCGGTTAAATAAGATGTGTTTCTTTTAACTGGCTTGGTTTGTGGGAAGGGGAATATTTTGTTTTTTGATTATTTAAAGACAGTTTGTTGCATACAAACCAATTACTTACTTTATTTAGTATTTCATTGACTACTTTAAAAAATGTTTCATTTTTTTATGAGATTAAAAAAATAAGAGTGATACGGAAATAAAATATAATATGTTGAATGTTGTAGATAAATTAATAATGTATTGTAAGATTTTATACATTAAAATTACTATACGATAAGACAGAAATAGGCCTGTGATTTGAGGTTTCAGACTCATTACAGCCTGTATTTTTATTTTGTGAAAGATAAAATTTAGTATCAGAAAATGAATAATATTTGCTTTTTAATGATTTTAGATTGAAATATGCACTGACTGAGTAGTTATCACAAATAGTGACGATATCATAACAAAGTCAAGTTACTAAATTATCATCCATTTAAGAACGTAAAAAAAAAATCGAGTAAGAAACAAATGTGTATATATACATTAATACTTATATATTAGAGGAGACAATGTCTCTTTTCTTCACAGCCCAATCAAAAATGGCTAGTTTGTTGTCGGATATTATTGCAAATTTTCCAGACGTACATTCTTTTTTCATGCGCTCTTTTCAATCCTTCATTATTTCTGTAGTTTTAGAACTAAAGTCTTCATTGATAAAGATGTGTTTCCCTTTAAGTTTGACCAATTTGTTGAGTATTTCAGCTTAATCCTTGTAATTTAACACCTTAAAAACTATTATTTTATGTTTTTTATTGTCTTTTGGTCCTACTCGATGTGCTCTTTCATTTGATCTGATGAATCGAAAATGAATCGAAATACATCTTTGATTTGACAGATCACCTGATTATAACTCTCAGTGAAAATGATGATTAATGTCTGGTAGCCTTGTATTTTAGAGTCCTTCTAAAATACAATAAAAATTAACGGAATCTTTTTAAAGTTTAATTTTTTTATCACTGACAACTTTACTTTTCTGAAACTAAAAAAAAAAACTCAATAACCTCTTCAGGAACATTTTTTTTATTCTGAAGATCTATTTTCCACAATCTGTGTAATGTATTATGTTATACGCTTTTGTGAAAACTTTCTTTTTAGCATGCATTTCAGAGAATAACAAAGATGCGTTCTTGTATAAACTGTTTAAAAATAGTCCCACGTGCGGACTACATAGCAATTAACAGTGATAAAGTAAATTTCATTACAAATTTTATATAAAGTTTCTTTTAAATTTTTTAAATTGTGAGAGGAGATTTGTTAATGTAGTAAGAACCATTTTAAACACCATATAAACAAAAAATTGTTAATGGTTTAGTGATAAACTTAAAGTTTTAATAAAAAGTTAGTTTTAAACATTTATGAAATTAAGTTCAAACAACAATTCTTATTTTAATATATTTTGCAAAAGTCTTACAACTATCGCAAATTATATTAAAATAAGAATTGTTGTTTAAACATATTTTAAGGTCAATACAGTCTTTGGTCAATTGAATAATTAATTATTTCTTTCAAAGGTAAACTTTTTACTTTCTTTTGACAAGAATAAAGCTCTTTAAAGGTTCATTTTGAAATAAAATTAAATGTTAAGAATTTTATATGTAAGATTTTTATTTATTTTATAATTCAATAACATAACAAAATGTTTTCTTTAAATAAACCAACAGAAATTTGATACAGTTTATTAAAACTAATTTGGTGGAACTTTGATGAATTTTGTCCCAATATTTAAGCAATTACTTTTTTTCTTATTAAAAACTAAAAAAACAGACAAAAAAAAAACAACAGTGTTTTGCAAATAGGAACAAAAATATTTTTTAAAAATGCCCCCTCTTATTACTGATATTATATTACTGATTAAAAAAACAAGTAGTTTAAAAAAAAAATCTCTTTAATTTAAATAGAATAAAAGTTTACATTTAAATTTCAAATATTACTAAAATATAATTTAGCACCTTAATCAACATTAAAAAAAAAAAAAAATCAAAAAGAATAACACCCTAAAACTATACAGAAAATGAGGCTTGAACTTTCTAGTTAAATGCACTTTTATTTAAGAAAAACTCTAAAATGAAATCCTTATTTTATTGCAGGTAAACCTAGTATGGTAATTTTTAAAGATAGAGTATCACAATAAAATAGAACTTTTCCTAGTCTGCAAAACAAAATAAAAAAAGTCAGGTGATACAGTGGTGTTTTCATAATGATATATAAAAATAAAAAAACAAAACTGTATAAATTAATTTCCTAAACTCATAACAAACACAAATATGAACAAAATTTTTAAATTTTGTTTATAATGTTTTTTTTCAGAAAAATGTTATGTTGTTTAGATTAGAGTTTAATCCAACAAACTTAAATATACCTTGTTTAAATAAGATTATCGGGTAGATTAATAAGTATTTAATATATGAAATTTGAGATAACCTTATTTGCTACCCATCGAGTTTTATCTAAAAACATCAATAACTTTAAAAGTAAAAAATTAGTTACCAGATAAACATGTGTGTCCATCATTTAACAAATAATATCCAGGAGGACACAAACAATTTGCAGTATATCTTGAAACTATTTCGCAATAAGATAAACTGTAGCATCGATCACATGGATCTTAAAAAAAAGTTTGATACAAAATAGTATTAGCAGTAATAATAAAATAAAAACATAATATTTTTTTATAAATTAGCAATAAAACTATAAAGTAACAGTATAAATGTAAAAAAAATAATACTGATTTTTTTAAAATCAAAATTATTAAAGTATTTTTATTTTAACTAACTCTCATTGAAGGTTGCAAGCAACCACAATTAAGTTGGGGCTTACTAGAAAACCAAGAATATAATAAAATGGCGAGGAGACTGTTGGAAAAAGATTTAAAAACTTGTATATTGTATGAGTCAGGGGAACATGAAGCTGAGAGAGAATTCCATAGGGTTAAAGTGTGAGGAAAAAAAATACGCAAATAAAAGATTTAGGAATATTCATGGATAGTTAAATTGAAAGGATATGACTTTGCTTAATGCAGTGTTAAGAAAAAATGAGCTTTGAATGAGGGATGAAGAGATGATAGCTCTTTTGAGGAGCAACTATAATAGTGTTTGCTAAAAAAAGAAAGATGAGAAACTTTACAAAAATGGAAAAGAAGTTCAAGTTTCAGGTCGATTAAAACTTGTTTTACTGTGTCTAAATGAGAAAGAGCATTGTTAGAAGAACCAGTCCAAATATAACAAAAGTATTTCATTGAGGGATGAATAAGAGATTTTTAGAGTTAAAGAATAAAATAAGAAGTAAGATAATGGCACGCACAATATTGACAAAAGGCATATAATTTTGCAATCAGTTGTTTAAATGATTTCTATGAGAGGTCAGTAATAAATGATAAACCAAAAAGATGTAAATAAGAGATCTCAGGGAGAGGATTGCTATTCATTAATATAGGAATGAGGATAGTATTGCGATAGTTGTTTGGAGTAAACAACTTAGTTTTGTTGGAGTTTTTACAAGCTCCTGCAAATCTTAATCAGAAATGAGGTCAAGTTCATGTTCGGCTGCCTTTTCTAAACAATTGAATAGAGAAAACATTTTTTCAAGACAAGAGTATAAATTTGAGTTGTCAGTAAATAGAGCCACTTTAGATCAAAGATGTCAGGAAGATTATCAATGTAGATAATAAAGAAGTCAACGGAGAGAGCTTTGAAGTTTTGTTCTAGAATTTTTTTTGGAAAAAAAGAAGACCCTTGGTTTTTGAGGATTACTTACATGAGCTACTTCAGATATTATATATTTAGGAAAATCACTAATGTAGATAAAAAACAAAAAAGGAAGAAGGATGGACCTTTGAAGTACCCCAGAGATTTCTGGAAATAAAGAAGTGTTTGGGTCTTCGAGGATGACTTAAACAAAGCGATTAGAAAGAAATGATTTGGTAACTTAAAAAAACTTTTCCCGTTACACCATATAATAAAGCGTATGCAGAGGATCAGCATGCATGTTTTTAAAACCTTTAGATATGTCACATCAGTTAGCAGTAGTGCTTCCAATACCAATACAATTTTTCAATCTGGTTTTTCGGTACTAAATAATTTCAATACCGGTATAATACCGTTATAAAACTTTTTTTTTAATTTTTTATAATATGTATAAAATCTCATGTCAATAGTAAAAGTTTCATTAATTCAATAAACTTATTTATTTTATACCAAAATTACTAATTTTTTCGTTTTTCAGTTGTCAAAAGAATCGCCATTAAAACAAATACTGAAGGAGGAGATAAGATTAAACAATTTCAGGTTGAGGAGAACTTTTTTTTGAGCAATAGTATTTACAATGGCTTATTTGCTAAGGTGTTCAAAAGTTTCGAAATTCTTGTAACGGTGATGATTTTGTGCAAATATAGTAGAAAGCTCAAAAAAGATGTACGTCGCTCATTGAATTGTTGCACTAAAATAATTTTCAACTTAACAACTAAATTGGTTTCTTCAGTATCATTTATCACGAATATTGGTGTTATATCGTCCGACAAAAATGTTGGGTCGTTTCGGTGCAATGCTTCCAGAGACAACTTTACTGGCGCAAGACATAAAGCAACAGCTAAACTGCATCGAAGATCTTTTCAATAACCTCAATTTTGGATTCAAGCTTGATTCCATTTGAAATCAAAGATTTTCAAATGCATTTTTTTCAACTTTACGAAACGTTTGAGCATTTTGTGCATAAAACTCAAGCGAGTCAACAGTTAGGGGAAGGATTTTACCAAATTCATCTAATGTGTATTTAGCAAAACATATTCACAACGGTGCACATCATATTGAATAATAGCTGCAAATCATCCGTCAGTTCAACATTATCACTCATTACAACTTGAAACCCACCGTAAAAGTCTTCTTTACCATTGATTTTGTTTGTGTCATTGTCAATATTATATATTAAACCTCATAATAAACCTCGTAATTACATAATACTTTAAAGTTTTTTTTTTGCAGAATTTGATAGTTTTTTTGTATAAAAAGTCTTGAGTACCTAATTAAACGCCATACACAATGCACAACTGTTGATCACAATTACTTAAACGTCCCAATTTCTGTATTACAGAAGCTCCATCAGTAGTAATACAAACCATTTTTTTTTTGAAGTTAGGCATTAACCGTGTCAATAATATTTCATCAGATAGGTAACCACCAACTTTAGCTAACCTAACGCTCTAAAATTCGTCTTTGTTGTGAACGTTTACATTTAAATACTTATGATTTTTAATTGACACTTATTATTCAAATGTCAAACTGAACTGCATCTCTTGCAATCAGAGGTTATTAAATATAAATATTAAAAATACCCTGACTGTCTTATGCGTATTGACTGTCATATTGCAAATCGTTGTTGGTGATCTTGGAACAACAAATCCATGAGCTATTAGCGATGTTCTCAGTTCTGCTGACATGACATATCCGCTAAAAGGCAGTCTGTTAAGGGCGGCCAATCTACAAAATACTGCAGGCAACCGATTGTTGCATTGATTTTGTAAGAAACTGGTGATAAGAAAGTTAAAATTTTTTGCTATTGACAACAGTAAAAATTAAAAGAAACCAATGATGATGCGACATCTTTGAACTATTTCCTTTTTAGCAAGTCATATTCATAGTTCTTAGATGTGTATGCAGTCTACTGTTAATTCCACCATTTGATTTTATTTCTTTGTTGCATTTCTTACACTTTGCAAGTCAATTTTCTTTATCATGCAAAAAATAAAACTACACAGAGCTTTGTCAAATTGTTCACCAGTAATGAAATCTTTGAATACTTTTTAAAACATTTTCTATTTTTCTGGATATTAACGTAATTCAATCTATTAGAGATACTTAAATTGATTGTTAGTTTTTTTAAATTGATAAAAGTTTTTTTAATAAACGTAAATTGCTGTTAATTCTATAACTTTACATGACATATCATTAGCAAGTTTTTACATAAATAATGTTTTATAATTTATTTTGACGTTATTAAAAATTTAAAAGAGAGATTTGTTAAAATAGTAAACAACCCTTTATAGAAATCAACTGCAACAACTTCAAAATTATTTCCATTTCATTTTTTACCAAGCATGATTTTATACTCTCATAACAAGATGAACAAGCGCTGTTTATTGCAACTTATCGCGACGAAACTTTAGATATAAACTTTCTTTTTTATTTCATGTAAAATAAGCAATTGCATCCGTTTAATTACAAGCTTTATACATATATTTTCAATACTGGTTTTGAGCCGAATCAAAACTGGTATTTCGATACTTAAAAAGCCCGCTAATTCCGCTATCGGTACTACCGGTATTAGAAGCACTAGCTTGCAAATCAGCCGTAGAATAAGAATTTTGAAAAACATATTGAATGCCTGACAGTAAGTTAATTAACTTCAGGATGTTTAAATTTGATTATCTAATACTGAAAAACCTTGCTAATAATAGAGAGAACATTAATTGAACAATATTTGGATGAATTAAAATAAAATCAATCCCATTAATTGAAGAAGAAATGCAAGGCTTGCTTTTGCTAATGACGCTGTTGAAGATTTTCTACAAGCCTCTAGAGCCTTTTTTTTTTTAGATAAGAAACAAGATAAAAAAGATAAGAAACTGGAATTAAGCTTAGCATCAAACAGCGCTTTTTAACATTGATTTGTTGCAATAATAAATAGGCTGGTTCTTAAGAAAATTATTTTTTTGAAAAAGATAAAAAAAACCATTGCTACTAGATTCAGCGACTGTACAAGAAGGAGAAAACCATGGAGTAGAATAAGGCTTGACCTTGAACGAACAAGATGGAATAAAAGCACTCACACCTGTCTGGATCGAAGATATTAGGTAGAAGGCGCATTTATCTGAAGAGAAAGTGAAACTGAACATAAGCTTGGGTTATAGATAAGACACAAATCAATGAATAAATGTTATTGATCAGGGTTGCTTGAAATTTGAATCACAAGACCCAAGCCATTCATTGTGAAAAGAATTAAAGTACCAACCAATACAGCACATTAAAGTTACCAATAGTTTTGGTAATACAGTTACTAAAATTGAAAAAAATTGGTTTTTCAAGAACTCATTTTTATATCAATAAAATCATTTTAGATATTTTCCTATTTTTCACGGATTGCAAGAAAAATATCTGCCTTTAATTTTTGTTTTAATGATTCAGTATCAACTTGTATCGATAGCAACGCTTTTTTTTCGTTTTTATATATTTTGAATATTAGTAATACAGTTTTTTTGCTGCTATATATTTTGAAATATAGTTATACCACAAAATGCGATAAAGACACCTCTATACATACTGTTTAAAACAAAGTATTATTATTCAGCTATTGCTTCTTGCTTATTGACTTGATTTAAGTGTGTTTGTTGCGCACAAGAAAGTTATTTGTACAACGTTATCTTCATGTTTAATTTATTCATGACACTCAAAACTTTGGTCTTTTTGATATTTTTTGATTGATTAAAAGTGCTATGGATAGACCAAGAAAAAAAAATTCGTCAAAAAACTTAAAAACAAATTTTTGCTTCTTAAATATCTAGAATGTAAAAATTATTTTTTGGTATTTGTTAGTCTGTTATAAACTAAACTTTTTAATATTTTTTCTTTATATATTCTAGTTTTCCGAAAACGTAAAATAAGTATTATTACCAAACCTACCGTTTCTAAACACATCTATTCCACACCAATTTTTTCTAAACCTTTTCCTTGTTTACTTAAAAACACTTAAATAGCAAATAAAATTTACCATACGCTTCTTTTCCGCGTATGTAGAGCTTATAAGAGACTTATAATCAGATTTGCTTTTCTGTTAAATGATATCATTGATAGCTCAGTGGTTAAATGTGCTGTCGTCAGTGTTTTTTTGGAGGGTTTAAGATCTCCTATAGCGTAATCAAATTTAAAATTGTTTCAATCTCGCTTATATATATTTATTAAAAAAATCATAATAATATAGCAAAAAAGATTTTTAAAATTTAAAACAAAACTTTAAAGTTTTCTCATTTTATAGATATATCATACGCGGTTATTTCATATAATGCCTGCAAATTCAACAGAGGCGTTTGCACTTAAAGAGGTTTGCACGTATCGCTATACAAATAGAACTAAGAAGATGTTAGACCACTAAAACATAAAAAAAAAGTTCATTCTTCTATTTTTTATTAAAAACTAAAGAAAGATTTTAAACACTTATCTAAAAGTTAAGGCTAAAAGATTTTGCACATTGACGTCGGTTTATGGCAAAATAAACCTTTAAGCGTAAAGTTGGCTTTTGCATTTATCTTACGTTTTTTGATTAATTTTAATTATGTTGCATACAAATGCATAAAAATATTTAAAACTTGTACAGATATATCAATTTCAAGAAATTTCAAGATTGTATTTATTACAATTGTAATAGTTTTTGTCTTTATTAGAATATATGCCATTAAAATATATTCTAAATAAGAGTTTTTAAAAAGCATTTAATAAGACCTTAATTTTCGTTTGTTTTTTTAGTGTTTGCCACAAAGTGACGTCATAACGCCAAAAAATTATGGCTTCAACAATTTACAATTTAGTTTTGAAGGTCTAAGAAGCAGATAGCGTAATTTTAGCAATCAGAAATTATCGAGAAAGAGTCAAATCTAAAATCGAAGTTTCAAATTTTTCATTTAGATGAGACATTATATATCGTCTTGTCAAATTAATATTTAAGTTTTATAATGTCAATTTAATGTTTAATATTAATATGTTAATTAAATTGACATATTAGTATTGTCATAATAAATAATATTGTCATATTAAATAATATTGTCATAATGAAAATATTGTCATAGGTATAATATTGTCATATTATCCAGATAATATTGTTAGATAATCCAGATGATATTGTCATATTATCCAGGTTTTTATATGACATTAACAATATGTCAATTTAATATTTAGTTTTCATAATACTGTCAATTTAATAATTAGGTTTTAAGACTTCTTGAATTTAAATCTCCATCTTCTAGGTTTTAATATGATCCCACTAGTGCGTAAAGCAAATAAACGCGGAGGTGGTGAACTTTTTTATATAACGGAAAATTTGAGGTTTTTATTTAGCCTGCGATGAGTATTTCTGATGACAATAAAGAAAATTTAACATTTGAACTTTTAACCAATAGTTCTACAACCATACTTATAAGTTGCTGTTATCGCCCATTATTTGGCCATATTGAAAGTTTTAATGCATTTTTGTGTAATGATATTTAAAAAATAGTTTTAAGGAAAAGAAACTAAATTATTTAATTGATGACGCAATTTTAAATTTTGAATATCACGTTAATAGCAAAAATAAAAAGTTTTACGATAATTTATTCGAACATGGTGCAATTCTACTATTTAACAAACCTACTAGAGTAACCTCAACTTCAGCTTCCATATTTGACAACATTATAAATACCGATATCTTTGTTGAAACTCTTAAAAGTTGTATAATAAAAAGTATTCCCTATTTTGTTCACCAATGCAAATCTAGCATCGCTTAAGGATCATTTATTTTTATATTTTGTTGGAATCATATAAAAAATTTATTTAAAGCTAATGAAATATATTATACATTCTTTCAAACTTTCTGTGAAATATATAATGTAAAACTTCCAAAACGTGAATTTATTAAACCAATAAAAGTTTAGAGTCACCATGGTAAATAAAGATCTCAGGAAATCATAAAAAACAAAGCAAAAACTGTATATAAACTACTTTAAAAAAACCAACACCAAAAAATAAATTTTTTTATAATAATTATGTTGAATGTTTGAAAGAAAAAAAATTTAAAAAAGATATTACTATGATCTACTAGAAAGATATACACATAATTCAAAACGCACATGTAAAATTAAAAATCAAATCACTGGAAAAAGTAAATTAAAATTATGCTCTGTGCCTAACACTATAAAAGTTGATGGCGTATTTTTATATGAATCCAAACAAACAGCAAGAGAATTGAATAAATATTTTGTGTCTGTTGGCCCAAATTTAGCTAAAAATATATTCGAAATATGATTAGTCCAATATATATTGGACTAATTATATTTGGACATAATCATAATAATTTATTGGACTAATCATATTTGGACATAATCATATTAATTTATTTGACTAATCATATTATAAAACGATTTCGTGTTTTCAATAACCTCTAGTTTAAATAAACTATTTTCTTCAGAATTTAAAAGTACTTTAAAAATATTTAAAACTAATAAAGCACTTGGTCCTGATGATATAAATTATAATATAGTCGTTGATATATAAAACATATTTATTTTGAAGTTTTTAAATGTTCTATAAACCAAGGAATTTTTACCGATCCATTGATTTTTCAATTGATCGGTGATCAAGAAATTTTCACCGATCAAGGAATTTTCAATGAAAATAGCCAAAAGAACGCTTATATTTTAAGCAGGTGAACCACCAAATGTCAGTAATTATTGACCAATATCTATCCTTTCTGTTTTTTCAAAAATTTCAGAAAAAAATTATGTTCAACAAAATATCTAATCATCTTGCTGTTAACAATATACTTTACACTAATCAATACGGTTTTAAAAGAAACTACTCTATTGAAAAGGTAATAATTCATCCTACTCGTAGTATAATGGATTCATTCCAAAATTCAAAGTTTCCTTTAGGTGTCTTTATAGACTTATCAAAGGCTTTTGACACAATTGACATTGAAATACAATTTAAAAAACCTGAACATTATGGTATCACCGGTAATGTTTTAAAACTACTAAAAAGCTATTTTAAGATTACTTAAATATAGATTATCTAAATTTTCCATGAGATATGCCTCTTCTTTATATTAATAATATTTAAATAAAAAGAGTAATTTCCACAAAATTTCTAGATATCATTATAGATGAAAATTTACCATGGAAGAATCACATTGAACCTTTTTGCAACAAAATTGCAAAAAGCATAAGTGTTTTATGTAAAGCAAGAAGCGTTTTAAACAAACATTTATTAACTTAACTATATTACTCTTTTATACACTCTCATATTAGTTAAGCTAATATTGTATGGGGTAAAAGTTTCAAAAATTGTTTTACTTACTCAAGGCCGCTCTTATTTAACATGAATATTTTAAATATATTAAGTAAATGTTTATAATGTTCTTTGTTTTATGTTTAAATGTAAAACTCACATCCAGCTTCCTTTTTTAATTTATATTCTTTAAAAGAAAAAAATATATATTCTTTAAGAAATGATAATTTTATTAAACAACCAAAATTTAAAACAAACTTTGGTAAATTTTGCATTTCTTTTGGTAGAGCTTTTTTATGGAACCAAATAATTTGAAAAAAATTTTGATTTTTCTTAGGAATAGAATTATTGTATGTTCAAAAGAAAACTAAAAAAAGTAATTCTCAATTGAAAATATATTTATATACTTTTAATTATACCCAGTTTTGTCATCACTCATTTATATTTTACTTTTATACAATATTTATTTAAAGTTGAGGTGAAAAACTACATTTAAACAACAATATTTGAACTTTGTTAATAGTTACACAGACATTATTTGTACGGTAGTCATGTATTATTTACTTGTTTACTTGTTTACTTTAACTTTTATTTTAATTCGTAACATTTGTAAATAATTTGTTTTACGAATGGTATATATATATATATATATATATATATATATATATATATATATATATATATATATATATATATATATATATATATATATATATATATATATATATATATATATATATATATATATATATATATATATATATATATATATATATATATATATATACCGTTCGTATATATATATTTTTTAAATCCTGGATGAAAGAAAATCAAATTAGTTTTAATAATGTTGAGTAAAAGTTTATTTGACTTAAACCAGTCTGATGTTTTTGTTATTTCAATGGTCATACCATAAAAAAGATTATTAATGTTATTATTAGATAGGAATAGGTTTGTATCATCATCTTACATTTTATCGAGTTATAAACCAAATTTAAATCTTTTATTCTATGACACAATAACATACATAATATATCTGCAGCCAAAGTTTTAATCATAAATTATGAAAAGTTGCTAAAAAATTTCCGTCGCCTTTTACATCGCTTTTTGATTTTAAATGATTAGTAAATTTTTTTTATATTTTACTATTTTTTTTAACTTTTTATCAGTATATTATACAACTTGAAAAAAGAAAATTTTTAAAGTTGAATACTAATTTTTTTATTAATACTAAAACAGTTAAATAAAGTGATTTTTATATAAAAGTTATTAATAGTAAAATAGAGTGATTTATATATTATTATCTATATATTATTAAAGATTATTTTTATCTGATTTTATTTAGCTTTGATGTTATTATTTTTGCTAACAAAACGCTATCAGTCTAATTGTAAAATATGGGTTTGATCTTATTACTTTCCCAAGGATTGAGTTAATATGATATCTGCATATTAATCTAATAATAATCTGTGCTTTATATCTTTTGAATCTTATGACCACACTTTTCCTGTTATTTTAGTATATGAGGTTATTTCATTGTTAGACATACAGCAACTGATGTTAAAGTTATTTTTTCTTTTAAATCTCTTTTTTAGCTTGTTATTCAGAGAATGGTTCTGTTATAATTACACAAAAGTGTTCTCGAAAACTTCCTCTAAAAATTGCTAAAATATATGATAAGTATTTAACAAAGTTTGTTTTTCTTACCTGCATTTGCATGTTATATAAAAATGATGAAAACTGCAATTATTTAACTATTGTCCGGTTAAATTACTTACTTTTATTAGCCGAAAGTCTTTCGATATAACATTTTGTTTTAAAAAATATTTCTTTTTTTAATCTCACAACTCTTTTACGTTTAACAATTTTGATTCTCTCTTACTACAGCTAACTTGTTAAATGGTGTGAAAGGATTGGTTGAAGTTGGATTTAGTATGTCAAGAATAATAAAGGCCTTATATTTTTGACATATCAAAAGCGTTCAAGTTAGACAAGTTTTTTCAAGCTAGGTTTGCTGTATTCGTTTGTCTGGAAGTTTTTAATTTATTGAATCACTTCTTTTTCTAAATGCAGTATCAAAGCCATCCATAACATAATACACTTCTTTATTTTGAATAATTTTTGGGATATTTTTTCTCTTCTAAATTTATCATCCTCCTGAAATAAATCGTATTTCTATCTACGAATGACACATTATTATATTTTAATCTAAATGAAAACCTTGTCTTTTTTGATTGCTTAAGACAGACAGCTAATTTTAAGAGTGAATTTTCTTCTGTGACAGTTCGGAGCTGGTAGTGAATTTTCGTCCAAACAAAACCCAGCTGTTTATTTTAATTATATTAGTTGTTGAAGTTCATAAACGGCAGTATTCATAACTGTACTTTACGTCTTACCAGATTATTTTTTATAAATGACTTCTAATTGAAATTATAGAGACAATTTATTTCAAAGTTAGAACCAGCTGAGGATACTTTTCCTTATTGCGCTTGCTGTTTCCATACTGCCAAATGTCATTCTTTATTTCTATAAATCTTTTATCAATACTCTTAGTTTTCTGGAAACTCCAAAAATAAACAAAAGTTGAGGTTCGTTTCGCTTTAGGTATATTTGTTAAAATGAAAAATATTCAACACATAGACTTAAATAGTATATAAAAGTAGGAGATTTTTTTTTAATAGTTTTAATGTTGTTGTTAACTCTAATAAAATATGTATTAAATAAATTACACAACTAAGTTAAGTTTCTGACTTTATATTAAAAACGCTTGAATGAGATACTACACTTTTTTGCAAGCCCCATTTCATTTCCCCCATTTCAGAGAGAGGTTCGAGCTTATTTTTTTAGTGCAATTCTGATATAACAAATCAATAAATTAAAAACACGCAAGTATAACAATATTACCAGTACCAAAGATTCAATATATATATATATATATATATATATATATATATATATATATATATATATATATATATATATATATATATATATATATATATATATATATATATATATATATATATATATATATATACAATTTTGTTTGATAATTAGATAGAAACTTAGAGTTATTAAATAAATAATTTGATATTTTTGATATTTAGATATAAATTTAGAGTTATTAAATAAATAACACTCTTCATTTACTGATAAGCAAACAAATATTTTTAAATAGTTTTTAATTAAATAATCTGTATGTTTATTATAAATCTTTAATAAATTGTATCATACCTCTAAGTTTTAGTTATAACGTTGTATTTGAAATGTCATTGTGTCGGTTTGATAAATAAATAACCTTTTAGCTCATTAAGTATATTGATGCCAATTGAGGTTCAATTTAAGATTGATTTTAAATTTATAAATTTTCTTGACTTGATTAATAAAAAGTCGTCTAGATTAATGGCTAATGAAGAAATTTATGATTGGTATTTAATGTTAAAGGATTCCTCTTACAATGCATTATACTTTAGATTTTTCGTTGATTTCAATGTTTAGCTTCTCTGCTTGAAAAAAATGAAAGAAAAAAGCAAATTGTTTCAAAGAAGTTTATACAAAATGCAAAACAGTTTAATAGTGTCTGTTAAAGTTATTATTAATGTTTAAAAATTTAATTAATTAAAAAGTTCTCAATAACATGAAGGTTAACTACGGTAATGCAATGGTATTTATATTCAAATTTCAAAGTTGTTCCTTGAGAGAAAGTTTAATAATTCATTTAAGAAAGCAAAAATCAACAGCAACAACAAAAAAAAAAAAAAAAAGAAAACATGAAAAAATGAAAACATAATGTTAATTTACAATCAAAAAACATATATATATATATATATATATATATATATATATATATATATATATATATATATATATATATATATATATATACATATATATATATATATATATATATATATATATATATATATATATATATATATATATATATATACATACACATACACATGTATGTATATATGTATACATATACAAACTTGCGCACGCATACATATACACATACACACATTCGTACATAAATGCTGTAAGTCCATATTTACTTTTTCATAATATAATTGACAGTAATGTATATATAATTAAAGACTTTAAAGAATTTTCAAATTTAATATTTTTAAAAGTAGATTTAAAAATAATTCTCTGTTTGATTGTTATTTAAATGCAATAGTTTTAGCTTTTGTTTAAACTGTTCATGAGTTGTAAGTGTTTTAATATCATTACTAATTAACTTATTCCATACATTAGGTCCTCTAATAGTTTTTGAGAACTTGGCGGACTCATATATAACTTTGGGCTGAACAAAGTTGTTATTTGAATATTTAGTCATGTATTTGTGTTAAATTTTATTAAATAATGGTTTGAAGATATTTAGTATTGTATTATTATTAGTTTTAAACATAAAAATTAGCAGATGATATATATTTAATTGGTACAAATTTAATATTTCAAGATTGTTAAACAATGGTCTAGAATGTGAGAGGCGGTGTGCATTTGATATTAATCTGAATGCATGTTTTTGTTTGCTAAATAGCTTTTCTGAATTTGTTTTATTGGTGCTGCACCAAGCAATTTTAGCATAAATTGAATGAATAAATGAGTAATATATGTATTTCAAACATGATTGATCTAAGTATGGTTATGATTTATAGAGTAATCCGATACTTTTAGAAATTTTGTTTTCAATTATGTTTATGTGGTCTTTTCAATTATTGTTTCATCTTGTATTACACCGAGAAAATTCATTGAACATTCTCTTTTTACGTTGTATTCTCCAATAATAAGTTTTGGAAGTGCAGTAGGGATTTTATCTTTTTTATGGAGGCGATGAAAGATAGTATATTTAATTTTAGTTAAATTAATTGAAAGTTTATTCATATTTAACCATTCAGTTAGTTTTAGAAGTTCAATGTTGATCGTTTTAAATAATGTTGTAAATCACTATGAGAATAAAATAAATTTGTGTCATCAGCAAATAATATAGAATCTAGAATATTAAAAGCTTTGCTTAAATCATTAATATAGATTAAAAATAAAAGTGGTCCTAGTAAAGATCCTTGAGGAACGCCGCAAGTAATTGTCATATTGTTAGTTTTATCATTGCCAAATGAAATATATTGTTTTCTATTAGATAAGTAGCTTTTGAACCAAGCTATGTTTATATTTTTCATTCCATAGTTTTCTAATTTTTTAATTAAAATACTATGATCAACAGTGTCAAATGCCTTACTAAGATCTATGAAAATACCTAAAGTGAACTTGTTTTTGTCAAAACCTTGAAAGATAATCTGAATGAGATGAAGAGTTGCATGATTGGTAGAGTGCCCTGTTTTGAAGCCAAATTGTTTGTTATTTTGCTTTTAGGCGAAGCCTTTAATCCACCTCTGGCAAATAATCATAATAATACATCAAATAGTTCTAAAGTTCCTATAGAAACAGACCTTATTAGTGAAAATAAAATGCTCAAAAAAGTAAACATTTATAAAGGAAACATGAATCAATGATGGATTAAAAAATGGATTATTTCAAGCATCTAAAGGATTTTGGTATTTTGAAGATGTCAAACAATGTACAAATACTATGGAGCTCTGCAGCTATTATCTTGCAGAGCTTTACTAACATAATTGACGATATTAGTGAAGTAAGCAATTCTGCTATGATAAAAGAAATCAAGTTTGCTAAGATAATAACATCAATTTAATCAACAATATCTGACCATGGTCCAGTGAATCCTCAATTTAACTCACAATTAAAAGCATTAAGAGAAAACTTTTTACCAATTGCAATAATTGGGATTTACTTTCTTCAGATGTCAAAGATAATATGATGCAAACTCTATTTGCTTGCTGATTTGTATCTAAAACTGATATAGTTTTGAATTCTTCAAGTTTTGCTACAAGATAATTATAAGAAGTTTTTTGCTTTTATTGGTAAAGAAAGTGTCCTTGTTAAGTTAGTTTGTGCAGCATGGAAAGCATTTCATTCAAGGGATAGTCAGGAAGCTGGTAATGCTTCACATTTTATTTCTTTTTTTTCCTCTCGTAATGAAAAGTTATTTTTTGTTCCATTTATTAGAAATCGTTTGGATATATTTTGTATTATAATGCTGCTGCCCTATACTATCACAAGGATGCAATGTTAGAGTTTCTTAACGCATGGCCAAACCAAATAATTTATTAAAGGCTACAAAGGAAGATATCATAAACTTTGTATTTATTGCTAAAGTTCGTGCATTAAGAAATATTGGCAAACTTTTTACAGGTCCTTTGTGGCAAGTTATTGAATCATTTGATAGCATTTTGCTATTGAACCCCTACCTACTTCATTTGAAAATCAGACAACTACACCATAAAAAAGTTGCAACTTGTTATGACTTAATACTTAGTAAAAGCATGGATTTCATTGCAAGAAGCAGAAGAATCAGTTTATAATATGGAAGAATCAATATAATCAAAAGTACTCCTTGCTCAACTTAGTTTTTATTGTGCCATCTTGGGTGGGAAATGTGACAAAAAACTTTTTTGTTAAACAAACGTAGAAAGACCCAAAAGAAGAAATTTGTCTTGGGAGGAACTATATGAAAATCTTATAATTGTCAACAAGCAAATTTAATCCAAAAAAAAAATATTTATGTATTCTAAGCAACAGTTTAAATCTTCGTAATTTTTGTGATGCAGCTGTTGAAAACAAAAAAAGAACTATTGAAAATAATTTAAGATGCAAGATTAAACAAATTAATAGAACAGCAAAAAAAAACTTTGATTATTTGGATTTATTAACAATCCATACTATTTTGTAGGTGTTTGTATTCAACATCGTGACAGAGGAGAAAATACGCTTGAAAAATCTTTGCAACGTGCCCAAGTAGTAAAAATTAAAAAAAAAAAAAGGAAGAAAGAATCACACACCATGTTAAGTATAATAACGAGCTTGATGAACTATGGTCATTTTCATTATTAATTCATTTTGAAAAAGGCGATCTTATTCTTTGTAGCTAGGATTATAATGTAATTTTATTTAATACAAATTATTATTAATTTTGAGTTGTATCTAAATTTAATTCTTTTTTTGTTTATTGGTAAAATCAATAAAAGTATGTTTCATTAATCTGTTTGTTGCATTTAAGTTCAGCGGTATTTATCTTTTTAACTAGAATGAGTCATAATTTATGTGTTTATATGTCTGATTTTGTTTTATTTAAAAATATTTTTTTAAATTTATATCAATATTTTAAATAAAAAATAAAATAAAAAACTAAAATAACAAAAAAAAAGGTTAGGCAAAATTAATTTTACTTTTACATTAACTGCCTATCAAGAAAAGGAAAGATTCAAGAAATGGAGGGCCAACCTTAGACAAAAATACTTTTACTTTTACATGAACTGCCTATTAGGAAAATTAAAGAATCCAGAAATGGAGAGCTAACCATAGGCAACATGACAAATTACTGATGGAGTGCAATGTCCTATGGCTTACTTTCTCGTTGTTGCACTTCGTTAAGTAAGTTAGGTAATTTTGTCTTATTTATGAACGGAACAGCCGAGGCAAAAAATTTCATAAAATTTTTGTTGAACTTTTGGGGATCAAGGCGATAGCCCCCTCTTTAGCCTCCCATCTTGGTCCAGTGCTGCCTATATAACTTTATAAGCCTTCTCTTGATCGTTATATATATATATATATATATATATATATATATATATATATATATATATATATATATATATAAATATTTGTGTAACACTTTTCATCTCTAATACCTTAAATGAGATGGTTATTGATTTTGAAAATGAGTAATAAAAACATTATAGGTTTATTTTAGGGCCTCTGAAGCTTGAATTGCAGTTTGACAATGAATTTTTTTTTTTAAGTAAACTTACTAATATAATGTCCGCGAAATTTTGAATGAGTTTTAAAAAATATAAATTTCTGAATTCAAATAATTTATCATATAGACAAATTTGTATAAGTTTATAGTACGATTTTTTTTTCCGAAGACAAAACGATTTAAGACATCTTTTAAAATACTTAAGACATCTTTTCCAACTTGAAATTGAAGATTATCTTTATAAGTATTCTGTTGACTATATCTGTTAATTTAGGTACACAATCAAATAATACAAAACACAATCAAGTAAAACAATTAGCAAAGTTTTTCATTAATTGTCCAAAATTTAAAAAATATATTTATTAATTCTTTAAATAGGGTTTTATATTATCATAAGTAGGAAAAATAATAAACTAGTCTAAATAACAGACGCTTAGCGCTTAAATTTCTTTTTGAACCCATGATAATATTAAAATTATTATTAAATCGTTACAACACAAATTTTAAAATTATTCTTATTTTGTATGTATTTCAATTTTGTCAGTTTGTTTTCGGTCCACTTTTTTCACCTGATAATTTATTAAAGAAAGTTCAAATAAAAGTTTATTTAAGTTAATATTTCTCCTCAAGGTTTTGTTAAGATTAACTTATTATAAATTAAACCATTTAAAAAGTTATGTTTGTTTAAAAAATTATGGTTAATGTGCCAGGCTTGATTACCACTACTAGCGTTTTTTTTGTGTGCGTGTTTTTAGCATTTTTCGATTTTTCTAAAATACAAAATAAGACGCCTTTAAAAAAGAAATTTTCTTTGAAAGAACTACAGTTATTTTGTTTTAAATATTTTAAATAGAGAGTTTTTTTTAAAAAAAAGCAACCCGATGATTTGAACTTTCCACGCCGTTAACGTTTTAAAACGGTAAGGGGGCTTAATAAATATGTTTTAGTTGGGGACAAAATTAAAAGTTCTAATTTTATATTTAAAAAATATTTTAATAAATTTATTTTTAGTTATTACATGTGGTGCACTTATTCCTTTTTTTGAGTTCGAATTAGTTTTTAGATTAATATAATCTTTACATAACACACCAATTTATAATAGTTTTCAACTGAATGACAACAAACATACAATAAAAAACTATTGAAAATTATTATGCTATGTTAATTTCGTAATAAATGTGGAAATAAAATAATCCTTTATTTATTTTTACGAAGTTGAGGCATTTTTTTGAAACTATAATCCATTATGATTTCTATTTTATCTGTGAACGAAAGTCTAATATCTTACACGTAAACTTCAAATATCTATCATGTAAACTTCAAATTATGTAAATTATTAAAAATTATATCAAACTTTACAGATTTACTTAAACTTGAAAATTTCACTGCGGCAATATCTCCTTTGTTTTGATTATTAGCATTAATATACTCTATGTTTTATAAAGTTTAACAACTTTTTTGAGTATTTGAAATGTATATAAAATACTATTTTAAATACTTTCTTTGTATTTGTATTTTAAATACTTTTAGAGAAAGTATTTAATATTTGTACTTAAAATGCTTTTGATTAGTATTTTGTATTTTGTAATAATTGAAAGAACGTGAAATACAATACTGCACATAAACAACTTATGTAACTATTATGTCATAGTATGACTTTGCCACAGTTTATTTTGAATTGTTTCTTATTTTATTTATATGCAATAGTCTATCTATCTATCTTGGTTCCATTAGGGTAATTGTAAAGTTATTTTGCAGGAATCAACAATTTTAATTTAAAGATAGCTGCCGTGAGCCGCGAAAACGAAATGACTGATAAAAATAATGAAATTTAACCAGCCATTGTAGATGGTACCTTTTTCAAAATCGTAGCTAGATAAAAAAAAGTAACAAAATATCAGTATCATGTTTTTTGTGTGTACGCTATGTAAAGACTATAAGGCACATAAGACAGATGTTCAGAGAAAACATAGGCTTGGAAAGGCTGATGTTGGGAAAGCGGTTGATAATGGCCTTGCTAGTAAGAACTTCAAACAAATTACGTACCATGAAGCAGCATTGGAATTGTTGCTACAACGTCATATTATATCGCATGAAGAAGCTGACAACTTATTCTAGTATTATATTTCTGAAGAGATGCGTCCATTTGTTTTTTTTTTATTTTTTAAAGCATATGATATTTTTGAAACAGGTTCAAATATGGTTAAGCAAAAAGTAAAAAAAGGCTCAAAAATATGCTTAAGCATAAGCATATTACTAATAAAATAAACCTATTTCAATAATTTTTAAAAATGTGCGCGTTACAAAAAGTTAATGGGTATAAAAAAAATAAAAAGTTGACTTGCTCTGTATTTTTGTTTTGGTTTTGATGTAGCTGAATTAATGGTGTTATAAACTTTGGTTTTTGTTGTTTTTATTAGTTTAAATTTAGAAACATATCTATTTAAAATTTTTGATTAAATAATAATATAATTTTTTAAATGGTTTATCGAGACTCAGGATTATGCTTCTATATGCTCATTTTTTTTCCAAATATGAGCCTATAAACGTTAAGCTTATAAAAAAACAAATAAACGAGTGTATTCAGTAGAATTCCGTCCCTGTATAAGTAGAACTTTGGAGCTATCCATAAATGATGTCAGTAAATATAAGGGGAAGGCGATACTGGAAAGTTTGACATAAAGTGACAATGGGGAGAAGGTGTTAAGAACAAAATGATGTCTATTTTAAAAAAAAAAATTCAAGTTTATTAGCTAGCCTCACGTGCCTAAAAATGGTGCTTAAACATATTTTTAATGTTACTTTAGGGAAAGCGGGTATAAAATTTGACATCATATATAAGGAACGGTTTTGCCAAATATTGACAGAGTTTGACAAAGAGGGGAGGGAGGTTTAAAAATTGAGAAAAATCATAGACATTAATTATGGACAGCCCTTTTTACTAGGTTAGAATACTTTTCAATTTTTTTTGAACGCTCTATAAATACCAAGTGCTACGCTTAACTCTGACATTCCCTAAGTCGTACTATTTATCTCTTCCCATTGAGAGTCCAACTTACAGGATTTTTGTGTATATATATGTATGTATATATATATATGTATATATATATATATATATATATATATATATATATATATATATATATATATAAATATAAATATATATATATATATATATTTATATATATATATATATATATATATATATATATATGTATATATATATATATATATATATATATATATATATATATATATATATATATATATATATATATATATATATATATATATATATATATATATATATATATATATATATATATATATATATATGTTTATAAACATATATATATATATATATATGTTTATAAATATAAATATATATATATAATATATATATATATATATATATATATATATATATATATATATAATACATATATATATATGCATTATATATGGTGAAATTCCAAGCTCGTGGTCTAAAGCAAATGTAACGCCTTTGTTCAAGAAAGTCTCTCGAATCGATCCAGCAAACTATAGACCAGTCTCCCTTACCTTAATTGCATGTAAAATAATGGAGAAACTTGTCAAAAAAGCGATCATGATGCATCTAAAATTGAACAGCCTTGTTTCAAATTGTCAACATGGCTTTGTAGAGAAAAAGGCATGCGTCACAAATCTGCTTGAAACAATGGACTTTTTGACCGCGAACATGGCCAGAAAACTACCAGTTGATGTCGTATTCCTGGATTTTGCGAACGCATTTGACAAAGTACCACATCACCGGTTGTTCTATAAACTAAAAATGTATGGAATCAAAGGAAGTCTTCTTAGTTGGATTAAAGCTTTTCTAACCATCAGATCTCAACGAGTTATCCTTGGTATCACTCGAATTGGTTACCAGTGACTAGTGGTAATCTGCAAGGTTCAGTCTTGGGACCAGTTTTTTTTGTCATTTACATCAATGACCTACCAGATGTCTAAAACAAAAAAAACATTTGTAAAATCTATGCTGATGACACTAAAATCCTCAGCGTTGTCAATACACTTGCAGCTCAGCTTCAACTGCAATCAGACATTGATGAAATTGTTCTTTGGAGCAAGTCTTGGCTCATGGAGTTAAACGTAAAAAAATGCAAAGTCATACACTTTAGTCAAAAAAATTTAATTCCCTTCGAGTACTCAATGGAAGAAACTGGCTCTAATTCGATAGTGACGCGAACAAATTTGGAAAAAGTCACCTTTGAACGTGACTTGGGAATCCAAATTACTAATGATCTTAAAGTGGAAAGCCAATCCATCATTGCATCATGTAAAGCAAACCAAATGCTTGGTATTTTAAAACATACCTTTCAATAATATCCCAGCTTGGAACACTCATTTGGTGAAGGACGAGCAAGTTATTGAGAAAATACAGCAAAGAGCCACAAAGATACCGCACAAATTGAAAAATTTAAACTATCAGTATAGATGTAAAAAACTTGGCCTTACATCTCTAATTGTCCGCCGTAAACGAAGTGACCTCTTTCAGAAATTTAAAATTGAGAAAAACATTGACATAATTAACTGGCATTTTCCTCCTATTACAATTCCGCCGAGAGCTAATCACAAAGAGAGATTTCACCGGGAAATATAACAACAATTTAACTAGTTTTAATTTTTTTGATAACCGAATTGCCAACACATGGAACAGCTTGCCAGATAATGTAGTCTATTCTTCATCTGTCGACAGATTTAAAGCGAGACTTGATAGGCTTCAAAGTTACAACAGCTCGCAATACCCTTTGATGGAAATTGCATTATGAGCTTCACAAATGTTATCTATGTTTTGACAATCTACATTTGAATTCTGTCAATTGTCTTTACATTTTTTGTAAAAAATGTATACTACTACTACTACTACTACTACTACTACTAACACTACTACTACTACTACTCCTACTACTATAAATATATATATATATATATATATATATATATATATATATATATATATATATATATATATATATATATATATATATATATATATATATATGTATATATATATATATATATATATTTAAATATATATATATATATATATATATATATATATATATATATATATATATATATATATATATATATATATATATATATATATATATATATATATATATATATATATATATATATATATATATATATATATATATATATATATATATGTATATATATATATATATATGTTAGACATATTTGTATACAAACTTGAAGAATCATTTATTATTTAAATTGTTAACAGTTAATATCTTAAATATATCGCAACATTAAATCTTTTGCGTCTTTTCCGTAACTGCACATTACTGAATGCTCTTTCCGTAAGGAACTATTTCGTGACTTCTTACAAAATGATTTGTTTTGCAAGTTTTTATTCGCAATGCTTTATTACTGAATTTTATTTATTTATATTTTTGTATAATGCGTTACAGAATGTGCATTTTCGCATATGCAACTTCCGCGATAACAATTCTATTACGTAGATAAAGACGCGAAGTTTTTGCAAGTTTTGTTTTTCGGCAAACAACCCTAGATTAAGCATCCTTTTATTCCTTACATTTTTAAACTCAATCAGTAATAAGATTAAAAAATTTGCTTCATCAGTTTATTTAGTGATAAGATTGACAACTTTTATTTAACAACTTCTGTTGTAAAAGATGAACCAGATTTTATTTTCGAATTAATAAAACAAATTTTAAAGTAATGTAATTTATTTAATTCATGCATTACAAAATAACACAATTTAAGTCCTTCGTCTATTGAGTTTAAAGACGTTGATGACTCTAGATGACTTTACTCTTTTCAAAGGTCAAGAGGTCAAATTCTTGAAAAGGTTAGTGTCTCACACGGTCCACTCTATGTATGTTTTTTGCATCTCACATGGTCAACTCTATGTTACATGTTAAAAAACAAGATTGTTTAATATCTTATTTTTAAAAAGTTAAAAAAAATCCGTTTGCTTTTTATATAAAAAACCAGACCGTTTAAACGTTTTATTACCTCATATTAAGCTCATATTACCACATCATAATATACCTCATAATAATGACATACCTCTTATTAAGATGTATATCATAAAATAAATATTACAAAAATATGGTATGTGTTTTTAAATAAAGTATGCATTTGTAAAGTTTCTAATTTATATAATTTTCCTAATTTATTAATTTATATTTGAATGTTATTTATCATGTGTTAATATGAGTAAAGGTTAAATGGGTTTATTCTTTGTAAGTGTGTAAGAATCTTTTATATATAAGTGTTTCTATGTTTGTGATATAATTTAAATGTTCTATATAAATGTTTATGTTTGTGATATAATTACAGCAAACAACATTATATGATGTATTTATGTAATACATAAATTAAATCTGTTTGTAAATAGTGTATTCCTAAAATGCGTTGTAAAAATTTTGTTAAAAAAATGTGTTTAAATGTTGTTATGCTCTGTTTTTTTTTTGTTAATAATTTATGCTTTTGTAGATAAAAAAATATTGTTTAAAAATAAACTTTTTTTTTACTTATAGCTCCTCCCCAATAAAACATTTAAGAGTTACGACTTCCTTAAATAAATATATTTAACTTAAAGTTTTTTATACTTATAAATATGTAAATATACAACGCCTTAAAACATAAGTTTACGTAACTTTCATTAAATTTTATGATTTTTTTGTATAAAGAATATTTTCTTTAAATTATTATTTAGTATTTTAAGTGTTATTAAAGAACAGAGCAATAATAAGTTTGATTAAATAGATTCTATATATATATATATATATATATATATATATATATATATATATATATATATATATATATATATATATATATATATATATAACAATACTCAGTTAAAAAGGTTTTATCAAATTATTTATAACTCTTTAGTTTAAGTTCTTAATAAGAGTATGTTATCTTAACACAATGCTATATATAGTAGAATATAATTAGATTATTATATTATACACTGTTTTATTTGCTTACACTTTATTAAAGATAAGTTAAGAAAAAAAACTTAAATCTGGAAATAAAAATGCAAATTTTATTATACTAAGCATCATTTTTACACACTCTTTTGATTCTTAGTCATGTCTAATAATTACAGAAGTAAAATTATCAGGCTACCCAAATGTATTTAGCTGATGTAAGTTGTCGTTGAAATGAAAGAAATGAGCCTAGGTGAGCTGAAATAAACTGCCATAGAAATAAAAGATATCAGGATAGGTGATATAGTGCCTTTTTACCTTTTGCTTCCTCTACAGCCAAAATACCTTACCCCACAAACAATTGCCCTTTCTGTTTTAAGGTTTATAAGCAAATTTTGCATTGTGAATCTTTGTCACAGTATTATAGTTATAAATTTGCTGTTAGACAAACTTTTAGTCCTAAATAAAAACCAAACTAGACTTATATAAGTAATGCTTAAATTAATGCTGCTTACTCATTCATGCAATTTGTTATGCTTGACCATATAATATTTCACTTTATATTTTTGACCACATGATAAGGTATTCTCAAATATTTATTAGTTCTACTATAATCTTTAATATCTGTTGTATTGGTTATAAGATCTTGAATTTTATAAAAAAGATAGTTTGGTGCAATCATAAACTCTATGTAGTAAATGTGTAAATACCTGTAATATATAAATTGCTTCAATGTATGTTGTGTGTAAGTGGTTATGTTGTTTCCATGGCTGTAAAGTGTTGTGACTTGTTTTGTGATTTTACAGCAAGAGTATAGTATTACTGCTTTATCTGGCTCAACAAGTGTTGTTGTACTCATACTTGACTTAGTATATTAATCGATTGCTTTTATTGTTCAATACTATTTTATAACACTGTAGTCGTTTTTACAAAAGCCTTACGTTAAAAAAAAACAAATTTGACTTTTATAAAAAATAAGCTAATTTACATGCCTACAAACGTTATTGAACAAATATTTTCAAAGAATTTTGAATAAAAACATAATAGTTTTTAGTTTTAAAAATGTTTTATAAAGAGGTTTCTCTAACAGATTTTTAATGGCGCTTTTCGAGAAATATGTAATAAGCATCTTAACGCAGTACAAATATTTCTTTTATTTCAATCAATGAATGAAATAAGTCAAGTTTAAGTGAGTACAATAGTTTTATTATTTTACTTATATTTAATATTTAATAGCTATAGACACTTAAACTTGACTTCTTGCATTGATTGATTGCTTTTATTGTAATTTTAATTTTTATGTAGCTGCAACTTCTTTTGCTGCTACAAGAGAAATTTTGTATTTAGTTTAATACATTGACAAAATGTTTATTATTATTATTATTATTTTTTTAATATTAGATTTTTTATAAATACTATCTTCCCTCTAAATAATTATGTTTATTTTTAAAATATACAGCATGTTCTAAAACCATTTGCATTACTCTGTCATGTTCTAAAACCATTTGCATTACACATGTTTTTAAAATGTGATGCAAATGATTTAACACAAATCATTTGCATCACGCATGCATAAAAATTCATTTCAAAATACACATGCATAAACAAGGTATGTCTTGGATGAAAATTTCACAAATGTTATATTTGTAATTGTTCTTAGTTTATAGATTTGACAAGTATTGTTAAGTGTCGTATGATGTGGTATTTTGTGTATTTATTATAAGTGTTATATAAAGATATATGGGTTTATTAATATAAACCCATATAGCCTTATATAACACTTATAATAAATACACAAATTACCACATCATATGACAGTGTTTCTATGTGTGTGCTGTTAGTAGTTAAAATATGAACAATAAACTGTTGATAACTCAATAACTCCTAACTTAAACTAATTTTAAAATTTCATTTGAGTTTTTATTTATGGATTATACTGCCAATAACTCTAGCATTCTCTAACATGGTAATTTCTTGGTCTCCTTTAAGGTATGAGTAACTAAGAGTTTACTGTAATGTGTTATGTTATTTGTTATTTTTGTGATGTAATTGTTATTGTTATTATTTTTGATAGATTAGATGACTTGGTTGATTTTCACGTCGAGGTCTTTTATTAAAAATGATTATTGGGTAGTTTTATTTCTAAAACTCACTACATTTAATTATTCACTAAATGCTAAAGATTCAGTTTTCAAAAAAAAAAAGGAAAATTTATTGTGATCATTTTTTTTTAGTTTATTCAAACTTGCAACAATAAATCTCAAAACTTTCACAAAAGATAAAATACTTTACTAAGTATGTTTCTTATTTGTTATTTGTTTTGAGTTTTCATATAAATTAATAGAGTACATAACAAATTAATGTGTATTAAGTGTATTCAATAATAATTTTATTCCATTTTTGGTCGAATTTACTATCCTGTGACTGAAATGTTCTGAATGTTGATTGTATTCAAAAAGCTGAAACTTGATAATCTTAAAACATAATAATCTTTATACCATTTACTAAAAAATATATAATAAAGAAAAAAAGTTTTAAATTAAATTGTTTTTATAAGTTTTTTTGAGTATAAAATTGTTTTGATTTTTTTTGAAGTTTAGTTTTTATTTTATGTCAAGAAAAGTTTTTTGTTTATTTCTCGAATAAATTTCAATATATTTTATCTTAGTAATTGTTGTTTTGAATGGATATATTGGCTATTTTTGCTTTGTTTTTTGTATTTCCATTATCTTTTTATGTGTGAATGGAAACCATTTATACTTTTATTACCTTTTGTACGATCAAGAAAGTTTTCATTTCCATTAAGTATCGATTGCATAAACAACAGGTTTTAAAAATTTATTTGCCTATTTCCGCAGTAAAAACTGTTTATTTTTATTAATTTTTTTAAAGTTTTTATACAGAAAGACTTTTATAAAAAATATTAAACAGATAAAGCTAACTTATTTGAAATAAATAGGAATCTATGACCCATTTTTCAATGTCCAAGTTTGCTTTTTAAATAAATCATTATGAGAGAGTTAAAATGTTAATATCTTAGCCATTTATTATGTAGATGTTAAATTAAATAAGTAACAATGTAATTAGTAAAAATAAAAATTAGTTCTAAAGTATAGTAAACTAAAGTCTAATCAGAAGGCAGGGCTATGGAGTCAGAGTCGGAGTAGGAGTTGTGGAGTTGCGACATTTTTAGCGGAGTCGGAGTCGCTAAACAAAATCACGAATCCGACTCCAAAGTAAAACTTCTCGGTATTGGACGTACATGTATAAAACAATCACTTAACTTTATATTTATACTAAACTTCTAATAACGTTTCATAAAATTGTCAAAAAACTTTTTTTTAACTTATCACATAATATTTTTTTAAGAATTCAAAGAATTTTTCAAAAAATTTGCTTTGGAGTTGTAGTCGGAGTCGGAGTTGGAGTCGGAATCGGAGTTGTACTCAAAAATTTTCAACAACTGGATTCGGAGTCGGAGTCATTACTTTTTTTTTACGACTCCACACCCCTGACCAGTTGGCAAGAACTTTAGGTAGTCAGTAAAATGAAAACTGTGTACGTTTTAACAAACCAAGACATAATGACATGACACATTAAAAACATCAGTCATGATATTTAAAGCATTTTCTCATCAATTTTTTAAATTAATTTATTAAAAAATAACGGTATTTGAGATTTTTGTTTAAATTAGACCCTTTTTTAAATTTATAATTTTTTTAAATTTAACAAGCAATAGATTTATGGTTTGCAATAAAAGTTCGCATTTTACCAACTACCAGAACTTTAAATTGATTTATTTTCTGCCATTTACTAAAATAAATTAAATTGTAAAGACTAAGGAACAAATTTAGAAATAGTCGGGTGTGGTTTAGACTCGCCACGACCCGTATCGTACGGGTTATACCAGCTAGTTATTTTAATTATGTGCTTAAGTAATTAGTTAAGTCTGCGTGTTCAACACACATTAGAGAGACAACTTTCTTTCTCATCGAAAATAGAGTTTACATGCAAAATTAAATTTTCTTCAAATTAAACGGGGCAGTAGTCGTAATAAGCTGCGAGTAGTCTAAAAAAAAACAAAAAACAAACTTAGTATTGAAGAAAAAAATAATGTCTGTCCCCGTTTATTTGTTTATTATTTTTTTTTGTAGATGTTTACATTAAGAAGTTATAAAGTAATAATTAACTAACACATGTCAAACGGGTGTTCTAAAAAACACTTAGATAGTTACTAATATCCATCTATTTTGTAGTGATAGAGTAGTTGATGATGAATAATGTTTTCATAATCGAATAAATCTTTTAAAGCTTCTGTTCTAGCTGTATTCTTTGAAAAATAATTAAATGTTTTCAAAACAGCAATTTCAACAGCAGTTTTGTTAAATCACCTTTCAACGGTTTTTTTAAAGTTTCCTTTAAATATGAGAACATATTTTTGCTTACTTTTCTGTTAAAGCCTCTAAAATTTACATTAGCTTTGTCACCAGAAAAAGCAATACATTTAGACAACAATTTATATGTTTGGAGTATTTCAGAGGTGTCATTTAGTGTGCTATTTAACATAAGAATTGTAGTTTGAATACCACCTGCCTCCAGTAAAAGTGTTGAATATTATTCTAAATTTTTTTCTGTGAAACTAGAATCTCGGGAAAAACCGAAACATGATGTGCTATCTTATGATTTCACTAGTTGATCAACAGTTTGGAGCCTATTACCTGGTTTATGATTGTTTCAGTTTTTGTTTTTGAAAATGCAATCTTTTTACAGTTTCCAAATCTTTTTAAATAATTTGTGCATTAAACCAGCTATCCAGGCCATTGAGCTGTAAGACTGATAATAACAATATGTATGAAATGCTAAAGTTGTTTCAGCTGCGTGGGCATATTGCAATTTCTTTGAGTTTTTAGGTTGGAAAAATGATCCTAATTTATTCGATGAGTGTCAACTTTGATTAGGATTTTATGTTTCTTACTGTTAACATGGCTGTTAACAAGTCAGTAGCATCTTTGTTAGCGACGGAAAAGTAACTAAATAAGTAACAAATTGCATACTTTGCCTCATTCTCGTTGCACCCTTAGCAAAAACTGACATAAACTAAATGTGCTGACCTTAAACGTTTTAATTAAAATATAATTGATTTATACTATTTTTAAACTACTTTGCCGTTATAACGAACAACAATTGGAAATGCGAAACGCGAAGAGTTAAAAGTGGAACCTGAAGTTAAAGAATAGAACGTCAAAAAAAACATTTAGAAGTTTCAAGAATAACTAAGTTTAAATGAGAAAATATATGTAAAAAAAAACGTATGAAAAACTAAAAAACTAAAAATACTAAAAAAACCGGACATTTAAAATGTTTTCAGGTTTCGCCGGCCGGACAGAGGAAAAAGGATAAAGAAAGAGAGAGCATGTCCTCCTTTTGCCAAAAGTCAGGCAACCCTATTTATAGCTATCTTTCTACCTCTCACTAAAAACTATTAAAAGAAGGAAGAAGTATAGAAAATGGTCCGTGTGGAATAAATTTATTAAGACCCGTATTTTACTGGTGAGAACAGGTAGTAAATATATATATTATGATGAGGAAGCCAGGATAATTTTTATATAAAGAAGCCAGGATAATTTTCCATCAACAACGATTCCCAAGAATCTTATATTGGATTGCTTTTTAATTAATTTATCATTTATAAATAGGTTCGGCAACTTGAGAGGAAGATTTTCTTCTTGTGTTTTTTTATGAAAAAGTATATAGTTTGTTTTCTCGGTATTAAGTGAGAGTTTGTTAGCCTTAAACCAGTTATTTACTTTATTTAGTTCAATATTCATGTCCGCATATAATTTTATTGATATCGTTGTTGGTAAGAAATAAATTCGTGTCATCTGCAAACATGACTGAATTAAGTTTTAAGGATGCAATACAGAAGTCATTTAGATATATTAAAAAAAAAAGTGGACCAAGAATCGATCCTTGCGGAACTCCACATACGACATTTAACACTCCAGATTGGGCATTATTTACAAATTGTTTTTTGTTTGTAAGATAGCTTTTAATCCAATAATAAGTTTTATTAACTATTCCGTAATTTCTTAATTTATCTAAAAGAATACAGTGGTCCACTGTATCAAATGCTTTTGATAAATCAAGAAATACTCCTATAGTAAATTTATTATTTTCAAAACCTTAAGTTATTTGATTTACTATTTTAATGATTGCATGCTCAGTAGAGAGATTTTTTTGAAAACCAAACTGATTTGGGTAAAAAAAGTTGTTTTTAATGAAGTAATCATAGATTCTATTATAAACTACACGTTCGAATAGTTTTGAAAATACAGAAAGTACTGATATAGGCCTGTAGTTTGTAATGTCAGAATCATCACATTTGTACATTGGAGTTACTCGCTACACTCTTTTTGTGATTCCAAAAAAAAAAGTTAATATATAGTTGCTAAAGTTATTTATCCCTTTATTCTTTATACAGCTTATTGTCTAGACATCATTTCTGTCGCAATCATAAAAAGAGGTTTTTTGGAACTCTATTCATTAATTTTTAAATTATTTAAGAAGAACTAAACCGAATCTGATTTTGCTGTCGGAAAATAGCTTTCGGAAAATAGTTATTCCAAAATTGATAAATTATACAGATTGCTCTGACTCAACAACTGAAGCTCAATCAGTCATCTTTTTATCATTACGATACTCTTTAAAGTTTTATAAAACAAATTTTAAAAGGTCATCTTGAGTCTAACTCACTTTCTTACAACCAGTACGGATTTCGGTCAACGATATTTTTGTTATGAAATATTAAAAAGTTTAAACTTTTGAATTATATCAAAATATTTAATTTAATTGTTTAATCAAATGATTTTTTAATTAAAAATACTCTGATGTGACTGGTTACAATTTTTTTTTTGTCTCCCGTCAAACCAAATATTTTTATGAGTTTTAAGTTTCATTTTCTGAATGATAATCTTGAAGTTTTCTAATATTATTTATGCATTTGCTTAAAAATCTTTGAGTAAAGTCTGACTTTAAAGTTCAGGTTATACTTCATTTATGCTCGTTTCTTGCATTCCACCTGAATTTTGAGTTGTGGCTCTACAATATGCAAGGAAACTAAAATACTTGGTTTCAGTGTGCTGTTTTAACATATTTAAACAAGAATAAATAATATTGGTCATTTATAATGTACTATTATAAATATAACTCACTTTTGCCAAATGTACAAGAAAAACCATCTTTATCTAAATAATATCCGCTTGGACAAGAGCATATTGCTTTACCAGAAACCACATGACAATAGTAGCAACCCTTTAATTCACATACCTTGTTTGGATCTTAAAAAGAAATTCAAGCTATCTTTAAATTTGAAACAATATAGTATTTAAAAAAACTTTCACTCAAATCAACTATATATATATATATATATATATATATATATATATATATATATATATATATATATATATATATATATATATATATATATATATATATATATATATATAATATATATATATATATATATATATATATATATATATATATATATGTATATATATATATATATATATATACATTAATAAAAAATAGTTTTACCCAAAAAAAGTAATAAAAGACTAAAATATTTTTAGAAATTTTTTAAAATTATTTACTAATTAAAGTTATTTAGGAATTTGTATAAGCTTTAAATGATGACAATGGTAATAGTTTGGGTTAAAAATGATGACAATGGTAATAGTTTAAGTTAAAAAAGAGTCAAAAAATTTAACCAAGCCCTCTATCATTACCCACCAGTCAATTTTTTTGTTTTTGGTTACTAATGCTCATTACACTAGCTTGGCTTTAGAACCATTGACTCTTCAGATGTTCAGAAGATCCATTTACCTATTATAATATCTAACTCAATTAGTCAACTTTAAAACTTTCCAGACAACCCGAATCATTTATTTTTTTTACTTGACTTTCATCTTATTGATCTCTTTCTTATCTAAAATATTATCTCATTCTTCTTAACATCAGAATCCCCCTATCATCGTACCTCTTACAACTATCTTAAAGCTAACTGGGGCTCATTTGGTGATTTTCTTCGTGACGGCCCTTGGGTAGAAATATTTCGCCTTTTGCTGATAAATATGCTTCTTACATAACTTCTTTAATTCAAGCTAGATGGAATCTTCTATTTCTTCTTGACAATTTCAAGTCAAACCATACACTTCTCCATGGTTTAACTCAAACTTTGCTGCTACAATTCCCAATCAAAACCATTACTTTCATTTCTATTAGCATAACAATTCTTCAGAAAACAGAAATCTATTTACTATTGCTAGTATAAACGCCAAAGCCCGCTATTTTCAGGTCATGAAAAATTGTATTTTATTTAAAAAAGTAGTCTCTTGTGATTGCTGGAGATTTTTTAACAGAATCAATAATGAGGGCAAATTTATTACTCCACCTCTCTTGTAAGATGCAGATTTTGTCATCTTGCCTAAAGCAAAGCTGAGTTGTTTACTTTTATCTATATTATCTCTTGACTTCACTAGTTGCGTTCTACCTAAAATTGCCGACATACAGGTTGATCCATTGCTTGACATCCGTATTACTCCAGAGTTTGTATCTAAAGTGATTTCTTGCTTAGACTCCTGTATTTCTAACAACATACTTACTGTAGTCTTGTAGAAGTGTTCTTCGAAGTTGTTGTCTATACTCTCAGAACTACTAAAAAAATGCGTACCAATTCTTGTTTTCCGGCTTGCAGTAAAAAGGCACATGTTATCTATCAGCATTAAAAAGATCTCACTTCTTTTACAACATCGGGCTCAAAGTGGCTAGTAAGCTTAAATTCAGATAAATCCCAATTTTTTCTAGCCATTTGTTACCGCAATAATTTAGATCGTCCTCTAATTATGAAAAGTGATTTACTTAACGAGTAATCTACCCTTTATCTCCTAGAATTAACTCTTACTTTCGATCTGTCTTTAAAGCCATATTTTAAATCCATTGTAAAAAGAGCACATGATTAGATTACATCTTTTGTCGTGCTCGCCATATTCATTGGATTCTATTCTCTACCTCTATATATCTCAAATCCGTTCTTGTATAGAATACTGTTGCTATATCTGGAGCGGATCTTCCAATGATGCCCATTCTATTTTAGATAAAAGGAAAAAACGGTTTGCAAACATAGTTGGAGCAGCTCTTGAAGCCAACATCCAGCCATTATCACATCGTCGTAATGTTGCTTCTCGTGCTCTTTTCTACAAATAAAATAATGTCCATTATTCTAAAGAGCTAGCGTCTCTTGTGCCATCTATTAAAATTCATTCATGTGAATTCTAATCTTTTTTTTTTATGTGACTATTCCTAAGTGCTCCAAAAACTATTATTCGTCTAGTTTTTTTCCTCGTACATTATTTCTTCGGAATTCGTTTCCTTCATCATCCTTTCCTAATTGATATAATTTGCAATCTTTTAAGTTGTTTGTCAATCCTTTCTCTGTAAGCTTCGTTTTTTTTCTTCCAGTAACTTCCAACTCTAATAGTGGTTGCTTGCAGCTTTGTTGGAAGCAAAAACGTCAAAAAAAAATTAAATTTTTTTTCGAACAAACCCTTTAGCAATTTAGCATAAGTTATTATTCACGTAAACCTGAGTAATTACAGAGTAAATTGCTTAACTTTATTCTAATAAAAAAATTTAGAAAAACTGCTTTAGTTTTTATTCACGTAAAGCTGACCAATTTCTCAGTAAATGCAATATCTTATTTTTATTCAACCGGCCTATTGCTTACAAAATTTAGGTAAAGCCTAAACGTTATGTATTTAAATTTTCTATATTTGTAGATATTTTGAAGAAAACAAATAAAGTTAGTAATAAGTAACTTTTTTTCTGGAGTTATTAAGTCCTGAAGTTTGATTTAACTTTGTGAAAAAAATAATTGCTTGGAGTACTATTTATTTACGGTGCTAACTTAGCAACATGATTACGAAATAAAAACTTTGACTAAAAGATCTTCTCAGCATTTATTTATCTACAAAAAACGCACAATCTATGTTCAGTTTGCGTCCTAAACATCCGAGATTTTTTGGAAACTCAAATATTTTTTTTTAGTCTACCTGAAACGTTTAAAAAACCTTTATATTGGATTTTAAAATGTGCCTTTTTATAAAGAAACAAAGAAAAATTAAATATGTAAACTAAAGTAAAATCTCATTTTTTTAGTATTGGCAAAAAATAATTAGTTTATCGTTGACTTTTTGTAGATACTTTATTTTCTAGTTTTTTAGCTTTTTAAATTATTAAATGCTAGTTGTTCAATATTTTCTTTTTTCTTGAAAAAACATTAAAATCTAAATATTAATAACTAATGGTTTTATAAAGAGTTGTTTGAATAAGGTTAGATTGAATGTTATTTATTTAATTATAATTAAATTAATAGATATTTATTAGATTTTTTTAAACAAAATTGATTTATATTTAGTTTTAATATATATGAAGTAATAATTTAAAAAACATAGTCTGTATTTTTTTAATTAGATAATTGTCAAAAACTGTGTTTATAGCTTTTGATAAATAATATTCAATTCACGTTACACCGCGAACGGACGTGTTTTTAATTACAAAATAAAAATGGCGAAAAATTTTTCGGCTTCACAATTAAAAGAAGTATTAGACATTCATAAGAACACAATGATGAAAATATTTAATGAAAAATTTGAAAGATTGGAAAAACAGATTGATAAGTTGAATGAAGACAATAAAATTCTTAAAACTGAAGTAAGCGAATTGAAAAAAGCTGTCGAATTTATTAGCGAAAAATACGACAAAATAATAATTGAACAAGAAGGATTGAAGGCTAATTGCGCAAAACCAGATAGAAACCAAGAAAAGAGTTTAACCATTAATTTGAGAGACAAATTGGCTGAGATTGAAGACCGAAGTAGGAGAAACAATTTAAGGATATCCGGTATAGAAGAATCAGTTGATGAAAGTTGGGACGATTGTGAAAGTAAAGTTCGTGAATTAATAAAAAAAAAACTTGATTTTCAAGGTGAATTCATTATTGAACCAGCTCATAGAGTTGGAAAAAATGATAAAGATAATACAATTAAAAAATGCAGAACTATCGTGGTAAAATTTTTAAATTTTAAGGACAAATCAACAGTGCTTGGTAAATATATAAAGACGAAACTTTGGAATCAAAGAATATATGTGAACGAAGATTTCAGCGAAAGGACAACCGAATTGCGAAAGAAATTGTTTACGGCTGCAAAAAATTTACGAATAAAAGGTAAATATGCAAAGGTTGTATATAATAAGTTAATAACGCGCGATTAAAGGAAATTCTTTTATTTTATGGTTTTCTAAAATGGTAAAATGGATTCCAATAATTTAAGCGACTTTGAATTAAGTTATAATTTTTTCCGAACTGATGAGTTTTTATTTAATAACCAATCAGATCCGGACTTAAATTACTTTTGTGAAGCACATGCTTTACAAAGCAACTGCTCCTATTACTATGCCGACAAAATAAAAGAGTTTCTTAACTGTAGATATTTTAACACAAATTTCAATTTAAGCATGAAAGAATCTCTTAATATTTTTAGTTTAACTTGCATGTCTGAAACCTGGTGTAACTTTAATAACTCTAATTTGAATTCAAGTATTTTTTTACCAGGTTTCAATATAATTTCTTTGGATAGAAAAAATGGAAAGCGAAGCGGAGGTTTAATAGTTTATATTAGAGAATATTTGCAGTATATTATCAGGCCTGACATGAGCATTTCTGATGACGATAATGAGGTCTTAACAGTTGAAATCCAAACAAAAAAAAAAAAAAAAATTTAATTATAAGTTTTTGTTATCGCCTACCTTCGGGCAGTATAGAAAATTTAAATTTATTTTTAAATGACATTTAAAAAAAAAGCATTTGTGAAAATAAATTATACTACTTAATAGGTGACATTAATTTAGATTGTTACCAATACTACACTAATTATGGCGTTAAAAAATTTTACAACGAGTTATTTGAACTCGGTGCTTTTCCCATAATTAACAAACCAACAAGAATAACTCCTACATCAAAAACCTTAATTGACAATATTATAACAACTGATGTTTTCAATAAATCTCTAAAAAGAGGCATCATTAAAAGTGACGTTTCGGACCACTTCCCTATTTTTTTCTCTATTAATATCGACGCAGATATAATATCTCAACAAAAACAAACTTTTAAAAAACTTTTTTTTCTAATGATAATTTAAAAACATTTAAAGAACAATTATCTTATCTTCATTGGAAACAAATAGATACCTGTGCTGACGCTAATTTAGTTTATAATACGTTTTTTAAAACGTTTTATGAAACTTACGATGCTAATTTTCCAAAACAAATAGTAAATAAAAAAGCTAAAAGTTTAATGTCACCTTGAATCACAAAAGAACTAAAAAAATCCTCTAAATTTCAACAAAAATTATACGTAAATATTTAAAGACAAAAACTAAACAAAATAAAGTTCTCTATAAAAAATACGCTAAAGAATTTGAAAGACAGAAAAAAAAAGAAAAAAAAAATTACTATTTTAATTTGCTTGATAGAAGTAATCTTAATTCGAAACGTACGTGGGAAATTCTAAGAGAACTCACTGGCATGCAGAAAATAAAAACGAGCTCATTGCCTAAAACTATTAAGATTAATGAAGAAACATCATTTGATCAAATTGCAATAGCTAACAAATTAAATAAATATTTTGTATCAGTTGGTCCTAATCTGGCCCAACAAATTCCTATCTTGAAAAACAAATTGAATAATTATGCTTTTCCAATAACTTCGTTCTTAAACTCCTTTGAGTTATCCTTTGAGGAAATTGAACTTTCTTTTAAAAAGCTTAAATCTAATAAATCAGTTAGTTATGATGATATTTATTGCAATGTTATTATCGACTCGTATGGAGTCATTAAAGATATTCTATTTCAAATTTTCAAATGTTCAATAAAACAGGGTATTTTCCCCGACAATTTAAAAATAGCCAGAGTTTCACCAATATTTAAAGGAGGGAATTCAACCAATGTTTCAAATTATCGCCCTATTTCGATTTTGCCTGTTTTTTCTAAAATTTTAGAAAGAATTTTATATAATATAATTTTTAATCATTTATCTTCAAATAATATACTGTATCAATATCAATACGGATTTAAAAAAAGTAATTCAACCGAACACGCTATACTCCAAACTACCCGCAATATTGCTGAATCTTTTAAAAAATCTCAATATACGTTAGGTGTTTTCATAGATTTATCGAAAGCCTTTGATACCATCGACCACAAAATCCTATTTAAAAAAATAGAGTATTATGGAATTAAAGGGAATATTTTAATGATTCTTAAAAGTTTTTTAAGCAACCGTAAACAGTTTGTTTACAGTAATACAACTGTCTCTTCCAATTTATTAGATATAACATGTGGGGTCCCTCAAGGTTCTATACTAGGACCTCTTCTCTTTTTAATTTACATTAATGATCTCCCTAAAGCCTCAAATTTAATGACGGTCATGTTTGCCGACGATACAAATCTTTTTTTAGCTCATAACAACATAACAACATTATTCCAAAATATGAATATTGAATTAACAAAAGTTTCTGACTGGTTTAAAGTGAATAAGCTGTCACTAAATGTTGAAAAAACTAAATGGATACTTTTTCATCAAACTTCAAAAAAAAAGCTACTACCTCCTGTGATGCCCTTACTTTTTACTGACAACGTTCAAATAAAAAGAGAACAAACTACTAACTTTTTAGGAATAAAAATTGATGAAAACCTTAGTTGGAAGTATCACATTGATTTATTGTGCAACAAAGTTGCTCGAAATATAGGAGTAATGTACAAGGCTAGAAATGCTTTAAATAAACACAGTTTAACGCAATTAGATTTCTCTTTAATCCATTGCCATATAAATTATGCAAATATTGCTTGGGGTAATACCAATAAATCTAAACTGCTACCTCTTTATCGTCAGCAGAAGCATGTTGCTCGGCTTATCAATTATAAAGATCGATTTGCTCATGCCAAACCATTATTATTTCAAATGAAAATTCTTAATATTTATCAGCTAAATATTTTTAATATACTTTGTTTTATGTTCAAGTGTAAAACAAACGAATCTCCAGTTTCTTTTCATAATCTATATACCTTAAAAGATAAAAATAAATATAACTTAGGAAATGATAATCAAATTCAGCAACCTTTATTTTTAACTAATTTTGGAAAGTCATGTATTTCATATCGAGGAGCTTTTCTATGGAACAAAATAGTTTTAAAAAATTTTGATTTTTCCCATGAATGGAATTATCTTTCATTCAAGAAAAAACTAAAAGAAATTGTTTTGTCTTTTGAAGACATTTTTTTATATTTTTAAATTCTTTTAAAAATGAATATGAAGTTTATTACATAAGGTAATATATAAATATTATATCTGATCCATAACTTATGTGTTTGTGAAAACAGATTATACTGTCCGCTCTTGGTGTTTTCTTGCGTTTAGAACGTGGTCTCCTTAGACCAAACTCTTCCCCTGAATAAATTCTTTTTCTTACTTGCATTACGGTTTGGTAAGAAACCTTTGAGCTATTTTTCATTAAAAATAATTTGTATTTTGTAAAAGACATGTATATCAATTTTTGTTACTATGATATTAATAACAATGTATAATGTAGGTTGTTGACCAATGGTTTATAATCAAAATTTAATATGGTTGACGGTAAAGGTAAAGAGAAATTTAAAGGAACAAACATTAGGTATTTACTTGTAAGTTAAATGTAAAATTATATATTTTTAAAAATCACAGTTCGTTTTTTTAATGCTATTTTATTTTTAACTTTTTGATGTATTTGATGAAAATTACTCAGGCAATACCTTTTTTATAGAGAGAGTTTTGTCAATTAAAGTGACTGCTACAGTTGCCGAAATAAGAAAAGGAATAATGAATTTATTAAAATACGCACTCGACAGATCAAATGGTGGTGGTCGGCGCGTAAAAGGCGATTAACCCGATGTATAACATTCATACTTTTTCCTAGTTGTTCTGGAACTATTGATAATAGTTATTATTGATAAATTGATAAATATAATACTGATAAATAAAACTTTTTTTTTTCAAACATTTTATTTTATTTGCATTGTATATAAAGTCCCATCAAGCAATTTAGTTGTATCTGATAAATTTACGTGAAATATAATATCCTCTGCGCAAATTATTGCTTTTTTATTGTGTTAATTTATTGCAATTAAAGTTGAGAAAATTTTTTAGTTAATTAGATTTAAACAAAATAAAAAACAAAAATCAACGTTGAATTTACGTTGTTTCAACGTTGTTTTAACGTCTTATCAACTACGTATCAATCGAATATATCACCTATTCAAAGTTGAAATATGGTTGATATGTAGTCGATAAGACGTTAGATCAACGTTGAAACGATGTAATCATCGACGTTGTTTCAACGTCGTAGTTTTCGACGTCGGATTTTATTTCCAATTCAACCAAATTTCAACGTTGTTTCAACGTGGCATATGGTCGGTTTACGACGTTGTTTCAACGTTATTTCAACGTCATTGTGCCGGCTGGGCAGCCATGCATGTACAATGACAGGCTTTTATTTTTGCAATTTTTTCTAATACCAACCATAGTTAGTAATATGTATCGTTGATAGATTGTGATTTCTGACATTCTGACAAACAGTAATTATTACCTGGTAAACAAAGATACTTAAGAGGCTGAAGCCAGAAAAATTTATATTAACTGTATGCTTTTGAGATTTCAAAGTCACTTAAGCCTTTACATCCGAGTTCTAATAGGTTACACAAAAAATAAATAAATATATCTAGATATAACAACACGGGCCAAAATAACATATCTTCTTGTTGGTCTATCCAACCAACAAAAACTTTAAACGGATCAGGTATCTGCATATAGTCTATATTTAGTTTCAAGTTATATTCTTTTTGAAAGCCTGCTTCAACTTCTGCTGCTGTTTTATTTGTAGAACATTGTTTTCCATCGCAGATTACACACAAGTCGAGTCGCAGTAAACACACAGTTTTCTTTTTTAACCTTTAACCCTACCATGCCGACGCTAATTGACTTAAACTTGTTACGTTTGAGTCCATACGGACCCCAGTTAAATAATTAAGTTATAAATAAAATATTTTGTTGTATACAAAGATTATTCAAGAAAAATTTATTCTGTTTTACTAAAAATAATACATTACTTCATTATTCACAAAAAGCGCGTTAATGTCTGACCAGAAAATGTTAAAAAGCTTCAAAAATTTTTTAAAAAAAAAAAAGTGATAGACTGCCATGCCAAACCAAACTCTCAGTCGATGTAGCAGCACTTCCTTTTGAGTCAGGCTATTTGTCAGTCGATGTAGCAGCACTTCCTTGCGAGTCAGGCTATTTGTCAGTCGATGTAGCAGCACTTCCTTGCGAGTCAGGCTATTTGTCAGTCGAGGTAGCAACACTATCTTGCGAGTCAGGCTATTTGTCAGTAGATGCAGCAGCACTCCCTTGCGACTCAGGCTATAAGATAGTCGATGTAACAACACTCCCTTGTAGCAGCAGGCTATAAGATAGTCTATATAGCAACACCTTAATATCTTAAATATTATGTTATTTATCTAAACATTTTAATTTTATTAAATGAAAGTGTATATATACATTTTATAGATATAGGTATATATCTATATCTATGTAAAAGAAGTCGTAAATATTATGTTATTTATCTAAACATTTTAATTTTGTTAAATGAAAATGTATATATACATTTTATATTTACTAGAATCCGCTTTAAGTTGTTTTAATAACCTTAATTAAGTGTTGTTTAATAATATAAATTATATTATGCTTAGCTAAAAAAAAACTGAAACATTTTGTAAATCTTACTATGTCTCCTTATTCACTGCAATAAATCAATATAGTTTTCTTCATCTATGTGAAATAACCACCAACAATTATGTGCAAGCAGCCATTTACAATTATGTTCTAAACTCCACTCAATGGTTTTGATTGTCAATGAATAAGTGTGTGGCAGTCGCCCTGATAGATACCCTGAGAAAAGATGTTTTGAGATAACACGTAGGCTAGAATAACAAAACAATATCTTTGTGTTCACCCAGGTTGCATCTTATTGTGTTACATCAGTCTTGGATTATAGCTGAAAGTCTTCTTGTGTTCATATTGTACTATTCAGCATAAATGCATACTATCCGTAAGGCATCCATGAAACAAATATTATTTTAATTGGGATTTATCTCGCTAAAAATACATACCGAATGGTAACTACTTATAAAGCATTTAATTATGCCCCACCACTGACATTTTCTATGCAACATATTGACGCTTTACACTAACAATCGTTGTCACAATAAATAAATGACTTCTTTTAATGTTCTTGTTGATATGCTACATTTTATCATAACTTGTTTAAATATTTTACTTTATAGCGAATCGTTATTTTCCATTCGACATCTAATATTTTTTACTTTCTTCCTTTCTCTGCCAAACTCTTTTTGACTTGTTATAGTTATCTAAGACATTCACTATTCAGTGCAACTTCACTTAATTTCATAGCATTTACAAAAAAAACTGAGAAGCTAATAAATCTCAAATTAGAGCTTGGATTTGTAGAAAATAACGACATGGTTACAAAATTATGATTATCTCTTAAGGATGATACACCTAATGTTCTATATTTTATTTCAGTACATTTTAGATGTAAGGATAAAACGAAAAATGAAAGAAGTTTGTACTTTTGATAGGAAATAAAAAAACTTTCGACTATTTAATTAAGATTTTATTCAATTTTTAATGATTAGTAAGAAAAAAGTTAAAACCGGTATTATGCCTGCATTGAAGTTACGCATTGCTAAAATACCAGAATTAAAAAATGATATTGGTTTTAGATGCACTAATGACAATAAACTCATTAATTTAATATATTAAAAAACCATTACAACAAAATTCATACCAACTAAACATGTTCTTTTATCTGGTTGTAAATAATATCCATATGGACATGAGCAAACTGCATTACCAGATACAACATAGCAATAATTTGACGAGTAACATCCTTTTGTAGAACAGAGACTGTTAGTATCTATAAAAAATTTTTTGAAAATGGTTTTTAGTTTTTGATAAGAAAAACAATAATATTATTAAAAATGACTGAAATAATATATATATATATATATATATATATATATATATATATATATATATATATATATATATATATATATATATATATATGTATATATAGAAATATATATATATATATATATATATATATATATATATATATATATATATATATATATATATATATATATATATATATATATATATATATATGTATATATATATATATATATTTATTTATATTATATATATATATAAATATATATATATATATATATATATATATATATATATATATATAATATAAATAAATAAATATATATACATACATACATATATATATATATATATATACATACATATATATATATATATATATATATATATATATATATATATATATATATATATATATATATATATATATATATATATATATATATAATATAAATAAATAAATATATATACATACATACATATATATATATATATATATATATATATATATATATATATATATATATATATATATATATATATATATATATATGTATATATATATATATATATATATATATATATATATATATATATATATATATATATATATATATATATATATATATATATATATATATATATATATATATATATATACCACTAGATCAACTTTAAGTCGACAGCAATAAAATACCCGCGGAAAGTCGACGCTTCAAAAATCAGTATAACTTTATCAATTAAAATTTTTTTTTTTCAAAAATTAATGAAATGGCTTCTTGTTCAATGAGGAATTAAATATTTTAAAACTTTTCTTCAATTTTCAATGTCAAGTCGACTTAACGTTTTCGAGAAATTTTTTTTTATTAAAAGTTGACTTTAACTTTTTTTTTTATTAGATCTCCTTAAAGTCGACAATTAAAAAAATGCGCTCCCCGCGGGATAACAATTCTTATAAATACACAGGCCGAGGTGAAAAAAAGTGTGTATTTTTGTGTCACTGGTAACGTTGTGGTTCACAAAATTAATTAAAAGGTTTTATAAATGAAACTTTAAGGGAAAAAGTTAATTGAAAAAACATTACTTCAAAGTATAAATTTTATTTGGAACTGTTTTAAATTAACTTTAAAAAAATAAGTTTTAATGTCGTTAGAAAGTCGGAAAAGGTTCGCATCTTTTATGCTATTTCGTTAATGATTTTGTTTTCAACAGTGTCTGGGATAGATCTGTATTTTGATCCAAACTTAATAATATCTTGTCGACCTGAAATAGAAAAGATATGTGGTGTAATTTGAAATAAAGATACAAAGTTATCTACTCAAATCAAAAGTAAATAAGAATAAATCAGCACTTTGTGACAAGTGATATAAATTAAAAAAAGTTTATGGATTATTTTAACATTTACCCTTAATTTTTTGTTTTATTCCATCTTATTTGATAAAAATTAACCACAATATTGTATTAAAAAGATAAATCTTTTTAATACAATATTATTATACCTAATCAGGGTATCCAAGTAAATGCATTAAGTGATACCGTGTGATTAAACTAACATACTTCAGAAATCTTTATAAAAAACACTCTGTCACTTATATTGTCCTTTTGATTATACCTACGACTTAAATAAGATTTATAGAACTTTTATAGCTACTCACAAGACTCAAAAGTTTTCACATATGTAGAACTTTCTCAAATGCTCTTAAATTTTACCCATCTCCTTGCCCTCATGTCTAAACATACTCTTGATACAATAAAATAAAAATTGAAAAAAATCAAAACACATTTATTAAAAGTTGAATTGTCAAAATTTGCTCCATAGTTATACACAAAATAACTATTTAAGTATTTGCTTACAGTGCATATATAAGTATTATTCACTATATTAGAGGAACTATATTTAAAGTGGAGGAGCTAATTTAAGTTGATTAATAAGGTAAAATAAAATAAATAAGCTATTTGATTATTATGTAGGCTATTTTTTTCTACTCTTGTATTGAAGGCACAGCCCACTTTGCACCACCATTTTAGCTGCTATTGAAGAAAACTTTCAATTTAATCCCTAAAGTAATATAACCTTAAATAACAATTTTTTTTTCATAGTCTAATGTGATCATTAACATTTAAAAAAAATCTTCAAAATAAAAAAAAAAAGTTGTAATATATAAATAGAGTCAGATTATCTGGTGTATACTTTGCTATAAAACTTGAGACTGAGACAGAACTTTTTTCAGTTTTATTTATTTGATAATCATTAGTTTGAAAATGGAACTCCAATTTGCTTGAACTGCTTTCATATTCAGTAGAATAAGTTTTCATTTGTATTTTTTTTAAACTTGAGTACAGAATATTGATAAAAGTTATTTAATTATCAATTAAAAATAGTCATATAAAAAATAACTTGATATACAAATAAAACTTTAATTGTTTTTTAAATTTAATTGTTTTATTTATAACATATAAAAACATGCCAAAAAAAAAATTAAAAAGTAAATAAGATATACACCTAATTCATTTAAAGTGCTTGCAGTGCTACTCTTAACTTTAATTGCTTTTAAAAGTCTTGCATTACATCTTGTTAAAAAAACTTTAGTAAATTTTATTGTGTTCTTTTGTTTTTCTCATAACAATACTTCTTGCAAAAAATAAAAATGGCTACTTTAAAAACTATTCAAACAAATCAAAATATCTTTATATATATACAGGAGTTTTGATAAAAAGCTCCAAGACACTTTCCCTATAAAAAGATAGTAAGCTGCTGAAGTTTGATAGTCATTTCAGCATCCGAAACCGTATAATCAGCTATTAGTGTAGCAAGGCGATGGCAATTATTTGTACAAGATCACGTTAAGTTGCCTTATTATATTTTTAGAATATTTTATTCAATACAGAATTTTTGTAAAAATCGTGTTCTAGAATAAATAGCGTTTTAGCTGAAACTCCAACCTGACTACTAATATCAGCCAAACCTAACAACTTTTTTTTAATTGTATCTTTAGGAATTAAGACAGGAGAGGAACAACTAAACCCACTTCCAGACTGATAATTAACCTTCATTCTACATTCTAATTGATTTTCAGATAATGCATTTTTTATTCTTTGTTCATTTAATCATATATTGTTCAAGGCATTTTTATTTTCTTTACTTGTAAGTCTTGCAGGTATGCCAACTTGCCTACCATAAAATATAGTTAACTTGATACAATCATAGTTTCTTAATTTAACAAAGGAAGGTGAATGTGTTATTTCCTATTTCCTAGTTAGTCTTGCTTTCTATTTAGTCTTGTTTTCTATCTTGTATTTTATTCTATACAAGTAGTCATGCATTCTCCTAACTAAACCATTGTAGATCACAAATATAAGAGTGTTTTATCTACTACAATATGGCGAACAAAACTATCTTGTCAACTGTTAAATAAGTAATAATAACTATCTTATAATATATAGATCTAATTACTATACTAATGTGTCTAATAACTAATTATAAGACACTTGTATATTACTAGTAATTATTAGTTATTAAACATTAGTTATAGATAGTATTATTCTGTATGATACAGTCGTTATAGTTTAGGCAGGAACAACTTTATAGAGTTTAAGACTGTTAACAGTCAAAAACTCTTTATAGTTATTCCTGCCTAAACTATAATACCTGTACCATAATGATTAATACTGCTAGTAATACTAGCAGTACTAATCTGAACGCATATTAGAAGTCAAATACACTAGTAGTATATTAGACTTCTAATAGGTTGTCTAGTTTACTATATAGCAATAATATTTCCTTCATAAAAGCACTTAAATATTTCGAAAAATAGAAAAAAGTTTTAAAATAAGATTCTTAAAGTTAGTGTAAAAAAATAAAAAGGTTCAGCTACAATATAAACAAACAATATAAACATACAAAATTTTCAAAATAAAGAAATCAAAACAAAAACATTCATAAAAAACAACAAGTTTCCGGGAAAAGCGACTCCGCATGGTAAGGAAATTCGTTTGAAATACGAGAAAAATGGAAATGACTTAAAATAAAACTGTATATCTCCTATATTTCATATATATGTTGTATTTGCAATGATATCCGTTAATAAACTCTCAAAACTTTAACTGAGTAACAGAGAAAACATTTTTAACTCCATAACAGCATGATATATACAGTTTTACTTCATAATCTTCAAGATATTAAGTGCCGTCGACCTTACGTCGATATTTTGAATTTGTTTACATATATAAGCTTAAAATGAGATATTTAAAAAAATACTCATCGACGGCAGTTAAAAAAAAACAAATTTGTATTTTTAATCAAAAACTACTATATTTCATTGAAATAGAAAAAAAAAACTTATAGGTATAACTGAATTTGATGAAACTAAGATGAAAAACGTTAGGTCGACTCAATTTTGTCGACTTTCCACTCAAGTCGACTTTCCGTGGAAATTTTTTACACGATTTGGCGACTTTAAGGCGATCTAGTCATATATATATATATATATATATATATATATATATATATATATATATATATATATATATATATATATATATATATATATATATATATATATATATATATATACATATATATATATATATATATATATATATATATATATATATATATATATATATATATATATATATATATATATATATATATATATATATATATATATATATATATATATATATAAACATATATATATATATATATATATATATATATATATATATATATATATATATATATATATATATATATATATATATATATATATATATATATATATATATATATATATATATATATATATATATATATATATATATATATATATATATATATATATATATATATATATATATATATATATATATATATATATATATATATATTCATATACATACATACATTATTTTTTCTTTAACCATCAAAGGATAAATAATATAAATTTGATATAGTCTGCAATAAATATATATATATATATATATATATATATATATATATATATATGTATATTTATATATATATATATATATATATATATATATATATATATATACATATATATATATATATATATATATATATATATATATATATATATATATATATATATATATATATATATATATATATATATATATATATATATATATATATATATGTACATATATATACAATATACATATATATGTATATATATATGTATATTGCAGATTGTCATAATAGTGTATGTATATTGCAGATTGTCATAATTGTTAGTTTTTGTGAAGCAATTTGCACAAAGGAAAGCTACATGCTGTAGAAACATTGGAGTCTATTGAGGTTCGCTGGAAAACTAATCACAATTAAAAAACTTATTACTAAATCAAGTATTTTACGCATTTACAATATGTTTGTTTAAAAAAAAAAAAAAAACCTAAATTGTTGCTGTTTTTTTTACGGTGTATTCTCTCTCTGAAAATTATTCTTTGTGGAATTGAGAAAAGAAAGTGCCAGTTAAGTCCGTCAATGCTATTATTAATACTATATTTTGGGATGAGGTCACCTCGTTAAGGAAAATTGACTAGAAAATTTAATCCAATTTGCAACCTTTTGGACATGTGGTCTTGTATTCTAACTTTTTTAGGGTGTCTGGTATCTTTGTACTCTGAACTGTATTAGCTAAACAATTTATTCAAGCTTACCAAATGAGGTTTCCAGGCTGGAATCGTGAACTAAAGTAAAGCATGGACAGATGTTGAATAGAGTTGCTTCCATAAGGAAGCTTTGCGAGATTAGAAAGTGTCTTGTAGGATGCCTGGTTTTTCATTTGCTTTACTTGAGATAATGATGGATTGGTTTTAATTTGTATTCCCAAGTCGCGATTAGAGGTGGTTACTTCCGATGTAGTTCGAGTTTTTGAACAAGGGCCCGATTTTTTTATTGAGTACTCAAAGTGTGTTAAAGTTTTTCGGCCGAGTATCCAACAAAGAGTAAGTGTCATATAAAATGTAAAAATATGCAAAAAAAATGTAAGTGGCATAGTTTTTTGCCATGATCTTACATTTCTTTACATTTAGCTCAGTGAGCTAAGACTTCTATCAAACAAATTGATCAATATCTGATAAGAGTTGCAATTAAGCAGCAAGTGAGTTGATAGTTTTTAGAATTTTTGTGTTATTAGGGTATATGTTACAACATTTTTTAATGTTTATTAAATCTGGCATATCGTCAATGAAAATAAAATATAAAAATGTCTTAAGATTGATCTTAGCGGAAACACACTTGTCACAAGTAACCAATTTGATTGGGTGTCACTTAGTATAACTTGTTGAGACCTGTTGGTTAGAATCACTTCAATTAAGAATTTTTTTTTTTTTAATTGAAGGGATTTTCTTTGATTTCATAAATTTTTAAATTGTAAAGAATTCGCTGATTTGGCACTTTGTTAAATGCATTTTCAAAATGCAGTAATATAACGTCAACTGGTAGTTTTTTGTCTATATTTTCATTCAAGAATATATGCCTTTTTTTTAAGAAAAATTTTTAAAATTAAGTGTTAAATTAATTTGCTATTGTTATTTTGTCAGAGCTATTGATATCACTGTAACTGGAAACTTGCATAGTTAAAATCTGACTAGTTACATAGCATTTACTATTTATAAGTGAAAATAGTTCATTAACAAGGGTGAGTTTTATCTTCAGTTATTCAGTAAAGAACATCTTAATTTTATAATAAACTTTTTTGTTTCTCTATATTGATGGATTGGAGTTATGATTTTCCGTTTTGAGCTAACAATCGTTCCTAAAGTGAATTTTTAGGACTAATCAGAGATAAAAATTCTTTTGTCTTGCATAGTTAATGTTTTTGAGAATGGTTTGTTTGGCACACAAGATATGAATGACAACAATCAAAGTATTTTTTGAGCAGAGTTGGTAATATTATTTTACGTTTAAGTCTGTAATAAAATGACTAGTCAACCTTTTTAAAATTTTTTTTGATTTTCTATTGTTACCAAACTTGTAAATGATTTTAGAGCTGTTAAAGTGCAAGCAAATTTGTATTGCTAAGTGTTAGAGCGAGAATAATTTTACAAGAGGAAAATAGTGATTTAAAAATCAAAATAATCTATGGGAAATTGTCACCAGAAATAATGATGCCATTGATTTCATTGTTTGATAATTATGTATTGATACAGAAAAAAAATACATAAAATCCTTCAGTAGGCTTTTAACAAGTAATATTTAAAAAAAAAAATATGTGAGTAATAAATATTCATATAAACAAGATCCAATAAATATGTAAACAAAAAAAATATATAAACAACCTAAGCATGTTCTGTTGTCTGATTCCAAATAAAATCCGCTTGGACATGAACATATTGCATTACCAGATACTACATTGCAATAGCTGTATGAATAGCATCTTTTTGTATCACAAAGTGTGTAAAAATCTAAAAGTAAGCAATTTTTGTATTCGATGATAACATTTATAATAAAACAATTAAATAAAAACATGTTTCAATAAACAAATAAATAAAAACAACTATAACACACCGACGCATGTCCTGTTATCTGATTGTAAATAGTATCCATATGGACAAGAGCACAATGCAATACCAGATACCACATCACAATAGTAATTGTAATTAAAAAAAGTGCAGTTTTTTTCATAACAAAGGTCTTTAAAAAAAATAATATTGTATAAAAATATATATTTTTAATTAAAGTATCAATATTTAAAAGTATTCAACCAAAATATTTATTTTATTTTCATTAATTTTTATTATAAACCACATCGCAAATAATAGTTATAATAATAAGTAGAGTTTTCTTTATAACAAAAATTTTATATAAGACAAATCGAATACAAAGAAAAAAACTTTAATAATTGTATCATCGTTATATAAACAATAATTGACATTAGTATTATAAAAAAATATTTAAACTAGCTGACCGAAATCGTTAATGCATGAGTTTTCCTAAGTCTATTCTAATAAATTTTTTAAATTTTTCCTTGGTATTTCTTGGTATTCAATAAATGGTATTCACGGCGGATGATTGCCTTCGGGCATGAAACTTTAAGTCCCTCTATTTAGTTGTTTTTATTCATTTAATTACATAAAGTATAAACTGCTCTTTTATTTGATAATATTGAGCAATGTCATACGAACAAGAGGTTTTGTATTTTACACCGCAATACTTTTTTTTTTTTTTTTTTTTTTTTTTTTAGTTTACATTATTTACATGTCGTGATTTCCATGTAATATAAACATATAAACTTGGAACCTGGAAGAAGATCATATTGATCTTGTCGCCAGAACCATATAAAAATTACAATATAAATATAATATAGAATAATACAGGTTGTTTATAACAAAATAAGAATCCAAAACATTTGAAATAAGAAATGGTTAAAATAATATCTCAAAAATATTTCAATATATTATCCGTAGAAAAAATAATATTCTTTAACTTGTTTTTAAAAACAGAAAAAGAGACATTAATGAATCTAAATTAGGCTGTACAATTTTATTCCAGATATAAGGTGCTCGATAATCTATACAAAATTGATTAAACTTTGTTTGAAAAAAGGGTTCTTTTAAATAGTTATTATTTCGCAAACTATATTTATTCTTTACTTTAAAGGTAAATAGATCTTTAAAAACATGAAATAAGGGGTTATTCATACAACAAAACGTAAAACATAAAATATTGAACAAGTTAAGTTCATAAACATTTAATACATTCATATCTTTAAATAGAGGTTTTGTATTTGAAAAACGATTTAAAAAATATATTATTCGCATTGCATGTTTCTGATGGCGGTAAAAACGTTGCAACTTACTTTTACCTGTACTTCCCCAGGCAATATTTGCATAGTTTATATAGCTATGAATAAATGAGTAGTATAGTTGTTTTATATTATTTTTATTTAGATAATTTCTAGAGCAGCCGTGGCGCAGTGGTTAGAGTTCTGGCTCAGAATCCAGAGGTCCGAGGTTCGACGCCAGCTCTAGCCCAACAAGTGACATTGGTACGGAAGGAGGCGTGAACTTCCTGTTAAATGCTCTCCCGCGGTGCTCTATGATAAGACCGTAAGAACTTCTGGGAGCACCTAAATACATACAAAAAAAAAAAAAAAAAAAAAAGTACTTTTTGCAACTTTTGTTGATATATAATCAATATGAGCTTTCCGTGTCATATTTTCGTCAAGATAAATACCTAAAAATTTTAAAACGGAATCTTTTTTTATTTCTACTTTGTCAATATAAAGTTTAGGTAAATCATAAAGCAAAAAGCGTTTTTTTGTTGAGGAGTGGAAAAGGGTCCACTTTGTTTTCTCAATATTTAAGGTTAATTTATTACATTTAAACCAGTTAGAAACTTAATTAAGTTCTTTATTCATATCTAAAAAAAGTTTGTTAATGTCTTTGTTTGAAAAAAATAAATTGGTCTCGTCGGCAAACATGATGCTTATAAGATTCGAGGCCTTATTTAGATCGTTGACGTATACTAAAAAGAGAAGTGGGCCAAGGATAGAACCCTGTGGAACATTACATTTTATTTCAATTAATGTTTTATTTTGAAGATTAATAGGAAGCAATTCTTCTCCGTGGTAGACGAATTGCTTTCTATTTGACAAGTAGATTTTATACCATTTGATCATTTTACCAGTTATTCCGTAGAACTCAAGTTTTTTAAGTAAGATATCATGATTGACTGTATCAAAAGCCTTTGATAAATCAACAAAATTGTGATTAAGCAAAAGAATTTGAGACTTCACGTGTAAATTGAATAATGGCTTGTTCAGTTGAACTATTTTTTTTAAAGCCAAACTGATTTTTATATAGTAAATTATTTGAAACCAGGTAGTTGTATGTTTTTTCGAAAGTAGTAGAAGAAGGAGAGTTCCGGGACATTTTTATTTTCAACCCTATTTTCAACCATAAATTAATATTAATATAGGGTTCAATGTTAACCATATTGCATATAAATTATTTCAACAAGAAATAATTTTTTATTTTAAAAAATTCAATTTTTTTAAAATAAGTGTTAATTTTTATTTCTTGTTATGAAATATTACGAAAATTTCTTGCATGACGTCACAGGTCACGTGACTTTTTCTAATAATAAATATTATCTGGTGTTTTTAACTTTTCTTCTTCTAATCTTTCCTTTTCTAACTTTTCAGCATGTAATTTAAATTTATTTTGCAAATAACGAGCTAAACTTAATCTTCTTTTATAACTTCCTAATTTAATATCTACATCTTTACTTGTAAAATCCATTTCTTATAATTTATGTAAAGAAATATATTTTCAATTTTTTTTCTTGCTTCTTATTCAAACCCTAACGAATGCAAATACTTAATAACTTCAAGTTTTTACCATTTTCTGCAGCATTAGATGATGCATATTCTGTTCCTCTATACCCCATCGAATATAAATACTTTACTACTTCAAGGTGACCATTTTCTGCAGCTTCATTAATTGCATTTTCTGTTCCTCTATACCCTAATTCATGTAAATATTTAACTATTTCAATTCGACCAATACTTGCAGCGAAATCAATTGAATCTTCTGCTCCTCTATACCCTTTTTCAATTAAATACTTTACAACTTCAAGGTGATCTTTGTGTACAGCATGATAAATTGCATATTCTGTACCTCTATACCCTAATTCATGCAAGTATTTTAATATTTCAAGGTGACCATATTTTGCAGCACTAGTAATTTCCCATTCTTCTACTCTATATCCAATAGAATGTAAATATTTTACTACTTCAAGATGACCATTTTCTACAGCAACATGAATTATCCATTCATAACATTCATATCCTAATTCAATTAAATATTTTACTACTTCAAGGTGACTATTTTTTACAGCATTATCTATTGCATCTTTTATACCTTTATAACCTAATGAATGTAAATATTTTTGTACATCTTTTGTACCCTTTTCACCTAATTGATTTAATAATTTAATAAGATCATTTCTACCTATACTTGCAGCAAAATCAACTTTATTACCTTTTTTATACCTATATTTTTTTAATATTGCAGTAATATAATATACTTGAGTTGAAGGTTTTATTAAAAATTTATTATTCTCAAAATTATTTTCTAATTCCATTCTTTTTTATATACACAAGAAAATTATTTAAATCATTTTCAATTTTTTTATTTTTTAATGCGCATGCGCTGGGATTTACTTAAGCATAGTAGCGCTTATGCGTAATAGTGAAACATTGCTTAACTTTATCACTACTAGAATTTATATTCACTACGTGTATCAAAAGTTTAAATATATCCATTTTGAACAGCTAAATTATTAAACAATTCTGAACCTTTATACCCTAATTCATGTAAATATTTAATTATTTCAAGGTTACTATCTGATGCTGATTCTGAGCATATCTGGTTATTTACTGCACAATTAAATGCATATTCTGTACCTTTATACCCTAATTCATGTAAATATTTTACTACTTCAAGGTGACCATTTCTAGCAGCAGAATTAATTGCATCTTCTGTTCCTTTATACCTTAATTCATGTAAATATTTTAATACTTCATGGTGACCATTTTCTGCAGCATCATCAATTGCCCATTCTGTTCCTTTATACCCTAATTCATGTAAATATTTTAATACTTCAAGATGTCCATTCATTGCAGCAATATCAATTGCATATTCTGTACCTTTATACCCTAATTCAATTGCCCATTCTGTTCCTTTATACCCTAATTCATGTAAATGTTTAATAATTTCAAGATTTCCATTTTTAGCAGCATTTTCAAAAGCATCTTCTGTACTTTTATACCCTAATTCATGTACATATTTTAGTATTTCTTCATCATCTTCATTATCTTCATCATCTTCATCATCTTCATCATCTTCATCTTCTTCGTCATCTTCATCATCACTATATTCAGTAGTTTCTGTAATTTCAGTAACTTCAGTAGTAGTAACTGTAGTAACTTCAGAATCTTCAGTCATTTCAATATCATGAATATTAATAATATTTAATTTTTCTTCTATTAATCTTAATCTTTGTTCTATTGATCTTAAAAATGAATTTTGCATTTCGTTTTCCATTCTTTTTATTATGTAAAGAAAATTATTTAACTCATTTTCAATTTTTTTGATTTAAAATATTTTTACAAATAATAAAAATAAAAAATGAATGATGATGAGATTAATGAAATATCTGAATTTCAAAAAGAATTTAAACTTTTTGAAGAATTATTAAAATTTGAATTTGAAGAATCAGATTCTGAAGATGACACTTATTATACGTCTGATGAAGCTACTTATTTTACATCTGATGATGAAGATGAAGTTAAAGAAAAACCTATAGTTCCAATTCCTTTAAAAACAGTTCAAATCATGGAACTGCATAAAGATAAGCTGAAATGGATTAATTATGTTCCAACTTATAATGTTATTAATGATGATTATCCTGCTATAGATAATACTTCTTTTAAAAAACATTACAAAAAAAGAAAATTTAGTTTTGAAAAACCATTTAATGTAGATATTAATTTTACTGAAGATGGAAAACCTTCATCAATTCATTTTGTAGAAAAACTACCTATTTTTTGTAAAAATATTTTAAAAGGTAATTATTGTCCTTTTGGAAGAAAATGTAAATACAATCATGATATTCCTTATTGTTGTACTGTAAAGGAAAGACTAATATGCACTAAATCTTCATGTCAATATAGACATATTCATATTTGCTATGATTATCCTAAATGTAGGAATAAAGAGTGTGTATTATTTCATCCTAAAAAGTCAGAATTATTAAAATTAAGAAAAGCTAAAACTAAATTATGTAAATATATTCTTGATAAAAAAGAATGTAAAAATATAAATTGCAAATATGCTCATTCTATAAAAGAAATTGAAGAAAATGTAGAAATTTGTCATTATACTCCATGTAAATTAGTAGAGAGTAAATTAAAGAAAAATAAAAAAGGAGAAAAAATATTAATATATAAAAATGTTAATGATAATAAAAAGTGTAATTTTTTACATCAAGGTGAAAGCATTTTAAATTATATTGCTAGAACTTTAAAAACAAAATAGATACGAGGATTAAAGAGTGATTTAAAAAAATCTTTACATTTATAAAATGTATAATAGTAGAATGTTTTTATATTATGAAAAGCATGAACAATATAGAATAACTTTTAATATTAATTCAGATTTAGAACATAGAGCAATAAAAGATAGACATATTAAAGTATTCGCACAAGAAGATTTTACAGTAAAATCAAATTCATATGAAAACATTTCTTTAATGTGTGGAGTTGAAATAGATAAAGGACATGTAATGATTTCACTTGCAGAAAATTATAAACCATCACTAAATTTACTAAATTCTGTTGTAATAGAGTCTACTGATGATATTAAAATAACTTTATATAATTACGATAAAAAAGATATAAACATAAAAAAAGGAGATTTGTTATGTTGTATATCAACTTATAATGGTGTTTTAAATGCAAATTATATATCACATAGAGATGCTTTAGAACCTGTTAAAGAAGAACAAGTTAGACCACATAATGACTCAGGAACTAAACAGAAAAGTGATAAAGAATCTGTAAAATCTTTATTATCAAGTATAAGAGAAGTAATTAAAGAAACTATATATGATGAAGATAAAACTATATTTGATTTTGGTAAAAAGTGATTTAGCGAAGCATTGATCACAAAAGTGATTTAAAACAAATTTTTCTTTATAGAAAAAAGAAATGCTATGTAATAATGGATATAATAATGAATGTAAGCAGCTTTATCCAGATCTTAACCAGTTTTCAGAAAATCCATCTGCACCACCACAATCTATAGATCAGAGATATCGATTAGATAAGATAAGTGAAATTCAAAATAAAATGGAATGTGAAAGAAATAGAAGAGCTATGCTAAGTAAAAAATATCACAGAGCTGTAAGAATAATTTCAGCTATCGATAATTCATTACTTGCAACTACTATGACACTTGGAGCTGTTGGTATTGGTTTTTTAACAACAATAGTTGGAACACCAGTAGCTATTGCATGTGAAGGTGCAGCATTAGGTATGGGTGTATTATCATTAATAGGATCACAAGCTATTAAAAAATTAGCAATAAAAGCAGAAAAGCATGAAAAGATTAAAGTACTAGCTGATGCAAAACTAAATACAATAAGTAGTCTTATTTCTAAAGCTATATCAGATCAATATATTGATGATGTAGAATTTAATATGATACTTTCAGAACTTGAAAAGTTTCAAGCTATGACTGAACAAATTAGAACAAAATCTAAAAATAATATAGATGAACAGACTAAAGAGTCACTCATTAATCAAGGTAAAGAGAAAGCAATGAAAGAAGCTATGGAATTGCTAAATATGAGATTTAACAAAAATCAGAATATAGGAGTGATGAATAATACTCTTAAGAATTAAATAAAAAAAACATATATTTTATATTACTTGATCATATATTATGTATTATTTGAACATATATTATGTATTACAAACATAATATATGTTGATTTAGATCTTTTTAGGGATCTGAGGATCATAGAGTGATTTAAAAAAATTATTGCTTATATAAAAATGTATGCAAAAGCTATAGATATTGATGCAAGATTAAAAATAGCAAAAGAACTTGCTAGTTTAAAGAAAAGTATATATCAAGATTCTATTAATGAAAAGTTAGGCTATGATGCTTTACAGACTAACTTGCAAAAGTTGTACAAACCAATAATTGATAGTCAATCTGGAATAAAAGAAGGTATATCTAAATTAGAAAATAAAGCTGATCAAATAGCAAATACTTTTTCAAATTATCCTGCTTTACTAGATTCTGAAACTAAAGCAATCACAGAGCAAGGAAAAATTATGCCACCTGAAGTTGTAGATAACATGAGATTAGGAGCTACAGCAACAGAATATTTAAAGTTATATACTACTAAAAATAGTAAAAAAGTATCAGATGATATATTTGGTATTCACTACAATGAAGGTGATAAAAAATTTTACATTGGTAAAAAACAAATAAATATTGAAGGTGATGATATAATTATTGAAGGTAAAAAATACATTGGTACACCAGGCCTTTGGGAGATTATAGTAAAATCTCATCCTGTTAGATATACTAACGATGATCGTAATAAGTATAAAGAAATTTTAGATCAAACAGATGCAATTCGCTCTGAGTTAAATTTAGCAAAACCAAGATCATCTAGAGGTTATAAGTACACTAATGTAATAAAACCTATTTGGGAAGAGATGATTGGAAAGTCTGGAAAAGGAGTTGTCATTCTTCCTAGTGATCCAAATGCACTATTTGAGATGCTTAAATTACGCTTAGCTGGTTTACAAGCAGGAAATACTGGAACAAGAAATGAGATTGTTGCTATTTGTGATGAGTTGTTACGACAGGGTCAAATAGATGATGATGAGTATAAAGCATTACAGAAAGCAATAACTTAAAATGAATTAAAAAAATTATTTTATATATAAAAATGGCAAAATACTATGATACTCTTATCAATCTTTCAGATAGTCAGAAAGAAAAAATTAAAAAAGCAATTGAATCTGATACTAATGCGAGTATAAAACTATCATATGAAGATTTAAATGGTGAACACAAAATAGCTTTAACAGAGTCACAAAGAAACAGAATGAAAGCAGCCTATTTAAAAAATAAGGGTATAACGCTTTCACTGAGTAGAGCACAACTTAAACATAATGTTAAAAAAAATGGTGGATTTCTACCTTTACTAGGATTAATTGGAAGTGTAATTGCATCAAAAGATGTTCCGGCTATAGCAACAGGATTATTGACTGGAACAGCTGCAGCTGCTGGAAGTACTATAGTTAATAAAATTGCTGGAAATGGTATTATTTATGGAAAAAAGAATGGTTATGGATTTAAAATTAGAAAAGTAGGAAAAGGAGTATTTTTAAACCCATGGAATGGTAGTTATAATTATTTAGACGGATATTATTCTAAAAATGGAAATGATTATTCATCAGTAGGTAAAGGTTTGTTATTAGGAGAAAATTCTCCATTTAAGAATATACCCTTATTAGGTCTTTTTCTTTAGATCACTTCGTGATCCAGGCTTTGCTAGATCTTCATAAAAATATATATTTTTAAAAAAAATATATATTTATTGTTTCCACAACGAAGTTGGATAATAAAATAAATCTAATCCACTTCTATACTTTCCATTTAATAAATCAGAAGACAAATCTATAACAACAAATCCATGCTTTTTTGACCAAGCTTCATTACAAAACTTTTTAAACTCATCTAATTTCATATTATTTGAAACATGGTCATTATAAATATGATTTACATTTTTAGAATCTTGTTTAAACAAGCATATAAAATTTGCATTTTCTCTTATCGTTCTCCTAGGCAACTCAAAATAATTTTGTGCCAAGTAGAAACAATCTACATTGCTATGTCTTCCTCTTATATAGTACTTTTCACACTTGTTTTGTTTTGTTAATTGTAAATCATCGAATATCATTAAATTATTTTTAATAGAGTTAAGACTTTCAGGTTCTGGTACATCCTCTGCTGTTTCAAAAAATTTACACTCTATATCTGTTTTATCTTTTAAATCTCTTGAAATGTTTTTAATAACAAACTCTGGATTTACATTGTTTTTATTTATTTGATCTTGCAACTCAAATAGTTTAAGAATAACTTCTTTTGGTAATTTATTTTCAAAAGAATTTTTTAATATTTTGTATTCAGGTTGAAAAAGAGATTTTCCAAAAACTTGTAAATTATTATAGTCTAACCAACCAGGCCTTAATAGCAAGTTTAATAATAATGTTGTTTTTCCACAACCTGATTTTCCAACAATAATCCCAATTATACTTTTAGGTAATAACTCATTATTTTGACGTTTACTTTTATTTACATTCCATGATAAATCTATAATTTCCATTTTTTTATTTACGAAAAGTATTTTTTTAGATCGCTTTTTGCGATCCTTGGATCTTTTTGTGATCTAAATAGATTTTGTGTTAAATAAATTAAAATACATATATAAAATGTACTGCGTTAAATGCAAAAGTAAAACAGATACACTCCATTTACAAAATGTTGTAAGTAAAAACAAAAGAAATATGAAATGTGGAAATTGCACAATCTGCGGAACAAGAAAATGTCAATTTACAAAAGGAACTGAAAGAGCTCAAAAAGGAGGTGATTTGGTAGAATCTATTAATAAATTTACAAGTAATAGAAAATTACCTTTACAAAAGTTTCCAGGTGAAATGCATATACCAGGTATGAACTTTGCAGAACCTGGTACTAATTTAGATGAAAGATTAACTTCTACTGAGATGCCTAAAGAATGGAGCATGCCTGTAGATAGAGTTGATAAAACAGCTTATATTCATGATCTTGCTTATAAACATTTTCCAGATAAAGAGCATAGAAATTTAGCTGATAAAATAATGCTAGAACAAATGGATGCTATACCTAATCCGACACCTCGTGAAAAATTGGAAAAAAAGATTATAAAACCTATCGTATCTGCTAAAGTAAGGTTTGGTATGGGAAATAAAGAGTCAATGAGTATTAAAGAATTATGTCAAAAAAACTACCAGCGCAGAGGAAAAAAAGCAAAAACCTGAAATGGACTGATGAACTTGCAAATGAACTTCATAAACCTGTTATAAAACATTTTAGAAAAAGAAAAGTACTTTCAAATGGAATTGATGATATATGGGCTGCTGATTTAGTTGACATGCAATCTTATTCTAAATTTAATAATGGTATAAAATACTTATTAATGGTCATTGATATATTTTCAAAGTATGGATGGATTATTCCATTGAAAAGTAAGACAGGAATTGAAGTTGCTAATGCATTTAATAAAATCTTTAAAGATAGAAAGTGTGCTAAATTATGGGTAGATAAAGGCTTAGAATTTTATAACAAGCATGTTAAAGCATTAGGTGTTCATCTCTATTCAACTGAAAATGAAGAAAAAAGCTGTGTAGTTGAACGATGGAATAGAACAATGAAAGAAAAAATGTTTAAATACTTTTCTGCTAATTCTACTAGAAAATACATTGATGTTTTAGATGAAATGGTAAAACAATACAACAACACAAAGCATTCTTCAATTAAAATGACACCAGCTGAAGCAAGCAATAAAAAAGAATGAAAATAAAGTTTGGTTAAATTTAAATGGTAAAGTGATATCAGAGTCTCCCCATCCTAAGTTTGCAATAGATGATAAAGTAAGAATAATTAAAAAGAAAGGAGCGTTTAAAAAAGGATACACACCAAGATGGACTGAAGAAGTATTTACAGTATCACAAATTCAATACACAGATCCACCCACTTATAAAATAACTGATTACAATAATGAAGAAATACAAGGTACTTTTTATGAACAAGAACTTCAAAAAACAAGTCAAGAGATATTTAGAATTGAAAAAGTTATTAAAAAACAAGGTAATAAATCATTTGTAAAGTGGTATGGGTATCCTGATACTTTTAACTCATCGGTTGATAATACAGAATTGAAAAATATTTGACAAAGCCCGGATCACATAGTGATTTAAATTTTTTTTACTATTCAAAAAATGAACAACTCAAATGTAAATGTTAATATATGTGTAACAGCTACTTCTGGTAATGCTAATACAAATACTACTGTAACAACAACAACTTCAAATTACAACTCTAGCAAATGATGTAAGATAAAATTTATATATTTTTACAAGAAAATTAAAAAAATTGAAAATGATATAAATAATTTTCTTTTATATATAAAAAGAATGTCATATGTAGATATTGAAAATTTTGATGAAGCAAATTTATATGTAAAAGAAATAAAAAAATTTAATAAACCTGTTCAATATCAAAAAATAGTAATTGAATACAAATACTCTAACTTTTCAGAACCTTTAAGAGTAAAAACTCCAAAATCGTTATCATATGGAGTTTGTGAAAATAGAGACATGAAAACAAAAGAACTTACAGGATACTCAATTCCTTTTGTATGTGAAAATGATATATTTATCGCAATTATTGAAGCTATTGAAAAATTTTGTAGAAATAAAGTTATTGAAAATGAAGCAACGTTAAAAAAAGGGGGTATGAAAAGCTTAAATATTAACAACTTGAATATTTTAAAGTATAGAAATGATGATTTTAAAGCATCTCCAGTTATATATGCAAAAATACCAACAGATTATAAAAGTAAAAAGATGGATCAAGTATTCAGAAATAAAAATGGTGATATTTTAGGAGAAAATCTTATTAAAAAAAGATGTGATGTTGTTGGATGCTTAGCAATTGAAGGTATATATATAGGATCAATGATTCAATCTATTCAAGTAAAATTATTAGATGCAGTTGTATCTAAAAATGAGTATAAGATAGAAAGATTTTATATTAAAGATGTAGACTTAGAAAGCGAAGATGAAGAGTAAATATTAATTTTATATATTAGCAAATAATATATAAAATGAGATTGCAAAACAATCTAGGTCTCTTTGATCTAAATAATTATTATAAATATAAAAATGTATATTGAAATAGAAAAAAATAAACAAAATCCAGTTATAATTAAATTTGATGATATTATTAAACTTGATGAAAATAAAGAGTATGAAATGGCACTTGATAGATTTCAAACTATTCTCTATAGCGATTCAACTAAAAACAAAAAAGTATATATATTAAATAATCTTGTAGATGGAAAAATTGTATCTAATAATGGAAATGCTAAGAAAACGACTGTAATGTATTCATTTATTCCTATTATTGTTTCTAAAATTTCAGTTATTAATGAACAACCGTTATCTAAGAAATATTTTCCGTTAAAAACAAAATCCATTTCAGAAATGAAAATTGACATCATTGATAACTTTAATAAACCTATAGATTTTAATAATGAAAGTTATACCATAGAATTTCATATAAGAGAGAAAAAAAAGTAGATCCATATATAAATTTTTTTTATATTGAAAACAATATAAAAAATTATGACATATATAAAAAATGTCAATAACAATACATATATCTTCAAACGATACTGTTATAAATACTAATATGACAGTACCTATTGAACTAGATGCAGATAAAGAGTATGGAATAGCTCTAAAAAAATTAATGACTTATAATAGTTTTCCAAATATTATTGAAGGATTAAACAATACTATAAATATTACTATAGAAGCTAGTGATAATCCTGGTTTTCAACAAATTAAGATCCCAACAGGATCCTATGAACTTAGAAATATAAATACAATTGTAACTAGATATGTAATGACTACTCTTAAAGATCAACTTGCTAAATATAAAGAGTCTTTTAAAAATGTACCAAGCACAGATATTGAAAATTATAAAAAAAAACAAAAGTATGATAGTATAAGACTTGATCCTACATCTATTATATTTGAAGCAAATTTTAATACTGAAAGATCACAGATTATTATTAATAAAAATAGCAATATTAGAATACAACTTGATGATGACTCTATAAAAGATCTTTTAGGTTTTAATAATAGAGATCGTGATGGTAATCTTATAACATTTGACTCATCAAAAGTATATATTTCAGATAAAGTAATAGATATAAATCATGTTAATACTATTAATGTAACAAATAGCCTTGTAACAGGATCAATTATAGATGGTACATATTCAAATGTTATATATTCATTTTACCCATCTACGACAGTGGGTTATAAAATTGTAGAAGTACCGAATAATCCAACTTATTATAGATTATTATCAAAAAAAATTTGGGATATGAAAACAACAATAATGGATCAAGATGGACATATACTTACTTTACAAGGAGAACCAATAAGTATTGAATATGAAATAAAAGAGATTGCATCAAAATGTAAATCAGAACATCTTTTAGAAAGACAAGTATCTCTCTTAGAAGAACAAAATGGACTTTTAAAAAAACAATTAAGATAATACTAGATTCATTTAAAATGAATTAGATCCTAAAGAGACCCAAGAATCGCAAAGTGATTTAAAAAAAAATATAGTTTAAATAAAATGTTAGTTATAAATAATAAAGGATATACTCGAAAGTATATAGTAGGTGGAAGTGGAATATTTACAGATATAGGTAATATGTATAATCAAGCAAAATCTTCTGATTTTTTTAGAACATTATCTGGTATGAAAACAATGTTAACTAATCATTTTAATAAAAATGGACCTATAATTAAATAAGTCTCTCTTTGAGACCTAGATTCATTTAAAATAAATTAAAAAATATATAGTGTAAATAAAATGTTAGTTATAAATAATAAAGGATATACTCGAAAGTATGTGGTAGGTGGAAGTGGAATATTTACACCTTTTATAAATATGATTAATAAGCAAGCATTAAGTAATGCATTTAATACATCTCGTATTTTAGCTAGTAGAGCAGCTGCTACAGACTTGGGAAAAACTGCTGTAGATGCAGCAAAGTCAGCAGGGAAAGAACTTGCAAGTTCTGCAATATCTACTGCTAAAGAAATTGTAATAAATAAAGGTAAAAAATTAATAGAAAATGTAAATAAATCATCTAAGCTAACACCTGAAAATAAACAAGAACTTAAAAATTTAATAAATACTTTAGATAATAAATTAAATGAAGCAGTGCCAGATATTAGTAAAATCATGATGGGGTCGTCAATAAAAAGTAAACCAGTTAGAATACAAGATTTAGTTAAAAAACATAAAGGCGATGGGCTTAGAATAATATAATTTTATAAATAGCAGAAAGTGATTTAAAAAAATTATATTGCATATATAAAAATGGTAAAATCTGATATATTTAATATTACTGATAAATTAGTATATGACGAGGAAATTAAAAAATATGAAGAATATGAATTTACACCCTCTGTTAATTCTAATTTAAATTCAGGAGAAATAAGAATTTTTATTGAAAGCAGTGATTCTTTTTATCATCCGCATAACTCCTATTTAGAAATTGAAGGAAGGCTTGTAAAAGCAGATGGGACTGCATATGCAGATGGAGATGCAATAACACTGGCAAACAATGGTATTATGCATTTATTTGAAAGAATTGAATATAGATTCTTCGATCAACCTGTTGAAACAATTAATTTTCCAGGTATAGCAACTACAATGCTTGGATTATTAAAATATCCGAATGACTTTCAACAATCAAAAGCATTAAGTCAATTGTGGTATAAAGATAATATAACAACAGCAGATTTAGTTAATAATATAGGATTTTCAGCAAGACAGCAATATATCATTAAAAAACCAACTACAAAAGGTAAATTTGAAGTTAGTATTCCATTAAGACATATTTTTGGATTTTGTGAAGATTATGATAAAGTTTTTTATGGATTAAAGCATGAACTCTTTCTGTTAAGACAAAGCGATGATACTGCAATTTTTAGAGCTGCTGGTGTAGCTGCAGGAAAAGTAGATATTACAAGAATATCATTAATGATGAAACGTGCAACTCCATCTATGATAAAAGAAAATGAACTTGGTAATATAATACTTAATAAAGAAATACTTGATTTTGATTTTAGATCAAGGTACTTAAATAAAACTAATGTTGCACAAAATACTTCATTTGACTGGAACTTAGGAATAAAAACTACTGAAAAACCTAGATATATACTTGTTGGTTTTCAAACAAATAGGAGTGGAAATCAAGAACAAAATGCTTCAATATTTGATCATTGTGATTTGAGAAACATGTGGATTAATATTAATAATGAAGAAAGATATCCTGCGACAAATTATAATTTATCATTCCCAAATATGAAAATTAGTAGAGCATATAAAAATGCATCCAATTTTGCTGAAGATTATTATAATATGACTGATCTTATTAGTCTATGTGGTATTACTCCTTCAGACTATAGAGATTTATATCCTATTATGTATTTTGATATGAGTAAACAATCAGAAAAAATGAAAGATAATATTGCATCTATTAATCTTCATGCAGAATTTAATACACCTGTTCCAGCAGGTACTGTAATATATGCTCTAGTCATTTCAGATAGATTAGGAAAACTTACTTCTAATGGAAATAAATTTACGTTTGAATATTAGGTTCCTTTGGAACTCAGACTTCGTTAGGTTCTGAAAGAAAAATAATTATTTTAAAAAATATATATGTAATAAAAAATACTATTATTTAAATTATTTGAAAATAATTTAAATAAATTTTTTTTATATATAAAAAAGAATGAGTGATAAAATAAAATATACGAAAAAGTATTTATTAAATTTATTAAAAGATAATAATATACAACAAACATCTAAAGATCCTATGGCATTAGTTATGATTGCTATGGATAATAACTTAATTGATAAAGATTCTGTAAAAACAAATATAATTACTAAAAAACAAAAAAAACCAAAGATTGAAAGAGTTAAAAGAGTTAAAAAAGAAAAAGTAATAAAAGAAAAAAAATCTGCTGGAAGACCAAAATTTCTTCCAACAAAAGAAAAAAAAGAAAGAGATCCTAAATATGATTATCTCACAACAATTAGAACAGATCCATGGGGAATTAAACTTACTAATATAGAAACTGGTGAAGTTAAAAATTACAAATCATTTTATGACTATAATAAAAAAGAAAAGCGCTCTAAAACTTATATTTTTAGTAGAAATGGGAAGATTGTAGATGGAGTAAAAATTGAAATAATTAGAGCAAGTAAAGAAAAAGATGCATTATCACAAAAATAAAATAGATAATGAAAAATAATTTATTTTTATAGACTTTTTCTATAAAAATATAAAAAGAAAGCGTTTTTTTGTATTATTTAATTTTCTTTACATAAAAAATAAAAAATTGAAAATGATATAAATAATTTTCTTGTATATATAAAAATGGCAAATAGAAGCGTAAAAGAATTAAAACAAATCGCAAGAGAGCGAAAAATTAAATATTATTATAGAATGAGAAAAGCAGATCTCATTAGAGCAATTGAGCAAACAACTCCTATATTAGATAGACCTATTCCAGAAAACACTACACAAAATGCTCTAACATCTACTCAGTATGTTCCAAGTAATTATATTAATATTGTTAATAATAAAGTGAATTCATTTGCTGATTGGATTATGTCCTATGTTCCTGAACACATTAAAAAGGCTGCAAATGAAAAACTTACATCAATAAAATCAACTGTTTCTAATTTCTTTAGATTTAAAAGTGAACCTATAGAATCTAAAAAAGAAAAAAAGATAGAAAAGAGAGAAAAGAAACCAATAGAATTTAAATTAACACAATCATCTCTTAAAAATGTGACAAAGCAATTTTCAGCTGAAGGAGTTGAAGGAGCTGATGCTTTGTCCTTTATGAAATCAGCTGAAAATAATGTCATTAAAATACTAAATGATAATAAAGGATCAAAGATCTATATTGTTCTTTCATGTGAAATGGAGCGTACTGATCTTAAAACAGGAGAAACTATAACAACTATTGTGTCATTTTCAACAAAAGCAGAAGTCGTATTAGAGTCAACAGATTTAAATGACTTTTATGAAAGAGCTGAACAGAAAATTTTAGAATCCTTGTCAGCATTTCAACAACTAGGATCAAGTTGGAGATTTGTTTCTGTTGAAAAGATGGATATAAATATCATTGAATATAAACCACTTAAAGGTAAATCTTACATTCCTCTTCCTAAAGAGTTGGCAGCTAAAAAAGCAATTATTAATATGAATAATGAAGACAACGAATGCTTTAAGTGGTGTGTTGCTAGATTTTTTAATCCTAAAGATGATCATCCTGAAAGAATAGATAAAGATTTAAAAGAACAATCTGAGAAATTAAATTGGGAAAAAATAAAATTCCCAGTTTCACTACAACAGATTACTCAATTTGAGAAAAATAATCAAGACATTAGTGTTAATGTATTTGGTTATGAAAATTCTGTTTATCCTTTAAGAATATCTGAAAACAAAAATAGGCAACATGAAATAGATTTATTACTCATTTCAAATGATGAAACCAATCATTATTGTTTAATAAAAAGTATAAGTAGACTACTTTCATCACAAATATCAAAACATAATGGTAAAAAACACTCTTGTAGAAATTGCTTACAACCATTTAGTACTGAAGAATCTTTGTTAAAGCATCAATTGTATTGTAATACTCATGATTCAGTACGAATTGAACTTCCAAAACCAAATACAATGATTAAACTTAATCATTTTAAAAAATCTATGAGAGTGCCATTTGTAGTCTATGCAGACTTTGAAAGTTTTATAAAACCAATCAACACTTGTACACCTAATCCAAATGAATCTTATACAAAGCAGTACCAAAAGCATACACCTAGTTCATTTTGTTACTATATTAAATGCTTTGATGAAAGTGTATATCAAAGTAAACTAGTTACATTCACTGCAAGTAATGAAGATGAAGATGTAGCACAAAAATTTGTTAATATGATTGAAGAGGATGTAAAAAAGATTTACAACGATTATTTAAAATTTCCAAAAAATATGATATTTACTATGAAAGACAAAAATAATTTTGATAATGCAAAAAGTTGTCATATTTGTGAAAAAGATCTTAATGAAGATAGAGTACGAGATCATTGTCATATTAATGGAAAATATAGAGGTGCTGCGCATAGTGATTGTAATTTACAATTTAAAATTCTAAAATTCATACCAGTACTATTTCACAATTTATCTGGTTATGATTCTCACTTGTTCATAAAGAAATTGTCAGAAGGAGGAAAATTAAATTGCATTCCTAACAATGAAGAAAAGTATATCAGCTTTTCTAAAGAAATTAAACTTGATGAGTTTACGAATAAAGAAGGAAAAAAAGTTGAAATTAAGAGAGAGCTCCGTTTTCTAGATAGTTTTAAATTTATGGCTGCTAGTTTAGATAGTTTAACTAAAAATTTGTCAAAAGATCAATGTAAAAATATTAGTAGATACTATTCTGGAAATGAACTCAATTTATTGTTAAGAAAAGGTGTTTATCCTTATGAATGGGTTGACTCTATTGATAAATTAAATGAAACACAACTACCACCAAAAGAATCATTTTATTCAAGATTAAATGATGAAGGAATAAGTGATGAAGATTATTTACATGCTCAAAATGTATGGAAAGAGTTTAATTGTGAAACATTCAGAGATTATCATAATTTATATAACAAATCTGATGTATTATTACTAGCTGATGTCTTTGAAAATTTTAGAGATGTCTGTTTTAACAATTACAAATTAGATCCTGCTTGGTACTATACAGCACCAGGATTAGCTTGGGATGCTGCGTTGAAAATAACAGAAGTAAAATTAGAATTATTAAGTGATTATGATATGATCTTAATGATAAAAGAAGGAATAAGAGGTGGAATTAGTATGATTTCTAACAGGTTAGGAACTGCTAACAATAAATATATTGAAAATTATGATGAAAGTAAAGAATCTACTTACATACAGTATCTAGATGCAAATAATTTATATGGATGGGCAATGAGTAAACCACTTCCTACACATGGATTTAAATGGATGAATGAAGAAGAATTAAAAAATTGGAAATCTACTTCTTGCATATTAGATGTAGATTTAGAATATCCTGAACATTTACATGATGTTCATAATGATTATCCTCTAGCCCCTGAAAGATTAAAAATAGACAAAGTTGATAAATTAATACCTAATTTAAATCATAAGAAAAATTATATCATCCACTATGAAAACTTAAAACTGTATGAAAGACTAGGAATGAAAATAACAAAAATTCACAGAGGAATAAAGTTTGAAGAGAGTGCATGGTTAAGTAAATACATTAAACTCAATACAGATTTAAGAACAAAAGCAACAAATGACTTTGAAAAGGACTTTTTCAAACTTATGAACAATTCAGTATTGGGAAAGACAATGGAGAACATTGAAAACAGAGTTGATGTAAGATTAGTTACAAAAAGAGAAGAAGCTATTAAATTATCATCAAAACCAAATTATGAAAGTAGAACGATATTTGATGAAAATTTAATTGCAATACATATGAAAAGAACAAAACTTGTATATAATAAGCCTATTTACTTGGGTATGTGTATTTTAGATTTGAGCAAAACACTAATGTATGAATTTCATTATGATTACATAAAAAATAAATATAAAGATAAAGCTAAACTATTATATACAGATACAGATTCATTAATCTATGAAATAAAAACAAAAGACTTTTATGCAGATATTGCAAATGATATTGAAAGTAAATTTGATACAAGTGAATTTAATAAAGATCATCCAGCTGTTCAAAATGGATTTAAAGTAGGTGTAAATAAGAAAGTAATAGGAATGTTTAAAGATGAGTCAGCAGGAAAACAAATTACAGAATTTATTGGACTCAGATCAAAGTTGTATTCTTACAAAATAGATGAAGAAGATAAAAAGAGATGTAAAGGAGTAAAAAGAAATGTAGTAAAAAATTATATTACACATGAAGATTATAAAGACTGTCTTATGAATAGAAAAGATCAAATGAGAAAAATGAATGTCATAAGATCTCATTTACATGATGTTTATACAGAAGAAATTAACAAAATAGCATTGAGTGCAGAAGATGATAAAAGAGTAATTCAAGAAGATGGTATTCACACATTAGCATATGGACATTATAAATTAAAAGAGAGTAAAACATTGGTTCCTTCGGAACCCAAACCCAACTTTTCATTTCAGATTGATTGGAAAGAAAGTGATAGAATTGACAAGCCTAACTTTTCATTTCAAATTGATTGGAAATAAACAGGCAAGCAGGCAGGCAAACACACAGGTAAGTTATTTTTTATATCTAAAGAGATCTAAAAAAATCTAATAAAGTAATAAAAATGGACAAACATATCAATGTTGAAGGAATTATATTGCCAAATGTACCCTTAACAAACTTTCAGTTAATAAAAGCAGCAAAAAAATTAAAAATTAAAAATTTTAGAGGTGTATTTGTAAGAGATGAATTACCTAAAAATGCACAAAACAAAGAATGTGGAATATTAAATACTGGAGATTCAAGTACGAATGGATTTCATTGGATTTGTTGGTATAAAGATGGAGAAGAAAAATTAAGTTTTGACTCTTATGCACTACCACCTCCAGTTGAACTTGTTCAATATTTACACAGTCCTGTTTATTATAATAGTAAAAGGATTCAGTTTGGAGACACTTCTTTTTGCGGACACTTGTGTCTTTATGTATTAAAAAAGCTTGATGAAGGTGTTGATTTTCAAAGTATTGAAAACTCATTATATTGAATTAAAAAAATATAGTATATAAAAAATGAGTATGAATATAGCTGGTAGTAATTCATTATATGGTTACACAACAGATGGATTAAATATCAACATTAATGTTGGCAATACAGCCACTACTGATGTTGATTTAAATTCACATAAATTAATCAATGTAGCTGATCCTACAGATGCACAAGATGCAGCTACGAAAAATTATGTAGATAACAATCAAACTTCTAGTAGTGCATGTCTAAAATTAGATGGAACTAATAGTATGAGTGCTAATATAAATTTGAATTCACATAAATTGATCAACGTAGCTAATCCTACTAATGCACAGGATGCAGCTACAAAGAATTATGTAGATAATAATCAGATTTCTAGCAGTATGTATCTAAGAACTGATGGTTATAATCCTGCAACTGCTAATATAAATTTAAATACAAATAAACTTATCAATGTAGCTAATCCTACTGATGCACAAGATGCAGTTACAAAGAATTATGTTGATGATATGCAAAATCAAAGTTTAGATATCATTCCCAATACAAGTTTAATATGCCTTGGACAAAAATCTCAAGCATTCTATGCAACTCCAGGATCATATACTATTTTTAGCTATAGCGGTAGTTCAGGAATTCTAAAAAAACTGTGGATTGCATTTACAGGATCTACTATTGCACCTAATACTGTACCAGGTAACTTGTTTTTAAAAATATATGCTGACAATGTACTTTGCATAGGTAATGATTCTATTGTAACAGATGGTGTAGGTATTAATAATACAGCTTTAGCTTGTGATTTATTAATTGCACCACTTGGTGGATCCTATTATGCAAACCCTTTACAAGGATGTAATGTATTTAGTGCAAGTGCATTAGGAGGATATTTTACATTTGATCTTCCTTTTACATCAAGTTTGAATATACAATTATACAATAAAACAGGAAATTCAGTGACCTTTTGGTTACAACCTTTTATCACAAGAACTTCATCGTTACAACAAGCATTAACTAGTATTAATCCTCTAATACCTCGATCTATCTCATCCATTAAGTTGTACTCAACAACATTTAGATATGTAAATACAACTTATGGTAGTGAATATATGCTAATGAATGTTATGGATAATGGAAACGGAGTGTATTTGAAATGCATTAGAATGCATGTCATTGGAGGATCTGGAGACTGGTGGGAATCTAGAGTTCGCATCTATGATGGATATGGTGCTCCTACCAATACTAACTCTGTCATTCAACCTTGGACACCTTATAATAATAATGGATATACTACATTTTCTGGATATGATGTTAACAGGCGATGTATCTACGCTTCATCAGGTTTAAAAGATTTTTATCTCTCTTCATGGAATGGATCTAATGTAAGCTCATTTAATAATGAAGTATCAGGATTGTTGAATCAATCAACAAGTACAATTGGTCCAACAACTACAATTTCATTTTATAGAAACTTTAATTCATCTGAAAGTATGCCTAGCGTTGGTAAAGGTAGAAGAATGGTAGTGACACTCAACTCTGGTGATGCACAAGTTGGACAATCTGGAACTTATACTTTATTGTTAGGACAATGTTTCTACTACGCATAAGCACTACTAGGCATAAAAAATAACGCATGCGCATTAAAAAATAAAAAAAATTGAAAATGAGTTAAATAATTTTCTTGTGTATATAAAAAGAATGAATCAAGAAAATAAACGTACAAAACTACTTTTCATTGAATACATTGATTATGCTGCTCAAAATGGTCGCCTTGAAGTAATAAAATATTTACATTCTATTGGATATAAAGGTACAGAATGGGCAATTAATTATGCTGCAGGAAATGGTCACCTTGAAATATTAAAATATTTACATGAATTAGGGTATAAAGGTTCTGAATGGGCAATTAATTATGCTGCAGTAAATGGTTACCTTGAAGTAGTAAAATATTTACATTCTATAGGATATAAAGGAACAGAAAAAGCAATTGAATACGCTGCAATGAATGGTCACCTTGAAGTAATAAAATATTTACATGAATTAGGGTATAAATGTGACAAATGTGCGATTAATTGCGCTGCAATGAAGGGTCACCTTGAAATATTAAAATATTTATATGAATTAGGGTATAAAGGTTCTGAATGGGCAATTAATTATGCTGCAGAAAATGGTCACCTTGAAGTAGTAAAATATTTAATTGAATTAGGATATGAATGCTTTCATGTTGCAATTGATTTTGCTGCAATGAATGGTTACCTTGAAGTAGTAAAATATTTACATGAATTAAAGTATGGATTCATTTTATAACGCTTTTAGAAACAGCAAGAAAAAGTCACGTGACCTGTGACGTCATGCAAGAAATTTTCGTAATATTTCATAACAAGAAATAAAAATTAACACTTATTTTAAAAAAATTGAATTTTTTAAAATAAAAAATTATTTCTTGTTGAAATAATTTATATACAATATGGTTAACATTGAACCCTATATTAATATTAATTTATGGTTGAAAATAGGGTTGAAAATAAAAATGTCCCGGAACTCTCCTTCTTCTACTACTTTCGAAGATAATTTTTTCTAATATTTTTGAAAACGTAGGAAGGATAGAAATAGGGCGATAATTATTTACGTTTGATTTTTCTCCTTCTTTATAAATCGGGATAACTTTTGCAATTTTTAATAAATCAGGGAAAACCCCTTGTTGTATAGATATTTGGAAAACGTTAAATAAAATATTTTTCAAACTTTCATAGCAATCTATAATAATGTTCCCGTTTATTCCATCCGCACCGGTTGCTTCGTTTTTTTTTTAAAGATTTAAAGGCTCTTTCAAACTCTTCAATCGATAAGTCTAGGAATAAGTTATGGGAAGAAAGTAAATTATTTGAAGTTGTCAAAAATTCATTAAAGGAAATATTTGTAGATGGAGTTCTATCAGCCAACCTACATCCGATATCAGTAAAATATTTATTAAACTCTTTTGCTATTTCATTTGGTTCACATACACATACATTGTTTATCTTAATCATTTTCGGAAGGAAATTTGAACAGGTTTTCTGTTTTCCCGTTATTTCTTTCAATATTTTTCATATTTGTTTTTAGTCTTTTTTATATTTAGTGATTAAATTAGAGTAATAATTTTTTTTTAGGTTTTTGCGAATTTTTTCAAATAGAGTTTTGTAATTTTTATATATGCGTAAATTAGCATGAGATTTTGTTTTTAAATATTTTATATACAATTGTTGTTTAATTTTTGAAAATTTTTTGAGACCCTTGGTAATCCAAGGACTACTTAAGGTTTTTGGTTTTAAGGTTATTTCGGAAACGGGAAAATTCGCATCGTACACCGAGAAGAATGTATTAAAGAACTTATTATAGATTGCATTTATGTCTTAAATTTTAGCATATAAATTTTAATGTCATTAAAATTTATATGCTTCCAGTTTAACAATGATAATTGATATTTAAATGCTTCTAAATTTTTTTTGTTAAAAATACGATTTCTTATAGTTTGACTTTTATTAATGTTAGGAGTTGAAATTGTGTTAATTGTTAGAAAAATGGGGAAATGGTCTGATATATCTGATTTTATAATGCCTATTTGAATGTCATTGTTATATATATTTTTTGTTAAAATATTGTCTATAAGGGTGGTTGAGCTTTCTGTTATTCGAGTAGGCCGGTTTATAAGCGGTATTGCTCCTGATACAAATATTTCATCATAAAATTTTTTTATTTTTTTGTTTTCGCTATATCGTAAGCAATCCATATTTAAATCGCCAATTACAAAGTTTTTTTTCTTTTCTTTGTTACCTTTATGAAAAACGTTGTGCTTTGAGTATAAGCTTAAATTTTCTGACGCACCACCAGGTGGTCTATAACAACAACTTAGTAGAATGCTTTTGCTTTCTAACTTTTTGCTTTTATTGTTTAAAATTTCAATTGTAACAATTTCTTTATCGCCGTCAGAAACGCAGAGATCATTCCTAACGTTATGCGCAATGTTTTGTTTTATGTAAATCAGAATTCCTCCACCGCGTTTATTTAATTGTCTTTCTAATAAAATTGTTTCAAAATTAGGAAAATGGAAATTAGAGTTATTATTAAGCTCATTTTGTGAACACCAAGTTTCCGTTAAGCAAATAATATCAAAATAGTTTTTAGTTTCTTCTAAACAATGTCGAAGATTTTCAATAAATATAAGAAGTATGAACAAATTTTTGTTTATACTTCTTATATTTATGTGGACAATTCTAATTTTTTTGTTTTCATTGCCATTTTTAGAAAGAAATTCTTTTAACTCACTAGCATAATGATAAAAACAATCTACTTTTAAGTCATTAAAATAATTAATATCTGGATCTGTGTTTTCATCAGATCCAATGTATTTGTTTCTAAAGTTGAAAATAAGTGATTCATAGTCATCCATTTTATATTTTTTGTTGTTATCATTTTTTGTGTGCTGAATAAGATTTAAAAGAATTTCTTATACTTCTGAGGCGCGCGTTACAAGTTTGGTATATATAACTTTAGCAAACTTACCCTCAGCTCGAAGTTCTTTTGCTTTTGTAAATAGAAATCGTCTTTTTTCGATTGAGCGATTGCTATAGTCTTCGTTGAGATATATTTTTTCGTTCCATAGCTTTCTTTTTTTATACTCATTTAATACGATTTCTCTGTCTTTATAGTTAAGAAACTTTACCACGATAGTTTTTCTTCTTTTTCCAGATACGTGCTTCTTCCCAGTCCTGTGTGCTCTTTCGATTGAAATGTTGTTTTTAATTCCGAGTTTCTCCTTTAAGAACTCTTTAACCTTCGATTCGCTATTTTCCCAAGTTTCTTCTTCTCTTTCGTCAAAGCCATCAAAACAAAGATTGTTTCGTCTACTTCTATCTTCTAATTCGGCTAATTAATCTTGAATAATTTCGGTGCATTTTAGATTCTCGTTGTCTTTGTTGTAATTATTGAGTTTATCTTTTAGGTCATTTGATTCTTTAACAATTTGTTCATAATATTCATTCTGGAAACTCATTGCTCTAGTAACTTCAGCAACTTCTCTCTTCAGTAAAGCATTTTCGTTTTTTAATTTTTCAATTTCATTGTAAAATTTTTCTTCTAATTTATCAAATCTCTCTCTAAAGATTTTTAGTAGAGTGCTTTCATGACATTCCAAAAATTCTTTTACAATTGTTAAAGATTTTGCCATTTTCGAATTATTTCAAAATATAAGAACTTATTATACTAAAAAGAAAAATAGTTTTTCCTTGATTTTTTTTTTTTTTTACGCTGCAAAAAACACGTCTGTTTATGAAGAGAACCTTGCATTGAAAATACTAACCTACATATATATATATATATATATATATATATATATATATATATATATATATATATATATATATATATATATATATATATATATATATATATATATATATATATATATATATATATATATATATATATATATATATATATATATATATATATATAACAATAATAATAATAATAATAATAATAATAATAATAATAATTAAAGATTAAAGTGCCATTATTTACAACAATCACAATAGTAATTAAATAATTCAGAAACACTAAACTATGAAAAAGAGTTAATAAAAAGTTCATATTTTAGTCTTTTTTTGAATGTTTTATAGAAGTTGAGTTTCGCGTGTTCAAAGATAAACCATTCCAAATTTAAGGTGCAGTCATACAAAAAGATTTTGAGCCTAGGGAGTTTTTTTTGTTAACAATGTGTTAGTTAGCGACTGTCTAATGATCAATTATTTTGTTTTAAAGATCGGACTTCTCGGAATTCAAATAAATATGCTGGAGATTTTATTAATAAATTTTTTTATGTGATAACTGATATTTTATAGATTATTCTTTGATGTATTGCTAACCAATGAAGAGATATCAGCAATGTTTCTGATTTTAAATGGAAAGGACAATGGAAAACAATGCGAGATAAGTTATTTTTAACTCGTTGGAGTTTTTTAGTATTTTTTTGATAAGTGGGAGATAAAATGCTGTTACAATAATCAAGCTGATAGTTAACGATGCCACTAGCAATTATGTTTGCAGCTTCTTTGGTCAGATATGGACGAATGTGGCAAAGTGCACGAATGTGGTAACTGAAGGATTTATTTATATTGTTTATGTGCTTGTCCATAAAGAGCTTTGAATCTAGGACGATTCCAAGGATTTTTACTGAATTTTTTGTAGTTATTATGGTTCCAGAAAACGAAATATTCAAATCATTTTTATATTTGCTAGTTTGTTTTCTAGATTCAAATAAAATAGCTTCTGTTTTATTTGGATTAGGCAAAAATCCATTTTCTAGAAACGATGTTTTTACTGCATTAGCACACTCTGTGATTTTGTTGATGCTATCTTTACCAATGCTGAGGAAAGTATAAAGTTAGGTATCATCAGCATATTGATAATGACTTGTACCAAATTTAGCTATAATACGATATGAAGGTAAATTAAACATGGAATACAGAAATGGGCTTAATACACTACCCTGTGGTACTCCTGTTAAACTTACTATTAGTCTAGAATTTGATGATCCAATGGAAACTAAAGATTTTCGAGAGTCTATAATTTGAAACCAAAAAACAAATATGAACTTCGTGATAGTAAAAATATTCAAGAGCCGTTTTGCAAATCAAAAATTGACCAGTTTTGTATTTCTTATCGTGGTCCATTTCTTTGGAATAAAATAGTTTTATCTAACTTTGATTTTTTTTTTAAATGGTCTTATTCCTCCTTTAAAAAGATGACAAAAGAAACAATCTTTTCAACACAAAATATATGTATTTATTTTTAGTATTTCAAGTTATTTGATATTTTTGTCGACTGTGTGATGAATATTATTTAAACAATATATGCTGAATACTTTATATTATATTATTGCTCAATATTATGAATGTTATAAATCCATATTATAAAATATTATGTTAAAACTTGCTTAACATCTGAAGAATATTCTAACGCTTATGTAATTTTTAATATTTGTAAATTTTCTACCTTTTAATTTGTTATATAGATTGTAAAGGGCTTCATGATAAGATCATGTGATCTTCTGGAAGTCCTACCAGTAATATATTCAATGAAAATTTACTTTGTTCATATTTTTCTGGAAAAAAAAAAAAAAAAATTCAGTTTAGCTGATGTACGTTCATAAGACAAACATGAAGATGATAATGAAAGTTGCTTGATATTTAAGTTGCCTCTTTTTATTCTTGCAACGCCTCCTCCATGATAGTCTGATCAGCAGTATTGTATTGTTTTAAAGTCTGATGGGGTTATATCTTCTTTAATTGCAGTTGGGTCGTCCGACTTTATCTAAGCTTCAGTGAGTACAAAAATATCTAGAGAATGATTTTGCACTATATCATGAATGATAGCAGATTTTTTTATGGCAGATTGAACATTTTGGATACTCAAGTTTAATGCTGAGGTTCTTTTAATTTTTATATGTAAATTATGCTGATTTAAATTCGACCCATTTAAGTTCACCTGATCGTATACCCCAATAATATTATTTTTCATTGTGCACATTGTATCGTTGCCTCCGATTTTTTCCCTCAACCGTTTGAGCAAGTGCTGCATTTTTTGTATTTCTAACTTTTCTGAGTTCACTTTCTAACAATCTCTCGTTTGCTGTTTTGTATTTATTAATAAAAATATTTAAATAAAAAATAAGTTAATACTGTCCTTTAACTTATTGGAATTTTTATTTATAAAATTATGAGTTTTTTTGCTCTGCAAATACACTAAGATAAGGTCAGGTGTTCCTTCTAATCTTTTAGCATTATTAGTTAGTCGAATTATTCTTTTTGCATTTTTTATTGAAAAACCTGATTTATTTGCTTTTAGTATTGTTTCAATGGTTTTTTCATCATTTTCTTCATTAATTTGTTTGTCTAAAGTGGTATGATCAGCAACTCCACTTATAACGATGTTGTTTTCGATTCCTTTTTTGTTATCAAACTCATTTTTAATTATGGCCTTCATTACCACTTCAGTTTCTTTTGGCTTTATTTGATTTTTCTGAAATGATTTTTTTTGTGCATTTGTGAATATTGTTGATAGTTTATTTGTTGTTGCTGTTTAGTTGTTTTTCTTTTCATCTTTAAGAATTTAAAGTCGTTTTAAAAGGTCTGAAACAATATATGATATTTCACCACACCAGCTATGCATGTTTTTGGTAACTTCAGCAGATGCACTTGGAAATGTTGCCCAATTTGGTTCTTCTAAGCATTCGTAGTCAAATTCAACGTTTTTTTTTAATTTATTTTTGTCAAATATATGAGTTGGCAACACACAACACAACAAGTTACCACACTAATTAACAATAGATTACCTCCTGATGTCTTCTAAAAGAAGGCTACCACTCTGAAAATCAGTTATTTCGATAACCAAAAATTGCTGAATACGTTCTAGCCATTTTAAAAATTAATTAAGAAATAATATTAATCTGATGAAAATCGGTTTAAATCCATCTTTTAAAAAAAATGTTCAAAGGCTAAAAAGTTTTAAACACAACGGTAAATTGTTATTTTTGAAATAAAAGATGGCTAATCTTATTTATTATGTATTTTTGTAAACATAAAAATTGAGTAAGAACATTTTACTTTTAATAAGATTTGTCATCGAGTCTCGTTTTATTCCATTGTGTTATTGTTACATACGAAATATCAATTTTTAGTAAAAATAATGAACATTTTACACGTAATGTAACAAATCTCTTTTACGTTGCAAAACGCAACTTACCCAGTGGGAAATCGGCTAGCAAATAGTTAGCTATTATCGTTACGATAAAGACAGCTATTTGGCCACGAGGATTGCTAGCTTTTTTAAGTTAGCGAAAAGCTTTCGATATTTGTAGACTTAATGACAGCAATTTGGCTACAAGGACAGCTATCTTAATAAACTAAAGACTCACAGGCTATTGCAGCTACCGTCATATCGTAATAAAATCGCTATCAAAAAATTTTTGGTATGTAGCTATCAACCAGCTATAGATTTTTAGATATTTTGTAGCTAGCTGCAAAGCTACGATATGCAGCTAGCGACACATTGTTACAAAATCGCATTGTTTAAAGTTCAATTATTCTCATAATTATAATAAACTCAACACTAAAATTCGAATTTTTAAAGATGTTAGAGACATTAGTAAAGAGTAAAATTAAAAAAAAAAAAAAATCGCTTGAAAATCGCTATAAAGCTAGCTAGTTGCTAGCTCATTTACCACCGGGTAACTTTCAAATGTTAATCGGGATAAATATTCTAAAAAAAGCATAATCGGATAATCATAAACGGATAATCGATTTTAAGACAGTGCAAATTATACAAATAATCGGCTTAACCTAATAATGCGTTTAAAAACTAAAGATAAGATAAAAAAAGTTGACATTTTTTATACAATATTGCTTGGGTTTGTAAAACCTTGTATGTTGGTAATAAAATTTGTCTAAAATAAAACATTTTAACGCCAAGCTACGTCACAGTTTACTTTTTTTAACAGTTGTTCATGTATAAGTTTAAAAAAAAACTAATTGAAACATAACTTTTCGAGTAGAAATTTTTTCTTTTTGTGACAAATTTATAAGAAAAATTTTTAAGAAAAATTCAATACAGTAACTAATTAAAACAATACTGTAATACTGTAACTAATTAAAACAAATCTATTTTAAAACTAAAAAAAAAGCAATCATAATCAACAATATGCGTAACTTTCAAAAGTTATTTATAATAAAGGTCTCGATAAACGCATTGTAAACACCGCAACTCATTGATGAATTACGATATTAAAATTTTTTTTTAAAATTCGGTATTAAAATTAATTTGTTTTATCAAAATATTTTAAGTAGTATTCCTTTACAGGAATCCTACTTAAAATATTTTGAGTTTCAGGAATACTACTTAAAATATTTTGAGTAGTTATTCCTGCAAAGGAATACTACTTAATGGCAAGGCCAACCTTGCCATTAAAAAGTATTCCTTTGCAGGAATACTATTTAATGGCAAGGTTGGCCTTGTACCCATCCTTTGTAATAGCTGAAAATCAGAGCTGACTAAACAATCTATGGATTTACGTGTTGTCACTAAACCTGGTGTGGTCTAAGAGAATGTGAAATGTCATACTTAAGAAATACCAAAAAAAACTTTTTTGTCCTTGGGTACTCCTTTTACATAGAATTTCGCAGATAGCACAAGTTTCTTATTATGGTTTGGCCACCATTTTTTACATTATATCTTCGTTTTTGGACCTTCTAATTTCAAATTTATTTGATATAAGATTTTCAAATTGAAATTGAAAAGATTTTTAAAAAATGATCGGATTTACACACTAACAGAGTATGAAATTCTTATATCTTATTTTCAAACAGACTTTAATTTTCATTTGCATTTAAAGTTGACTTGTGGCATATTAAAATGTTTCTCCTTAAAAAGGAATATGTATAACACTTGAATAAATAAAATTGCATTAAAAAAGAAATTTGAAAAAAAGTATGACTTGTGCCCTTTTCGAAATGACGAGTTCAATTATTTTTCCAAAATTGTTTAAAGTGTAAGCCATCGAGACGTAATATAATGTCAAATATAATCTTTACCCGTTGTGCACATCACTGTTGATTCAGATGAAGTTGATTGGTGATCAACGGTGAACAACGAGTTAATAGCATTCAACCAACGGTGGTAAAATCGCCGATTACGACCGTTATCAAAACACTGTTGCTTTGTGTGATTTCAACGCTGACAAAACGTTACTAAGCACGCTTATGCTTGGTAAATATAATCAGCTTTTGAACATTCTGATAAGCGTTTAATTTTTATTTCATAATAAAATTATTAAAATTGTAGCAAATCTTTATTTATTTTCTATATTTTGATAAATTTACGACTGATTATGTTTAAAAAAAACACTCGAAGTAGTTATTTCAAGCATTACATGAGAGACTGGCACAAAAACAATAGATTGTTTTTGTACCAGTCTTTGATTAAAGATTTGTTAAAAGAAGATTATAAAGAAAAAAAAGTTTCTTCACTAGCTTCAACTTCAGTAGCTTCAACTTCAGTAGATTTTACAGTAGACAACAACATTAAGGAAATTCCAATTGAAACGAATCATCAACAATCAGTTGAAAATAGTGTCTGTGCTGAGCCAAATTTGATAAATTGTTATTCCTCTGACTCTGATTGCATAAATAATCTTTCCTGTAATTATATTTTATCCGATGACGATGACAGCGTTCCCTTTGATATTGATTCCTCAGATAGTAAAAAACTAATCAGCAGTGAAACAAATGTGAATGAAAATATGAAAATAGAAAATCAAGATGTAACCACCACATCTTTTCTTTGAACGTGGTCCTTAAAGCATAACATTAAAACTGCACCCTTAAATGAGCTTTTAATTCATTTAAATAGTGTTATACCAGGTTTACCAAGAGATAATAGAACATTAAAGAAAACGTTACGTGATGTGAATGTTATTAAAAAAGCTGGTGGCGATTTCGTATATCTAACAGTAGCTAGTGCTTTATTACATTATTTAAATTGCACGAAAGGTGTAAAGAAGGTTTTAGAGCTGACAGTTAATATAGATGGAGTGAGGGTATACTCAAGTCAATGCAAATTATTTTGGCCAATTTTAATCAAAATTAATCGAAGTTCTCCATATTTGGTTGCTCTGTGGTATGGGAAAATTAAGCCTAACAATATTTCTTGCTACCTTCAAGAGTTTATTGAAGAAATGAAACATTTGTTAAGTAAAGGGTATGAACATAATAATATTTATTTTCCTGTCTGTTTAACCGCTTTTATATGTGACGCTCCAGCAAGAGCATTTTTAAAGTGTATTCAAGGTCATAGCGGATACAACTCTTGTGAAAGATGTGAAGAGCATGGTACATATACACAAGGTGTAAGGCTATTGGGTACATCAGCACCAATTAGAACAGATGCTAAGTTTAGATGTGGTGTTTATGATTTACATCAACACAAACCACTCTCTCTTTTACTTTCTTTCAACTTTTCTATGGTAAGTGGATTTGTATTAGATTATATGCATCTGATATGTTTAGGAGTTGTTAAAAAATTATTATTACACAACTGGGTGAGAAGATCATCAATCCATAGATTAAATCAAAATATAATTGATCAAATATCAGCTGATATGCTTCATATTGCAGAAAGTACCCCTTCAGAATTTTAACGCACTGCAAGAAGACTAGATAACTTATTATATTTTAAGGCTGTAGAGTTTTGTTTCTTTCTTCTGTATTCTGGATTACTTGTACTAAAAGGTAAGATCTCTGGAAAAGAATACAATTTGTTTCTGGCTTTGTCAATTGCTACACGTATACTTCTCTCTGATATTTTCAGTAAACAAAAACGTTATGTTATATTTTCTAAAAAGTTGTTTTATTGGTTTACTTATGAGGCGATTTTACTCTATGGAGAGACTTTTTCATCTTATAATGTCCATTCTCTAATACATATAGCTGATGATGTTTTAAATCATAATAAGACTTTAAACGAGCTACCTGCTTATCCATTTGAAAACTACTTAGGATGTTTAAAAAAAATAGTGCACTCAGGAAGATATGCTATATCTCAGGCTGTCAAAAAATTAGAGGAAAAATTATAACTCAATGAAAATGTAACAACTCAGGCAAAAACAGCTAAATTTGGTACAGGGAAAAAAAATAGTGTTTTTTTAATTGAAAAATCTGGGTTCACTAATATAACCAAAAAGCTTAGTGAAGATATGTACCTTGGAAGATTATTTAAATTAAAATACTTCTCTAATTATTTTAATGAACCAGACTTGTCTTCCACATACAACATATTTTTTATATCTACGATTGATAGTTATATCGAAGCTGTTTTTAAAAAAGAAGAACATATTTCTGAAGCAATCATAATGCCATTTTCAAAAGGGGGTTTTGTTTTTATGACTCTAGTTCATTGTGACACTAGATAAATGTGTATAAAAATTTCCTGTTTAAATTTATGTATATGAAAATTTTTTTATGTTATTGAGATTAATGCCTAGTCGATAGTTTAATTGTTTGACTTTTGTTGTTTAAGTATTTATTTGATTTTAACTTTTAGTTGATTTTAATTTTTTAATATATTTTAACTGTTTCATTAATTTAATTATTTCATTTATTTTTACTGTTTGATTAATTTTAATTTTTTCATTGACTTTAACTGTTTGATTGATTTAATTACTTAATTTTTTGTGGAGTTGATAACTTTTTAAATAATAAAAAACATATAAAAAACCAATAATAT
>NC_061166.1:38482729-38504199 GCF_022113875.1 Hydra vulgaris | reverse complement strand
CTTATTGTAACACTGCAAAATACTTCTAGTTTAATTGAAGACCTTCTATATGAAGGATATAACTATGTTCTAACTTCTCGTTTCCAAAATGATCCAATGGAACGACATTTTTCTGAAAATATCGTCAAATGAGTTGTAGCAGATTTCTTGTTAGATTACGTGAAGTAATAACTTCTGAAAAATTTTTGCAAATGAGATCATTATTAAACGAAAACTTTGACTTTTGGAAAATGAATTTAAAAACTTTTAAGTCGGTTGAAAAAATAAATTTGATTTTTGAACTTTTTTTTAATGATATTCAGGATTGTGATTTAGATGATAACAGTAAAGAAGTTACTATTTTTATTGCTGGATCCATACACAGAAAATTACTCAAAAAAGTTAAATGTGAGTTATATTCTTTATTGCTAAAAACTGATCTCATTGATTTAAATACAGAATATATTGAACTACTATCCAGAGGAGGTCTCATAACTCCCTCAAAATCGCTTGCAAATCATATTATTATTTGCTTTACTATGCTTGATGCAGTAAAAAAAAGTTTACTTACAATAGAAATTCTTTACATCAAAAAAGTTAGCAATTATATTTTATTTAAATATAACTTGAACCACAGCTTATTTTGTAAGATTCATTTAAAGTGGTGGCTTTCTCTCGTTAATCAGACAGTAATAAAAATTTTTTTAACAATGAACAAAAACTTTAAGTAGTAAAAAGCGCAAAGATGCTGTGTTATCTTTTAAAAGAAGACAAAGGGAAGAGAAAAAAAAAAAAATGTAGTTTATATGTGTATGTATATATATATATATATATATATATAAATATATATATATATATATATATATATATATATATATATATATATATATATATATATATATATATATATATATATATATATATATATATATATATATATATATATATTTATATATTATTATATATATATATATATATTATATATATATATATATATATATATATATATATATAATATATATATATATAATATATTATATATATATATATACACATAAATATATATATATATACATATATATATATATATATACAAATATATATCTATATATATATATATATATATATATATATATATATATATATATAAAGATAGATAGATAGATAGATATAGATATAGATATAGATATATATTGTTATACAGGTATCTAGATATATAAATAGATAATCTTGATAAAACTTGCTATTAGTAGTTTTTGATTTTAGACTGAAATCTCTACAGTAAAAAAATGTGTATAAAAATATATTATTCCTTATTTTATATTTAGATTATTAAGTTGTTTAAAAGAAAAAATTATTTCAAGTGAACTACAAAAATGAAATAAACAAATTTAAAAAAAAAGTAATAGATGTTGTTAATAAAATTAACTTTAACGTTTTTAAATAAAAAAAAACTAATACGAAAAGTTATTATACTATATAACTCGATTTAATTTAAATAATAATATATTTATTAACTAAAATTAAAAAACCTAGCCATTTAATTATATTTAAACCTATTTAAACTTGAATCCCGATAATTTGTTTATTTTTATGTCAAAAAAAATAATTTGAAAACATTAATAATTTTTTATTTTAACCTATATTGATAATAGCATTTCAGAAAAAATTTAAAACATTTCAGAATAATTTCATAACACTGTAATGTAATCTCTGTAATTTATGGAGGTTTTTTCAAATAGTTTCAAAATAATCTCTAAAATGTTTCCACTGCCTGTGAAAACATTTTTCAGATAAAAAAGTTTCTCATTTCAAAGTTTTTTAAGCTTCCTTCAATCAATATTGCATATGTACTTCTTCGTTCCATTGCTGTGAAATGTATTGAAGTCTCCAGTGGATGTAATTCTAACTTTTTTCAATTGCACAAATTCTTGTTTTAAAATAAAAATGCCAACCTGTGACAACAAGCTTGACTTGAGTCAAAGGGCAACATTTTTCGGTACAAAAAAATATTAATTCATAAGCTATTGTATGTCTATGCTATGACCATTTATTAATACAATATATAAACTGTCAACAGATTGATTTGACAGAAATAGAAAAGTTCAAAGTCTAGCCTTGACTTTGAATTTGTCTCTTTCTTGTGAAAATAAAATCAATTTATAAATGATTTTTCAGTTACAACCATGTTTTTAAAAACGTTTATTATCTTCATTACATATATATATACATATATATATATATATATATATATATATATATATTATATATATATATATATATATATATATATATATATATATATATATATATATATACATATACATTTATATATATATATTTATATATGTATATATATTTATATAAATTATATATATATATATAATATATATATATATATTTATATGTATATATATATATATATATATATATATATATATATTTATATATATATATATATATGTATATGTGTATATATATATATATATATATATATATATATATATATATATATATATATATATATATATGTATATATATATCTATATATATATATATATATTATATATGTGTGTTTATTATATATATATATATATATATATATATATATATATATATATATATATATATATATATATACATATATATATATATATATGTATATATATATATATATATATATATGTGCCACAGTTCAAAAATATGCGTTTTAGGTTCAAATTTATATGATCTCAAAAGTTTCAATGGATTTAGGTTGCTAATATCATATATTTTAAGGATCGAACATTAAAAATAAAGATTTTTAATGTGTTCTCTATAAAAGCTGGACATTTGACAACACTAGGTAATCTATGAAAAAAAATATCTCAAATCTTTTGCATTTTCGGTGCCATTTTTGGACTGTCTGAATAAAAATTGAATCACTGTTTTTAAATTTGCAATCAATTCTTTTGCACTTCATTTGCAACTGCTTTAACTTTATCAGTGAAATCAGGAATTTTTTTTTTTTTAAATACAAATTTTTGTTTTGTTTTTTAATACTTTTATGATATATAACTCATATTTTTATGATTTTAAACTATCACAATTGAATTTCTTTCCAATTTTTTAATTAAAGTTTTAGACTTTCAAAGTTCAAGAGATCTTTTAGACAACTGATGTTACTACCCATCATCTTTTACTATGTTTCTTCACTCATAAATTGTTAATTTTATTTTTCTGAAAATTTTGTTTATTTAAATGAGTTGATAAAACGTCATTGCAACATGAAACCAACTAGTTTAATTGAACAAGTGTAAAAAGTGTAATATGCATCCTAATGCTGTAAATAATGCTTTGACTTTAATCATCCTTAAAGAACCATCCAAAGCTATGTAGCAAAGTAGAAGAACAATTAACCATTTTGTAATACTGGATACTATTTACAAAATTAATAAGTTTTAATTGCTTATCAAGTGTGCTAAATCCATTGAAACTTCCGGGGTAATATCAATTTATACCAGAAACACATATTTTTGAACTCTGGTGTGTTGGCTAAAGTTTTAGTTCAAAAAAAAAGCTGTTGCTTATAGATTCTTAAAAGTCTGTACATCTAAAAAATGAATTTTACATAAAACACACATAAATGTATATATTTTCTGAATCTAGAATAAATTTTAAATAAGATTAAATAAATAAAGAGCAAAGTTTTGATTTTTATTGTTTCCTATGAGGCACTTATAATGTTATTGTTATGGCTTTTTTTATTATTAAGATTTTTTTTGTTAATATTTTTTCTGATAAAGTTTTGAATATTTAATATTATTTTTAAAATATTTTACGTTTAAGACTGTTTAGTCGATAACTACACCAAAAAAGACTGTCAAACTGTGATTGCAAATACACTAAAGCATGCACCTGGATAAAAAGAGGACAAAGAATGTCATTTTGTTTGAAGAGTCGTTTCTTTAAGAGGAGGAACAAGAAGTTTAATTTATAAAAATTCTTTTAAAATTATCGAAAATTTATATTTTAAAACGTTTATTCGGTTTGACTTTTTTTTGTTGTTGCTGGTATTTTTAAGAAGTACTGTGGAGTAAAAATTTAAGGAAATAAAATGAAGTTATCAAACAACTAAAGACTTGGGTGCAAAAACGATGTAATCTTTTGTATACTAATAATCCATTAAAGTTGATAGAAACTAGAGTGTTTTTTTTTCTCTTTTTTTTTTTTACACCGATGTTTTCAATTAGGGATCGTCCGTAAAAAACACTAAATTTATTTAAAAAGGATATCTTTATCTCTTTTACACGGCGATTTTCATGATACTTATGCGTTGTTTTGATTTTTTATTTAACTTAAGGCTCTGCAAGCGAAAACTTTTTACTTTTTTGTTTTGTTTATTAGTGAAATTTAGCGTTGCGTAATTTATGGACAATCCCTTACTTTTTTAATTCGTCTGAAAACACGACTTATGGACGTCTCAAAAATATCTTTTTAATGACGTCCTAAAAAGACATCGATTTCATTTGCTATTTAGCATAATTTTGAACGTCATACGACATCATGACGACGTTAAAGATGTTTTGATAACGTCAAATAAAAGGCGTCTCAATAACTTACTAAGGGTTACCTAAAAACACGCCGAGACGTGATTTTAGTACGTTATTTGAACGTCTATAAGAATTAATTTTTGTAAATTATTATTTTTAAAGCAGCCGTGGAGCAATAGTTAAAGTTCTGACCCAATCCAAAGGATTTGCATATTCATACTATCATTGCAAAAAAGCAATGATAGTTCTTTTTATTACAAGAATAAATGGATATCCATTATTACCTTAACTATCTAATCGCATAGAGAAGAAGTTTTCATTGCTTTATTTATAGTATTAATTGCATCTTTTTAAACCTTTTGTTTGAAAGATGCAATTAATACTTATTTAAAAAGATTTTTACTCATTTTAAAAAACTTTAGTTAGACCGGTACGGTCGACACTTTTTTCTAGTGAGCAAATCCTGGTTTCGTTTTTTTTGTAAAACCCAGACCAAATTTTAAAAATAGGCAGTCTTTTGTCTGAGTAACTAAATTTGAATCTAATTGAGTAGTGATCGACCGAAATTCTGCTTCAACCGAAATTTTAATTTGAACCGATACCGAAGTTTCGGTTTTGTTACTTTTTATAAATTCGGTAAAAAAGCAAAATTTCGGTTTAAATTCATACTGAAAACTGAAAATCGGAACGTTAAAAAATGTCCTATTGACCTCATATAAGTTATTCTAGCTATTCTTTCACACATGTACAAAAGTTGAAATCTAGAAGCTGTTCCAAAAAAAGTTTTGATTCAAAACTTTTCATTTTGTTTTCTCTCTTTTTTTTTTCAAGTCGTTTAAACTCATTAAACATAATTTGTTTAAAATTTGACAAGATATTTAAAAACAATATTATTAGGTTTTTCGCAAAAAAAGTTCTTTGAATCGTGTTTTAGGAATTCCAGCTAACACACCATGTTGGGTTAACGTAGTATACTTGCAAAACAACGGTGACCCAACGTATTGTGCCAGTTCGGATGATACACACGTTAACTCAATCTACTATACTATTAGACTTTTCCAGTAACCAATCTCTTTTAATAGTAACGAAGACAATGACGATTATATACATAGAATAAAGAAAATATTTATATAAAATTCTCAAAGAAATAAACTCTAATAAAATTACCCTATGGACGGCAGTAATTTATGTATTAAAAACTATTCATTACTTACGTGGTTTAAATATTGCATAGCAGCATACAGAACATCAAATAAATAAAATAATAAAGATTATTACTAATCAATCTGTAATAAAAATAATTAAATATTCAAGCTAAGTAATACAAATGCATATATAAAACTACTATATATATGTAAAACTAGTTAGTTCATCAAAAAAATAATTTATAGCATATTTCTTAACAAGAGCGAACAATTTTGTTAAATATAAATAAGTTTTTTACCACTCAATCATCAGCATTGAAAATTGTTGAACTAAATAGCCAAGCATATTATAACCTTTTGATTTAAGACGAATCTTTCTCCAAAATTGAAGATTAAAACTTTCACATTAACATGTCAACGATCCATAAACCATTATGCGAAATAGTTTTTTGATTATTGTCATGTATTAAATAACAATAACACATATAAAGCAGAACTGTCTTTAATAAATCATTTATGTATCAATTGAGAAGATAGATGCCATGCAATACTAACTAAGTAATATCTTTATGTTTTGAAGTCTTCCAGTAATATCCTTGTGTTTTAAATTCTTCTAAATATCAAAAATAACCACAAAATAAAATAAGAAAAAATTCTAAAAAAATTAAATAATCTATAAGATTTAAGATCATATTATATATATATAAGATTTTTAATATAAGATTTTAAAACTGAAAAAATTCTAAAAAAATATCTAAAATTATTTTTAAACCTTTCTTTTTTCAATTTTACAGATATTAAACCTAGCATTATTTTTTTTATTCAAAAACTAAAAAAAAAGTTTATATAAGCCTTTTGCTAGGGAAAGCCCAATAAACAATATGCAATTGAAAATACTAACACATTTTCCTATAAAGAGTACAACAACAGGTAAAAGATTACTACGCCTGTCCAACAACATCTCCAGTCCAATATCTTCTATACACTTTTGTCCAAGATAATCTGTATTTTTTTTTTACTCTAACAAAATCTGTGCAATATTATCTGAAAATTCAACGATCCTGTATAACATCTTTAGGAAGATGTAACTTTTCTCTAAAACCAATAACATCTGGAAGAATTTTCTCCAGATGTAGTTACATCTGAAAAAGTTCCATCTAGTTAAAATAAAGCATTATGAGTTAATATTTTTTCCAGATGTAATTTCATCCGAAAAAAATCCTATATGTAACTACATCTGGTTAAAATAATGCATTATTGGTTAATTTTTTTTTCCAGAAGTAATTACATCTGAAAATCAATCCCATATGTAAATACATCAGTTACTAATGGAATATGTAAACAAATAATTAAAGGCATATTAAAATTAAAATAGTTATGTACGTTATATATTCTTAATTGTTTAACAAATACCATGGTGAAATAGATCATTAAAATTTCTAAATTAAAAAAAAAAAAAAGAATGAGTTAATATACCGTTGATGAGCTAATTAAAGTTTTAGTTGTAGATAATGAAAATATAGATAAGTATATTTATAAATGCACGGGTCAACTAAGTTTTTTTTCAGCTGATAATAACTATGTCTCTATTTAATTCAAGCATGCTAAATCCAAAAATCACATTAGTTTTTATCCTATACGCCTTATTGTTTTGGAATATTCGAAAAACATTTTTAGTGTAAATGCTGCTTTTCGTATAAAAAAATATAAAACATAACATGAATAAGATATGGTTACAAGTGTTTAGAAATGATGAGTGAGTTTGGACTGTTGTTTATGAGTCTCTTGAGTGTCTCTTTTTAAAAACCAACAATAATTGTCCTTCATAGTTTCATTCCATTTGCCTTGATACTTCTTCTCCATGGTCCAAATCTCCTGATGAAAGCTTTCACCATGTTTGTCTGAAACTGCACCTAAATTTTCTGGGAAAAAGTCAAGATAAGAATATTAGAAATGTAGCTTTAACAACATTCGACAACCCAGTTCTTGATAATGCTTCACAAGACTTTCTACCAGATTCTTGATACCATCTGCCCTGTTGTTTTCCAGAAAGTTATGAACCACAGCTTTAAATGACTGCCAAGCATTGCATTCAGCTGGTGTAAAAGTTTCCTTAAATTTCCTATCTTTCAGGAGCTCTTTTATTTGAGGCCCATCAAACACACTTTTAATCTTTGAATAAAGAAATGATTCGAGAGAACTTTATTTGGGCTTAAAGCCAGCACCATTTTTATTCATTCATTTTACCAAACCCAATTTGATATGCAAAGGAGGAAGCACAATTTTCAGCCATTCAACAAGTGGAATGTGTTTAACGTTGTGGTATCCTAGGCTATATATTCTGTATGTTTGGGTCATATCTTCTTCACATTTTTAGTGTCTCGGTTATGCCAGAGGCAGAGGAAACACATATTGTTAGTAAAACCCAATTGCAGTCCAAGCAACAGGACAATTAGTTTAAGGTCACTACAAATAATCCACTTGTGATTGGCATAGCTAACACAATCAAGTACAGTTTTCATTATGCTGTAAGTTTCTAGGAGTCCCACTGCATGAGCTATTGGAATGGAAGATTATTCCAATATGAATTAATACTGGCTTTAGAGAGTACTTTGAGGAGTTGATACAGAGACGCCATTGATTAGAGAAATAGACACATTCAAGTTCAGTTAATAATCCTTCAATATTTGTACAAAAAGTGATACTATTTTGTTTGATGAAATATTTTGAGTATCTTTTATCTCTGTTTCGGTAAATGGTCACTATGGTGTCTGGTGTTAACAAATGTCACTCTTGTAGTCGAGAACCCAGAACCGCAGCATTTGATTTTGATAGATGTAAGTCTCTGATTAGATTGCTCAGCTCCTGCTGGTTAATAAAATATGGAGCTGATTCCGTTTCGGACATAAAGTCATCATCATCATTTTCTTTATTTGATTTGTCTGATCTGGAGAGGGCAAGAAGTTGAATACACTTGGTGGAGTTGGAATAGACAGACTGTCACTGTGAGGTGTTCGCAACTTTGCTGATTCACAAATTGGATACGTTATTTTATCTTTTGTCTTTAGAGAATGTCCCTCAATTTTTGTTGAACAAAAATAGCAGTTGGTGGTATGATCTTGTGGCTCCTTCCATATCATAGGAATGACAAATGGCACGACAGTTGGTCTTTTTTTATCCAGCCATTTAGAAAAACACGTAGCAGTTGGTGCAATTATAGAGAGGCGCCAATTTTTTGCCATAATTTCCCACCATATATCCAAAATAGAAGTCGTAAGTATTTTGATTTCATTTTTCTCTTCTGTCTTTTAGTGACAAAATGATCACAAGTGTAACAGAAAGTGTTTAAACTATTTATACAATATCTTCTGCAGATTTTAGACATCCTGCAATAAAATACAATTGGTATCTATTTTTTTACTTTATTTTTTACTGTAAATTGAATAGAAGTATAAACTTACATTTACACTATTTAAAAAAAGAATGTTTGAAATTAAAAGTATGCAAAAACAATAACTTCAAACTGATTTAAGATGAAAAATAAAAATTCAAAATTTCAGAAAAATCTGGATGTGTAGGATTAAAATGGATTCCATTTTCTTAATTAGCTCAAAAATCTGATCTAGAAAAACTGAATGCTGTTAATTGAATCTAAAAAAGTTTTATTTTGTTACTTAGTGATATTGACAAAGCTAATAATAAAATAAATAAAAGTTAAAATAAGAACAACAAGAAAAACTTTATAACAGTATTTAACTTTTAAATTAATAATTGCCTTCCTCAAAAATTAATAACTGCCTTTCTCAATCCCTAAATCAATTAGTCAACTTTCCAACTCGCTTCCCAGACAACCTGAATCATTTACCTTTTCTACTCGACTTATGTCTTGTTTCTGATCCTAGTCAATGCTTAGTTTCTCCACATTCACCCTTAGGTGCCTCTGATCACAGTTTGATCTCTTTAAAACTGTTATCTCATTCTTCTTTATCATCAAAATTCCCCTATCATTGTACATTTTACAACTACCTTAAAGCTGACTGGGACTCTTTCCATGATTTTCTTTGTGTGGCACACAAATCTTTTGTCTTTCTGTTGACAAATGTGCTTCTTACATAACTTTGTGGATACAGGCTGGCATGGAATCTTTTATTCCCTCTCAACAATTCCAGGTCAAGCCTCACTCCTCTCCAAGATATTCCTCGCATTGTGATGCTGCAATTGCCAATCAAAACCATCACTTCCATATCTATCAGCAAAACAATTTTCCAGAAAATAGACATCTGTTTGTTACTGCTAAGAACCATTGTAAAAAGGTTTTGTTTAACGCCAAAGCCCGCTATTCTCAGGTCATGAAATCTTGTAATTTGTCACAAAAATTAGACTCTCGTGACTTCTGGAGAATCTTTAACAGTATCAATAATAATGGCAAGTCTGTAACTCCACCTTTCTTGTTTTTTCAGACTTTGTCACCTCACCTAAAGACAAAGCTGAATTGTTTCTAGTTGCGTTCTAATTCCACTAGTTGCGTTCTACCTGATATAGCCGCCAAAAAGGTTGATCCATTGCTTGACATTCGTATCACTCCAGTTTCTGTATCTAAAGTGATTTCCTGCTTAAACTCTTCTACAGCTTGTGGCCTGGACAACATTCCTGTTAGAGTCTTGCCGAATTGTTTTCCGGAGCTGTCGTCTATCCTTTCAAAAGTATTTAACATGTGCTTATCAGAGTCTTATTTTCCAGCCTGCTGGAAAGCAGCATCTGTTACCCCTATTTTTAAAAATTCTAAAGAGCGATCTGATTTGTCTAACTACCGTCTCATCAGTCTTCTTCCTATCATAAGCAAGGTTTTTGAATCTTTAATTAACAAACACTTAATCTCTCATCTTGAATCTAATAACTTACTTTCTGATCATCAATATGGATTTCAATCTTCTCGTTCTACCGTTGACTTGCTGACAGTTATAACTGATAGGTTTTATCATGCATTAGACAAGGGTGGAGAGGTTAAGGCCATTGCTCTCGGCATTTCTAAAGCCTTTGATAAAGTTTGGCATGCTGGTCTTCTACATAAGCTTTTTTCTTACAGTCTATCTGGTAACATATTTAAGATTATTGAATCCTTTCTTTCTAATTGTAGTATAAAAGTTGTCCTTGATGGACAGCACTCTTATTATTCTGTAACCTCAGGGGTTCCTCAAGGTTCAATCCTTATTCTGTAACCTCAGGGGTTCCTCAAGGTTCAAACCTTATTCTGTAACCTCAGGGGTTCCTCAAGGTTCAATTCTTGGCCCTATACTCTTTTTTTAATTTACATTAACAATCTTCCAGATATTCTTACACCTATAGTGATATTGTTCACTGATGATACTACCATTTATTCTTGTCATGATAACAATTCAACTTTCTCTGATTGCTTGGTGGGGGCATTTGAACTTGAAAAGGATCTCACTTCTGCTACAGCATGGGTCTAACATTGGCTGGTGAACTTTAATTCAGATAAAACTCAATTTTTTTTTGTCCAATTGTCATCGCAATAATTAAGACCTTCCAATATTTATGAACGGTAATGTACTTGATGATTCATCTACCATTCATCTACTAGAATTAACTCTTCTGATCTTTCTTGAAAACCATATATCAAATCCGTTGTAAAATTAGCATCTGCTAAAGTTGCATCTCATCAGCTTGACACTTTCTTACTCTGGATTCTCTTCTCTATCTCTATAAATCTCAAATCCAGCCTTGTATGGAATACTGTTGCCATATCTGGGGCACAAGAGACACTGTTCTAAAGAGCTAGCGTCTCTTGTGCCATCTACTAAAATTCATTCTAATTTTACACATCATTCAATTAAGTTTCATCCTTTTTCTGATACTGTTCCCAAGTGCTCTAAAAACTCTTATTCATCTAGTTTTTTTCCTCGAACATCAGTTCTTTGCTTTCTTCATCTTGCTTTCCTGATTCATACAACTTGCAATTTTTTAAGTCGTCTGTCAATTATTATCTTGCTCTACAATCTTTATTTTTTTTCTCCCAGTAACTTTTAACACTAATTAGTGGTTGGTTGCAGCCTTGTTGGAAGCAAAGATGTTTAAAAAAAGATATTTACAAAAGACTTTATAAAACAACAAATAAATGCTATAAATCAAGATTAAGGAGATCCAAAAGTTATTCCAACCAACCATTTTGTCACCAGCATATAGTTAACAAAAAACTCCCTTGATTATTTTGGTTTTGGACTTCAACAACAATAACATAATGTGGTCTTTTAAAAAACTCATTAATTATGGTAACACTTTATAAACCTATCATATGACTTTATTGGTCAACTGAAAAAATAAACACATGTGTTTGATTTTCTATAAATGTAATTTGATTTTATATAAATGTAGTATATACTGCTCAGCCTCAAGTATAGACGACAGCTTTAGGGAACACTTCTGTAAAAATATAACAGATATGTTGTCCAGACTACAAGCTGTAGAAGAGTCTGTATAAGTCAGGCAACTGACTTACCTGTTTGTGACCTGAAAATAAGTACTTTTATGAGACTTCTTAATTTAGTCTGAAAGTTTTTTTAACAATATACAGGAATTAAACACACACACACACACAAATGTTCCAAATTATACAAAAAAAAAAAAAAACTGGTTTGAACAATGCATAACAAACCTGTTTTTGATAAACCAACTTCTTCCATACTATGGAAAATACTATGGAAAAGTTTCTGGATTTTTTATTTAAAGTTTTTTTACGAAACGTCTTGGTATCAGGCTGGCAAGGAATTTACTATTTCCTTTTGACAATTCAAACTGCTTTGTCAATAATCGTGAGCGAATGCTCCCGCTTTCCGAGCAAGCCTGCATATCTGGAGCAGATCTTCCAATGATGCCCTTTCTCTTTTAGAAAAGGTGCAAAAACGTAGTTGGCCTTGCTCTTGCAGCCAACCTTCAACCATTATCACATTGTTGTAATGTTGCTTCTCTTTCTCTTTACTATAAATACTATAATGGGCACTGCACTAAAGAGCAAGTGTCTCTTATACCATTTACTAAAATTCATTCTTGTGTTACTTGTCATTCAATTAATTATTATTTTTTTACTGTGACTGTTCTTAAGTGCTCCAAAAAATCTTATTAGTCTAGTTTTTTTCCCTCAAAAATCAGTCCTTTGGAATTCACTTTCTACATCTTGTTTTTCTGATTCATATAACTTGCAGGCTTGGTCGGAAAGTTGGAGCGATCGCTCTCGATTGCTGACCACGTAAATAATATTTAGTTGCGAAAACCTGGCCAGATTTTTTAGTCGTTTTGAGAACATTTTAAAAAGCAAAAAAAAATAAGCGACCAAGATTAATTGGACCGATGAGAGACAATTACAAAAAAAAAAATAAAGTAAATAAAATATATTTAAACGCGAAAAAACTTACAGCTAAATAAATTGCATTTAGAACAAATATTTTCGAAACATCGCTCTTTTATATTTTTTTTTTATAAAATTAAGTGATGTTTTTTATATAAAGTAACAACTAACGATTGTTTAAAAGAGAAACAAATATACTTTATTTAACTAAGTTTGTAAGTTTTATTTTTACTTAGGCTAAATTATTTTATAAATAAAAGTTAATTTTTTTAATACCTATTTTTTGTTTTGCGTAGTTTGAAAAGTTTAACATATTTGAAGCGATTCTTCTTTGTAAGATAAACAAATGAAATAATTAAATCATTGAATTACTATAGGAATTAAATTATCAAGATAGAAATCAACTAAAAAAGTTAAAAATACTTAATGACCAGGAAGCGAAACTGCTTCACAATATCGCTGATGATGTTTAGTGAGTGGGCTTTTTAATTTCAATTAGTATTTAAAGTAGAAAAAAGTATAACGAGTTTTAGGAATGGCAACTTAAGCGAAAATAATTAGAGTAAGTAAACCAGTATCTAGAAACTTTTCTTTATATCTAATTATTTGCTATATATATTTGTGTTTTGTAGTAACCTCAGGCGCGATGCTTGTTCATCCGCGAGTTAATTTGTATGCGTTGTTTGTGTTTAGTAACCAGAAACTTCTTATATGTTTGTTACATAATAAGTTTTATTAACTTTAACGATTATAACTTCAATGAAAACGCAATTATTTTTATAAGTCTTTGTTTAAATCATAAAAATTGCTTTAAAAGATACAAACAAATACATTTACATAAAGAATAAAATCTCTTTTTAAATAAAAAATAAAAATATACTAATAAAATCTATGATTTATAATAAACTTTTAAAACTTTAACAATTTAATTAATAAATATTTAAAACATTTGTTTTCGTAAACAAATAATGTATATTCTAGGTCTCAAAACATAACAAAAACATTTTAACAAAATACTCTAGTACTTTATTTCGCTTAATCAGCGTATTTTTTGAACTAATAGAATTAGTTTGTTCGTTAATTTGGCGGGTTTTTAGTTTTCGCAAATATTCTTTTTATTCTTTCGCACAAAGATGTTCTTTTGAGAACATTCAAGTTTTTTATGTTTCCACGTATGTCCGTAAAACAAAAAAAAAATTTTTCGTACATAAACTTAAGTGTTCTTAAAAGGACTTAAAAACCTGGCCAATTTTACGCAACTAAATATAATTTCCGTGGTCAGTATTCGAGAGCGATCGCTCCCGCTTCCCGACCAAGCCTGAACTTGGAATCTTTTAAGTTGCTGTTAATCATTATCTTCCTCTGCAAATTTCATTTTTTCTCTTCCAACAACTTTTAACTCTAATAGTGTTTGTTTGCACCCTTGTTGGAATTGAAAATGTTAAAAAAAGTAATAATAATTGCTTGATGAGAAAAAAAAACATGAAACAGGATGGATTTTGAGTAGTTTCTGACTACCATTCTCTTCATTGTATCTTTTTTCATAATATTCTTGTGTAGAAAAAAAGTAAAATCGACGGGAAGGTACTTTAAAAAGCTTGTTGTGCACTCAATGTACTTAAGGAAGGAACTGTAAAATATGTAATTTTTAGAAGCGATAAATAATCAAAAATTAAAAATTTTTATCTTACCAGGCTTCAAACAAAATATTTCAAATTTTACAATGAATCTTATTAAAATAGCTCCTCTTAAAATATATTCATGTAAAACGAATACCTTATTTTTAATAAGGTTCTCCAACAACCTTAAATATTTTAAATATATAAGGTTGTAGGAGATGTTATTTAAAACCTTCCTAATTGTTCGTTTCGCTTATCAAGGAAAATTTTTTAACTTAAATGCCTGTGTTTGTATTTCATGTTTCCAATGATCCTGTTTGCACCATATATTAAAATTAAAAGTGAGGGACATATTAAAACGTTATTTATTATGAAAAATATTTTGAATTTCCTGATTTTTTTTCTACTATTTTGTGTGAATAATTTGTTAATAAATCAATTTTTAATAGTTTATTTGAAATATCTCACTTATTGCAAACTTAAAATAATATTCTAATCCTATTATTTAATTAAAAAAGCATAAGATTTATAAGATTTCATATTAAAAAATGAGGTATTAAGAAAAAATCAAAGTTTAGAACTTTTTATAACAATGTTATGAAAAGTTATTATGAAAAAGTTTATAAAAATTAGTTTTCAGTTTTTTTTTCTTTAATACTCTTCGTGTTTTTTTAAACAACAGCACTTTTTTGGTTGGTTATATTACTATGAACTGCATAAAAAGAATATCTAGAAAAAATTTCTAAATAATCTTTGCTCAATAGAAATTAACAGCAAAAATATAAACTTTCCATGTAATAAGTATGATTTTTGTGTAATATGTAATAACATGTAATGGAAATGAATGAGTAATAAATGATATATGTAATAACAATGTATTAAAAATGTAATAAACAAGAATATACAAAATAAAAAAAGAAACTACTTTTAAATATAAAATATACATACACATTGCAATTCAGTAATCGGTTCACATAAATACTTCCATTATATTATCTAAGCATTTGATCCATATATAATTCAAGTATAGTTGAGTATTGTAAGTAAATATTGAGTTATAAAAAAAGTGAACATAAGCTGTAATTAAACAAGATTTTGTTCCATTTATGATGAAATGAAATTCAAGAAGAAAAATTATATTTTTAATGGATACAATATACATAAGTAGTAAGTACATTTCTTTAATAGTTTAACTTCACTGGCAATTTTAAGGGTGACTGATACAAACGAAACAAATTATATAATAGCTTACTTTCTTGTTGTATGTAGCAGCAGTAAAATTATGTCATTGTCAAGCAGAATGGTAATTTATGCTGCAAAAATCATTTATAAACAGTTCAACTTTGCTGTAACTATCACAAGCAATTTTCCAACAACAAGATTAGCTATTTAAATAAATCTTTAAATAAATATTTATTTCCTTGTTATAAACTCACATGCACTTGCGAACGGAAAAAAATAACATTAAAAACATAAACATAATATGTGCGCATGCGTTAATTTTCAGCCGCAGAAGCAATTTTTAGTTGTTTACAGAGGCTGAATCAGGGCCGGTGCACCCTATAGGCGAACTAGGCAATCGCCTAGGGCGCCAAAGTTTAGGGGCGCCTAAAAATTGATAAGTTTTTTTATATGCTAACAAAAAACAACGCTTTTGCTCATTGAGCAATATGTACGTACATTTTACCGAACGCAATCTAAATCATAACAAATATGGCGGCGTCTTTACAATCAAAGTGATTTTCATAACAACTTTCAATAGTTAGTCGACTATATTCTTTATATAATTTATACTGACAATATATATATATATATATATATATATATATATATATATATATATATATATATATATATATATATATATATATATATATACATATAGATGAATAGTGACATTTTATATACTATTATACATTTATATTAAGTTTTAGACACTTATTAAGAAAAGTAAAATATTTTTTATATGAATATATAATAACTAGCTTAAATCTAGGGCTATTATATATTACGTATTATATTATTATTCAACGCTTATCATACCGATATTAAAAAGAATTAGTTTTTTCCATAAATATTTTTCTATAAAATTTGTAGAATATATATTTTTTTTAATATTTATAGAATTTTTTTTTGAAAAATGTGTCATTTTTAATTCACTATTTTTTGAAAATTTGATTTTCACTGTTTTCCGCATTCGTTTCTGTTAGCTGGATAAATTTTTTACTTTAACAATTTGATTCAATAATTTAGTAATCTGACATCTAACTTTATAATGATTTTTGTTGTGCCTTTATTAACTTAACTCATGTTTCTATAGCAATGTAAAGACTTTTTTTATAAAATTTTGTATCTCCTGTGGTCACAACGCTTTAAAATTATACTTCACCATACGTATAACTTTGCTATACAAAATAAAATTTGAATTATTTAAACACAATGCATCTAGCAGGTTAAATTTTTTGTTGAGTCGCTTCTACAATATGTCTTGATCTGCACCAGCTAATTACACATTGAAATCTCATTCATATAGCTAACTTCCATTTCCGTTTAAAAAAACACAAAAAATACTAGCAGGGCGTATAACTTTGCCAAGTTGTTTTTTGTATAATACAGTTAAATGATAACCTGTTAAAACCTTACAGAGCTGTTCAGACCTGTTGGAAACTATAGCTAGCTATATATAATTTATTCGTGAAGCCAATCACAGAAGACCTATTAATGTATTAGTTAAACATTGCAACATTCATTTATTTTATTATTTTCTTGTTACATTTTAGATATGGCTGAGAGAAAGAAGCCTTCAGGAGCTCAATATCGTAAACGAAAAGTTGAACAGCAGAGGGAACAAGAAAAACGGAAGGGTTCATTGCTAAAGTTTATATGCCGACAAGACTCTACTAAAGAGGATAGTAATGGTGGACAGATTCCCACTGATATGGAAGCTGAAGAAATATCTAATGTTGTTGATAATGATAATGTGATGATGAGTGAAACACTTTCTTACTTAACAGTTCCCGTTTCCCATGCAGATAATGGCCAATTGAATAATTCTCTCGAGGAACATGTACAGCAAGCAAGTGAAGAAAAAACGGATAATGTTATTCCACAGGATCCAGCACTTTGGCCTCTACTAATTAATCATAATACACGTGCAATCATTGTAGAACGTGGACCTCAGCAAATAAAAGATATCAGTTTCCCAAATGATAAAAACAATCGAAAGTTTTCAGTATTTCACTACTTAAGAAAACTTCCTAATGGAGAAGAATTATGTCGCAGCTGGCTCTTGTATTCAGTATTAAAAGACTCAGTGTTTTGTTTCTGTTGCAAACTGTTCAGTATGAAAGCAATTGGCATATCATCACTAACTCATACAGGTTCAAGTGACTGGAAAAACATGGCGGCAATATTTTCTTCCCACGAGAAAAGTCATGAACATTTGTAGAACTATCAAAAGTGGAAAGAACTACATCAGCGATTACAGAGGGATAGTACAATAGATGCAGAAATTTTGCGCAAGATAAAGAATGAAGAAAAGTATTGGCAGCAAATACTAAAGCGTTTAATAGCATTAGTGAGAGTTTTGGGTGAACAAAATCTAGCTTTTCGCGGTACAAATGAAACATTGTAAAGTGCCAATAACGGGAATTTTTTAAAATTTGTGCAATACTTAGCCATTTTTGATCCATTAATGAACGAACATCTACGAAAGATATCAAATAAAGAGCTTCATACACACTATCTTGGCAAAGATATACAAAGTGAACTTATTCAACTGTTAGGAAATGCTATTAAGAAAGAAATCATACAAACAGCAAATGCAATGAAATATTTTTCAATAGTTCTCGATGGTACTCCTGACTGTAGCCATGTTGAGCAAATGACAATAATTATTCGTTTTTTTAAAGTTGATTCATTGAAAAAAGAGTTTAGTATCAAAGAACATTTTTTAGGCTTTGTACCTTTAAAGAAAACAACTGGAGCCTATATGGCAGAAACGATAATACAACAACTAGAAGAAATGGAGTTACCTATTGATAATTTGCGTGGCCAAGGCTACAATAATGGCGCAAATATGATAGGCAAAAATAATGGTGTTCAAAAGAAAATATTAAACATTAATCCTCGAGCATTGTTTGTTCCTTGCAGCGCGCATACTCTTAATTTGGTTGTCAATGATGCTGCAAATTGCTGTCTAATGGCTACAAGTTTTTTTGATATTGTCCAACGTGTGTATGTATATTTTTCGTCTTCAACACATTGGTGGGTAGTTTTCACTAGTCATCAACCTACGTTAACTGTTAAACCTCTAAGTGAAACAAGATGGGAAAGCAGAATAGATGCTATAAAGCCTTTGCGATATGAACTTGGTAAAATATATGATGCACTGCTAGAAATAGCTGATGATACTTCTCTAACTGGATCCTCAGGAAGCACTGCACGCAGTGATGCTAAAGCACTTGCAAATAGTGTTGCAAAGTTTAAGTTCGTGGTTTCAATTGTTGTATGGTACAACATACTTTTTGAAATCAATATAACAAGTAAGCAGCTCCAAGCTAAAGATTTGGATATTCATGCTGCTGTACAACAGTTACAACACACACAAGCCTATTTGGTTGACTGTAGGAGTGACATAGGTTTTGCAAGAATGCTAGTGGATGCTGCTAAAATTGCTAAGGATTTGGAGATACCACCAACCTTTGAGGCAGAACCACGATTACGGCGGAGAAAAAAGCAATTTGCATATGAAGCTGAAGATGAGCCTGTACAAGATCCAAAACAAAATTTCAAAGTGAGTTTTTTCTTTGCTATACTTGACACAGCAATAAGGTCGGTTGAAGAAAGGTTTGAACAAATGATGAAAAGGTTTGAACAATTGAATCTGTATTTGGTTTCTTATATCATATTCATGGTCTACAGAGTAAAACTTCACAAGAAATATTGGAATGTTGCATGAAACCAGAATCTGTTTTACAACATGGTGATAACAGAGATTTAGTTGCATCAGATTTGTGTGGCGAACTACAGTCTATTGCACGACGACTTTCTGAAGAAACAAAGTCTCCTCAAGATGTTTTTCGATTTATTCTTTGCCAAAACTTGGAAGACAGTCTACCCAACCTTTGTATTGCTCTTCGTATTTTGCTGACATTACCTGTTTCTGTCGCTAGTGGAGAGCGTAGTTTTTCCAAACTAAAATTGATAAAGACATACATTCGATCATCCATGTGCCAAGACAGATTGATTAGATTGGCAACTCTTTCCATTGAGCACGAACTTGCAGACAAGCTGGACCTGAAGGACCTTGTGATCGATTTTGCCCAGAAAAAGGCACGCAAATTACAGTTTTGATATTTTTAAATAAATAAATACTTACCTGGTGTTTTCACTTTATTTTGCATTTTATTTTGATTTTTTTACGTAAAAGGGGTGCGACCTTTGAAGTTTTGCCTAGGGTGTCATAACCCCTTTGCACCGGCCCTGGGCTGAATATTCAGCCGCAGAAGATTAGTCCTATATATATATATATATATATATATATATATATATATATATATATATATATATATATATATATATATATATATATATATATATATATATATATATATATATATATATATATATATATATATATATATATATATGGTTTTTAAAAATTTTTGAAAAAAAAGTATTTTAATGAGTCCCTCAAGACCCTTATTTTTTTTATTATTATTAGGAACATAATAAGTTCCTAATAAATTAAAAAAATTAAATTAAAATTAAAAATTAAAACATTTTAATTAAAAAAAAATTAAAAAAACACAATTAAAAAAAAAATTATATAAGTGTATTATGTATAAATTATATCATAATGGTCATATCATAAGTATTATGTATAAATTATATCATAATGGGTCTCAAGTGAAGCAAAATTATATGAAAGTTTCAAAAAAAATATTGCCAAAAATTGGTAATAATAAACAATTTTCTTTTTTAGTTAATAAAATTCATTTTTTATGGTGTTAAATCTAACATATTTTTAACCTATTTTTTAAGTATAAATATGCAAATAAATGCATTTAAACAGTTTATATATGCAAATAAATGCACTAATACAGTTAAAAAAAAATACTTGCATCATAAAAAGGTCTTTAATCACTTATTTCTTTATATTACTTGCAAAAAATTTCACTGCGAAAAAATATTTGCATTTCAGGTAAAAAAAACTGTTTTTTAAAATTTTTTGAATAAATAATATTTTGATGACTCCCTCATAACCTTTAGGAACTTGTTATGTTTTATTTATTTAGGAACTTATTATGTTTTATTTGAGTGTATCATATTGAGTCTTAAATGAAGCAAAACTATATGAAAATTTCAATGTTAGATTTAACACCATAAAAAATGAATTTTAATAACTAAAAAAGAAAAATGTCCATTTTTACCAAATTTTAGCAATATTTTATTCATATTTGACATTTTCATGATTTCGCTTAAATTGTGCCGAAATGTCAAGATACACTTTTGAAGATTTTTTTAATTGATAATAATTGGAAATCTTTATATGTTTAAGGGACTCAAAAAATAATTTTTCTTCAAAAAAATCTTAAAACCAGTGTTTTTTTATTGTATAAAACACATTAGGAGGTGGCAGCTATATATTTTTTTTTAAATATAGCTACCAAAAGTTTAAAAATTTAAAAAAATATCCTATTAATAAATAAGCTGATAATAATACAGTGCAATAACGGTTCCAATCATATGTTGAATTAAATATTTAAACAGTCATATACTTTTTTGTAATATATATTTATATATATATATATATTACAAAAGAAAAAAC
>NC_061166.1:38470229-38480229 GCF_022113875.1 Hydra vulgaris | reverse complement strand
GCATTTCTCACACCGTTGACGTTTGTCACTAAGTTGGTAAGTGATCAAATCAATCTAGCCGGATATCCTTTGTAGAATTACTTTGAACAGCTGCAGCTCTTTTGATAGGTATAGGTATTGCATCAATGACGGTCTTCCAGGTTTTCCTTTTACAACAGATGTCAAGTTAGAAGCTACTGCAGCTTGAAACATTTTTAAAGGCATAAATTTTTAAGTGGGACAAAAAAATTTTAAGTCAAGACAATAAAAAAACCATGCATTTGATTACACAATAAAGAGGCTATGAACTCATATATACTCAAACCTTCTATGGCATTTTAAATTTAGTTTGTAGAATGAACACATCATATCCAGTTTGTCAACATCAATATTTTTATTATAAAATTGGACTATATAAAGGTTGTTTTACCATAATGTATTTGCTAGTACTTCTGTAATAACGCCTCATTGTGTTAATTGTTTCCATACTCTTGAAAGATGAAACTAAAGTTACTGCCTTATTATCTATTCAACAAACAGTTATATTATTAGCATTGGTGTTAATACCATAGTCAAACAATCTGCGTCCTTTCAATTCTTTTTTGGAAAGAAATGAGCATTTGTTATAGTGTTTAATTTGTGTTTTTCCAACATACCATATTTGGTGTGTTGGAAAACGTACCAATATGTTTTTTTAGCTCATTTACCTAAGGCAATGAAAAAAATTGATTATCAGCAAATATTTAAAAGTTACGATTATCTTGCAAAGTTGATTTCATTTTGATTACAACAGATGCCCCATTACCACGAGTAGAGTATTCATCTTTCTTTTTAATTTATTTTCCTTGATTAAAATCAAAGCCATACAAATACGCGCTGACACCACATCTAACCCAAAGTTTGAACCCCCTACTTATCTGATTTGTTTGCGACAGATTGCTTCAAAAATGACTTGCCTTTGAAGGTTACCATTATCTCATCAACTAATAGATTTTCTTCAGGAGAAACTCTTAAGAAATTGTATCTCAGTTTTTCTAACAAAGTTCTTAGTTTTCAGGCCCGATCGTTTTTCTTAACTTCATCTGTCACTTTTAATTTTAGAAAAAGTGTAAATAGCGAAGAGTAGAAAGAAATCAATCACCTGATAATACTGAACTTATCTCATCATAATTCATAAAGGTTTTCCAATAAGAAATTACTGGTGGTAGTTTCGCTAGACCGATTCAAAAATAAACACCAATAAATGACTCTATTTCATTGGGTGTGATATAAATGCTTTTACCTGGTGATTGGCAACTATATAAACTAGATTGTTCAGCAAGAATGTTTATAAGATTGTGATCAACATACATTTTAAAAAATTTGTATGAACTTTATTTGGAATAGGTTCAATAGGTGCTTCTTGAAAAATAATATCACCAACTAAGTCATTATCAAGTGGAACTTTCTTCCAAAGTGGCGTTATGCTTAGATGATTATATAAACTCTTAAAATTATGTTATTTTTATTACTTTAATTGACTTTTTCGGATTTTTTTTTTCTTTTGAGTTAAGGTTAAGAGTTGAAAGCATATCATCATCTGCACTAATTTTCTGGGTAAGAGACTCCAAAACGGGTGAAAGTATATTGGCATTGTTGTAATTATGTACAAGGTTAGTACACTGTAAAAAATGTCACGCCAAATTGTCTAATAAAATTGCCATGTCACGAAGCCCGATTTAACCCGCGACATTTAGAGTTAAAACTGTCTCGCGACTTTTAGATATTAAGTTTGGCGCGACATTCTTAACTAAATCAGTCACGCGACTTTAAGCAATTAAATATGGCGTGACATTTATAATTAAATTTGTCACGCGACTTTTTAAAAAGTATGGCGTGACAATTTAATTTCTTATTTGTCACGGGACATCTAAAACACTATCGTCTCGCATGTCACCAAGTCCGATTATTCACGCCACATTTAAAAAATTTAAATGTGGCGCGTTAAATCGGGCTCGGTGACATGCGACACGATAGTGTTTTAGATGTCCCGTGACAAATAAAAAATATAAATGTCACGCCATACGACATCTCTAAAAATCGCGTGACTAATTTAATAAATGGCACACTTTACTTAAATTAAATAAATAAAAAGACCAAAGAAATAATGAAAATTATATTTTATTTGTATAAAAAGTAACCATCATCAAACATAAATATAAATATTTAATTTTAAATTGTCTTAATGTTTTTGTTCGAAGAGTTGAACAGTTGCAAAATACAACAAAACCTTTAATAAGACTCGGCATTTTTTTAACCAAAGTTTATTTGTACAAGCAAATGGTATTTGCAAGACGTAATGCTGCAACAGCCCCAAAACTTCCCCAAACGATCTTAGGTACGACAAGTCCATAATATAATAATAAGCAATTAATTGAAGCACGTGTAGGGAATCATTATGCCGATGACCAATCGCAATTACTTTCCCTTTATTAACAAATGTTATTTTCTCTCCTAAAATGAGTTGCGGCCCAGGAGAAGAGACGTTATCTTCAGACTAAAAATTTGTTAAAAAATAAAAATTTAAATCTATTTTAATAACATAACATTACAAAAATAAATAACAATTTAAAAAATCCAAAAAGAAACAACTATATGTTAAACTTACACTAGCAATAACAATTGGACACAACACTCCTTTTCTGGTAGTGTTCTTATGAAATCGTATTAGGGCAGACGGAATATCTGAACCTGGATACAACTTTTCAACAACTTGCAATAGCCTCTCTAATGCAGTTTCTTTGGAAACAATGCCCATTCTTTCAAATTCGTCCATGATCTATAAATTTTTAACCCATTTGGAATAACTTTTTGCTTCCCTCCCAATAAGGGAGGGAAGGGATCACATATTACAAGTATTATTTGCTTACAATTTCTGGATGAAACAGGTGCTCTTTGTGTTCTGAATATGGCAGAGAACACTTCATGTTCCTAACCAAACAACGAATATGATCCATATCAGGAACTCTTTGTAACAAAGCAAACTAACATACAAAGAAATTGCAATAACTCTAAAGTAAACCTTATTAAATTCTTTCTGTATATATTAGATAATAATAATTTTTATTTAGAATATACTGATTAAAAAAATTTCTTTTAAAAAAGGGCTCATCTGTATAACCTGTATATCTTCATCAAATGAGCTGTCGTTTATTCCAGAGATGTTTAGCATTCTGTTTGCATTTTTTACCTCAAGCAAACTTTTTGTTTGAAACGCGCTTTATAACTCCACCCTAAAAAAGAAAATTTATCATTGAAATAATATCTGATAATAATAAACTGAAGATTAAAAAAAACTGAATCTATATCTACTTGAATTTAATTTTACCCTTATTTGGAGTAATTATCCATACCTTATGTTCTGCTTAATTAAATATCTTTTAAAAATGATGTTGTGAACTATTTATTGGTTTTTATAATTTATATTTGGGTATATTATTTATTTTTGGGTAATATTTCACTGATGTTTATGGAAAATTTAAAACATTAAAGGTCAAACTTACTGTACCCTCTTCTCCAAAAATACAGGTTGGGTATGACTGTTTCAAAAGGACAGTTACACGATTATAGAACCTTTTTTTTATTGAAGGGTTTCCCTCTGGAAGACACTCTTCAGAGATAAGCCCAAATATTGGGCTTATCTCTGGCTTTAGAGTATGAATAAGGAAACTGGATAATAAAACTATTAAGTGCAGCTAATGAGTATATACGTTTTTCACAAATATGCAATCGCATCAGAAGACATAGTTCATGGGGTACTAGTCCTTCAAGCAATGTGCATGGGATCGTGTGGTGCGTTTTCAGTAATATCAAAAGCGGTGATTAGTAAAAGTGCACTCTCATAATTTATGCCATAAAATCTTGACTAATAGAGTTTAGATTTTTTACTTTTCACACTCTTGAGATCTAAGATATTCTGCTGGTAGTTTGCTTGAGTACGTAATATACACATATCTTCTCTGTAAATTGATGACATTTGTATATTTGTGGTGAGACATGTACGACAGCATCTAAATACATTTGGTGCAAAGCTGGTTTTAAATCCACAAATGTGATTTAAAGCTAATGTATCTCCCAAATATATTACATATTTTAAAAATAGTTTTACTCAACCAATCATTGAATTAAAAGTAACACCATTATTCAAAAGATTACAGGAAGTAATAAAATCTTCTAAGTGCTGAAAATAAGCCCCTTTTTTATTAGACTTAAATAACTTTACAGGCACAACAGCAAGTGAAAAAACTGATATTAAAGTAGAACGCATATATGATGGCAAGGAATGAAATTGAACATAGAAAATAGTTAGTTTATGAAGTTTTCTGTGTTTGCCAATAGGGTTAGCTAATTCTATATCGTCACAATATAAGCTAAGAGTAAATTCTAATGGCTTGTGGGTAGAGAAATCTGTAAGATAATTTGCTTCAGCATCTTTCCTACTTAAAAGTTGTACAAACTCATCAATTTGCAAAAGGAAATTAATAATGTCAAAATAGTAAAAAATTATAACCTTTGCCACCAGCAAACAAAACTTCATTTATTTTCAAAATGTCAAACAAATCATTTAACAATTTTTACTCTTTGATATTTATTACTAAGGATATCCACTTGTGAAAAATACTTGTCAAAAGTATGAAAATGCTCTTCTTTTATTAACTTCCGAATATTAAGTAACATATTGGCGGAAATACTAAATATTGTATTGACAGTTGTTGAAGGCACTCTCAACTGACCACAGAGTTTAATTGCAAATGTTGTTTGTGAGTCTCTTTTTATCTTTGGAAAGGGTAAAACTGCTTTTTCATTTTTTTTGCAAATGTGCCTTGATACTCCTCTTGTTGATTTAAATGAGGCATTACAAATTTTACAAACAATTTTACATATTGAACTTATACCTAAATGTCTGTCCATACGTGCATTATTTTCAGACATTAATCCACAGCAACATACCTTAACTCCAATCTCTAGAGAAAGTGGAGACTGGACAGTTGCTGGGACATTCATAATTTGTGGCTGCAAAATTAACGATGATTGTGTCGAGCTTTTACTTGTACCAGGAGAATCCCCTGAACTTTCTCGGCTATAAATTGGAACAGAGTTCAACATTTCAAGAAACGTCGGTTCATATGTTACTCTTTCGAATGATGGGTCTGATTCTGAAATATAATTATCATATATTAAAACACGAAATATAATTATCATATATTAAACATAAGATAAGCATCAAGAAAAATATTATTAGTTTAGAACAAACTTTTAAAATAATAAGAAAAAACCGGACATAATGATTTTAGACTAACTTATAGTAAATTTTTACCAATAATCTTGACAACGATTTCACAAGGTTTAGGAAGAGCAACTATTATCTCATCTTCTAAGACCATGTCAGAAAACATCAAATCAAAGTCATCTGGCAATACATTGATCTTTGAGGACACTACAACAAAACATTATTTTCATATATTTTATGCATAAATTGGGTAAAACTATGACAATTTTATTACAAACTATGTTTAACTAAACAACATTAGATAGCAATATCTTTAGGCATAGAATACAATAATAGTATAAAAATAGCAATTAGATTATCTAATAGATATTATTTTATAAATTGTATTTTAAGCTTATTTTATAATTTTACTTTAAATAAGTAAAATTAATAAATAACTTTGATAATACTATTGTCACAAATTTTGAAAATATATACTGAAAGTAAAATTGTTATCTTAAAATTGTAAAAACATTTTAGTAACTGTAACTATGTATACCTAAAGATATTAGCATATGTATGTATTGTAATTATTACTATTGTGTGTTGGCTTGATTAGTTTATACAATTTGTGATACAATTAATAGTTTGGATTATCTTAAACAAAAATAAAAACCAAAATAAAAATTAAAAACTAAACCTGTAATAAAATTATCAGAACAAATTCTAGAATAATATAAATCAAAAGATAACTTTTCAGGTTTTATTGCAATAAACCATTTACTTTTAGTGCAATAAAAGTAAATATTTTAGTGCAGCAAAATACTTTTTTCTGTTGTTGTTGAAATCCTCGTCGTGATTAGAAATTTTGATCGAAATACGAAAAAATTACTTAAACAACTTTCCATTTGATTAGCCAAAAATACAACCAAAAAGCAGGACTTAGATGCTATCAAAATTATACCAATAGATAAATAAAATTTAAATATGACATAACAATCAAATTGATTATTATATACTATTAATTCCGTATTTGTTTGTTTCTCGAACCACCATTATTAAAAGTTCTATTTAAAAAAAAAAAGCTAGTGTGGTCAGGTCACACAGAAACTCTGACATAAATAGCCTAATAAAGTTTTTTTAAAACAATGATAATTGTAAATAATCGATTGACAGTCCAATTGCTAATAATAGCAATGTACACAATGGCATTGTGTAAAGATAATCGTTATCATAGTGTATAACATTGTAAAACGAGCTTGAAATACTCAATGATGCATTAAGAATAAGAATTATAAATAAAGAATAGGTATTCCTAATATATCATTGAAAATACTTATCTCAGATTAATTATCAACTTACTTTACTCTCATAAGTTATGACAATTTATGTAGAGTGCATTTTTGGCTAATATTTTAAGCATTAATGGTAATGTAATAAAAAGTAAAACTCGTTGCAAAGAAATTTTTACCTTTAGATTTAAGCGTGAACAAATTATCATCTACAGCCAAAACCACTGGCATAAACTTTAATAAATAGGAAATTTTAATTATTTTAGACATTTTAGTCACAGAATGAACCACGAAAAATTAAATAATGTGATATTTTTTTTTTTCGCTGCGGACACTCATATGTTTTATTAGTCACGCGACATTTAGCGCGTGGCGCGAAATTTATTAGTAAGGCGTTACATTTAAACAATTATACTCTCCGTGACATTAATAATTACGTGTAAACTTTAATGTCGCGTGACTTAGTGACCTAAAAGTCACTTTCACAATCTAAAATGCTAGAGCGTTTTCAAAGTTTAATTTTTTAATTTTTTTCATCTAAAGAAAAGTAATATATGTATATATATATATATATATATATATATATATATATATATATATATATATATATATATAATACATATATATATATATATATATATATATATATATATATATATATATATATATATATATATATATATATATATATATATATATATATATATATATATATATATATATATATATATATATATATATATATATATATATATATATATATATATGTATTATATATATTTATATATATATATATATATATATATATATATATATATATATATATATATATATATATATATATATATATACATATATATAAGAGCACAAGGTATGTCTCTTAAAAAAGCTGGTATCATTTTTAATATTCTAGCGTTTTCAAAACCATTTTATTACGTTTCTATATATCGAGTGTGTAGAAAAGAAGATGTTTATTTGAATCGTAGAGACAAATTGATGCTGCAAAGTATTTTAAAATGCGTAACAGCAGGTAAAGACTTTATTGCTTTTTATAAAAACATTTAATAACTTTATTTTTCGATATCTGCTAAAGTTTTTTACACAATAAAATAAGGAGGTTGTATGTCCAATTTTTTTTGATTGACCCTTTGTATGTCAATTTCAGCTCGTCTTTTATATGATCAGCCAAATATTTTATTTTTTTTACGTTAAAAATATATTTTAATAAAAAAGAATTTTCATTATTCATTTTGTTTGTTTTTTAAATAAACGATTTTTTTTTTTTTATTTTTTTTTTTATTATATTTCGCAGTTTATATAAAAAAATAAAATAAAAAAATTACAATGAAACTTTTACATTACACAAAAAATATATATAAAACAGACAGGAGCTCAAAGAAGATAAGGATTACTGTTGTCACTACAATCTTTTCATAGAGCCCCTTTACAATATCATTTAAAGCCCACATAACTTTATAAAATTTACATCAAATACTTTATCTGTTAAATACTACGTGAAGAATAAAGAAAAAGTCATATATGCATATATACTCATATATACATATACCCATAAAAACACACACATATACAAACATACTTACATATATGTCAGAAATTAAGGAGATGCTGTTTCATTTGTTGTTTAAAAGAGAAAGTGCTTTTCAAATTTTTTATATTGTTATTTTTTATTTGATTCTAAAATGACAGGCCTTCGCTAATAAATGAGAATTTCGACACTTGCGATTTTATTATGCTCAAGTGATTGTTACGGTTGTTATTTGTATTTTTTGAAAATGCTGATGTAAAAATATCAGAAATCACTTTTGGCAGCAAATTATCCTTATATTTATACATAAATATTAATATTTGAAGCGAATTAACTTTTGATATATTTAAAACATTTATGTATTTTATTACAGAGTTAACTGCTTTACATGGGTGATTTTGTAGGCTCTGTAATCCTAATAACTTAGTTTTGTGTGTGTTAGCCAAAACAATATTAGCGTAGATGGCAACGAACAAGACTGAAGTAAAACATTTTGCGTGATTTATAATCAAGAAAGGCCCTAGGTTTATATAATACACTTATAGCAGAAGTTATTTTTGCTTCAATGAGACTAATATGTTTTTTCCATGATAGGTTCTCATCAAATATTACTCCCAAAAACTTTAAATGATTTACTCGATTTATTTGCTCTTTATTGATTGACAGTTTCGACAACTTTAACGGAAGATTAGTTGGTTGTCTTATTTTATGGAAGAGAGTATAACTTGTTTCTTCACAATTTAATGATAACTTATTAGCTATAAACCATTGTTTAAAGCTTTCTAATTCAGTGTTTATTGTTTCGAACAATATTTTTACATTAGAATTGTTGTAGAATAAGTTTGTATCGTCTGCATACATAATTGACAGTATTTTATGAGAAGCTTTATTCATATCATTGATATATATTAAAAATAATAAAGGTCCAAAAATTGATCCCAGTGGGACTCCGCAAACAATATCAAGAGCTCCTGACTCCTCGAGGATAAAAAACTGTTTTCTATTTAAAACTTAACTTTTAACCCAGTTATATGTTAAGCTTTTAATGCCGTAATGCTTTAGCTTTGAAAGCAAAATTTCGAGATCAACAGTAACGAATGCCTTAGAGAGATCAATAAATACTCCCAGTACTTTTTCCCCTTCATCAAAGGACATAGATATTGTATTGCAAAGTTCAATAATAGCATGTTCAGTTAAGCAATATCTTTAAAATCCAAACTGATTTTTGTATAAAAGTGTATTTAATGTCATATAATCATAAAATCTATTAAAATTACCCTTTCAAATATTTTTGAAAACACAGGGAGTAGTGATATAGGACGGTAGTTGCAAACAGAAGAACAATCACCATTTTTAAAAACTGGATGAATTACTTGTTTATTTATATTATAGTAACATATATGTAGTAAATAAAATTGTGATATTCAAAAGAAAAAAAATAAAAGAACTAGCCACTGAACATCATTAAGCTCTATTTTTAGCTTCTGCATAAAGTGCAAATGCTGCTGGAGAAAAAAAAAAGCCTCTGTTTTAAAAAACAATATATTTAATGTTTTAGAGAGAGAAAAAGTTGATAAAACTTTGGATAAAACCTTTCCCATTAACATAAGTGTAGAGGATGCTCTTGCATTAAAAATGAATACTGATCTCAGCGATAAACAATATCAAATGATCAGAAACTCAGCTCTTGTATACAACGTACATATTTATCCTACCTTGCACGATATTTTTGTAGAAAAATTGAAATGCTATCTTGAGAATATACATTTTTCTGCAAAGTGTACTCTTCAAAGCAGATTAGATCACACTGTGAGTAGAATAATAGAAATGATTTATATGCCTATCTTTGATCAAAGTGATGAAATATTTGGAATTTTATATGGAAAGATTGGTTTTGATGGAGCTTCAAGCCAAAGTATTTATAAACAGAAATAC
>NC_061166.1:38382729-38467729 GCF_022113875.1 Hydra vulgaris | reverse complement strand
TTAAAAAATAAGCGATTAGAAATGTTGTAATTTATCATTATATATATATATATATATATATATATATATATATATATATATATATATATATATATATATATATATATATATATATATATATATATATAACCATACAGTTTCCCCTATTCTTTAAATATTAATAAATTAAATCTATTTTTAGATGATGAATCTGCATGAAAAATAAATTATTTTACTTAAGTTGAAGCGATAATAAAAAAAGTGTGAAGATCAACTGATAGTAAAATGAATGTTTACACTTTAAGATAAAATGACAACTTTTTTGATTTTTTTAAGTGATGTATTAAATGATGATAACATTTTAATGTATTTAATGATAACATAATTTTAAATTTAACATTTCGACAGGCTGCAAAGTTTAATAATTTGGTATGAAAATGATCAATATTAATCTTTAATATATTAAATTATTAATAAATTGAATTATTGAATTTTAATATTTAAATTTTAGGTTTTTAAATTTGTATCAAACATTAGAGAATACTTTACTGCTCTGTTGACGTAGCAAAGAATTTTACTTATCAGTGCTGAATAAAAGGTAATTTGTATTATTTGCATAACAATAGTTTTTTAAAAATACGGACGCAGTTACATAGAAGTGTTAGGTAGACAAAGCTTCATCCCTCTAGACCTATATTTTTATAATTATTTCAAAGAAAAACTGATTAAGAAAAGAGCCAATTTTTTAAGTGAAAAGCTAAATAAAAATTTCGAAAGTGTTTAAGAGTCTTGTTTCGTTGACTGTTTTACTTTTGCACGCATAAACATAATATTTGTTCGACATATTTGATTAAAAGTACATTAGGCATGTAAAACTGCTGTAACTGGGTCGATTCGGTTAAAATATTTTTCCTGGCATAAGCGCAAGGGTAATTTATGAAGTTTAGTGAGTTTTTAAAGTCTTTTAGTTAATTTTTATTTGGAGTTAATTTTACCTATTGTTAACTTGCTCAAATTCAAGAATTCGTGACGAAAAGGTATTCATAATTTCCTTACAGTGGCTGTTACTCACTGTTAACCCAGTGGCATTAGTTTTTCCACGAAATCAGATTATCCGGTGACGTCACTTTTCTAAGTAAAATTAGTTTGCGCAGCGCTAATCAAATTAGTTTATAATCTAAAGTTAAACATTACATTAAGGACTTAAATATGTTTTTTAAAGTTAATGACAATGGATTTTGAGCTATGATAAGTGTACATACCGATCACCTCAAATAAGTTTCAATACTTGCACTTCATACAAATAAAGCAGCTTATTCAAAATGTACCAAAGAGGCAATCATAGGTATTTTATATAAAACTTTTATTAGCTATAATCAACTTTATATACAGTTACAAGATCTATAATCTGCAAGATCAAGGCATGTTGAAGAGCTTATGTTTGTTTAAATTTCGTGCTATATTATTCGTTTTGTTGTTGCTTGTATTAGGAGTATCTTAACATATGTTTGTAAAAAGAATATGTTTGAAAAAGTATGTTTGTCTAATTAGTAATCAATTCCCGTAAAGTGTCTCATCAATGATGAATAATAATCTTGCACATTATAAAGCTATGGCTTTATAATGTACAAGGTTAACTAACCTTAACCCAAACCACAACAAACTGTCAAACAAACTTTCACAGTATACTGTGAAACCCAGTTTGTCGGGGAAAGTATTAATTTTTCTAGAAATTAAAGTTTTGCATGACACATGCAGTTATTATCTCTAAAAGTAACAAAAGTTGAAAACAAAGTTTATAAAAAAAGTAATTAAATATTCATTTGTTTTTCAAACTAATGAGATTATTTAATGTTTTTAAATATGACAAACAGTACTTTTTACTGTTTGTGTTTGAATATGAACATTGTACTGTTGGTATCTTTGATTTATAATAACAATTTACAAAATGGACTACCTAAAGATAAAGACTTTGAATCAACATTCTTACATCTATGTTACTCTATATGGTCACCTATTGATCTTTAAGATTTTAATATTTTTGGCCTTGGTTTCATTAATAAACTTATTAAAACTAATTAATGACTTAATAACTGTTCCAGAAAGACAACCTGAGCGAGATTTACCTATGGATTGAAGAGTAGCTAACCAGAATTAATACCAAAGAATTAAATTTTTATAAAACAGTTAAAAACTTTAATTTTTGCAATAACTTAAAAGTTAATACTTTTGACGATTTTTTAACTTTTATGGTTTCTTTTGAAATTTATATTTTTTGTGTGTTTGTGATTGTAAAAATTTTAATGCAATTTATATATAAGCAAAACTTAAATTATGAATTTTTTATATATAAAAAAAACTTTCAGAATGATTTCTTTTACGCTTAAAAAGAAACATCACTTTTTTCAAAGAACTTCATAAGGATGAACTGAGCTATTCCGGCCACGTCTTAATTCTGGCTGTTTTTCAAAAGCACTAAAATCTTTAATGAAGAGTAAGATTGTTTTGTTATAAAATAAAAAAAATAATAATTCATCTTAATAGTTTTTTTAAATTCAGTTTAAAGTTTATGAAGACTTCCCGATGCTCCTGAAGACTTCCCGATGCTTCAAAAACAATCTTGAAATATTTAGTAAAGTTTTTGTCTCCGTAAACTCGATTTCTAGTATTTTCAAAGGTTTTTAGACAATTATTCATCGGACATTTTCCCCCGTGAACTTTGGGAAGTCAGACGAGAAAACTTAATTCAAAACTAATTTAAATCTTTTTAAAAGGCTAGAAAATAAATAATAAAAACCCTCTAACACTACACATTATTCTACTGTATTCTACTAAGCCGCAGCAACGTATTAGCGCATTGAATTTACGGATTTATTTCGTTAGTACAACGAATAATCCGTTAAAATTAAGGAGTTATTACACTAGACAGCAAACTTTCCGCGGTTGTTATTCCTATGAAATAAATGTGTTAAAAAGTTATTTTAGTGATTATTTTGTTAAAATCACTAAAATCTAAAATTAGAAAGGCCAGAATTGTGACTTCATAACCAAATAATCCTTATATTTGTTAATGTTTGCATTTTTATTTAATTGCATTATTTTATTTCAATATTCTACATTAAAACGTTTTAACCAAAAATTGAAAACTAATCAAATATTTATAATATTTAATCCAATATACTTTAAATTACAATAAAAATAGTTAAAAAAAATATTTTTAATACACTATACTCAAGCTAGTACATTTATATTAAACACACACATATATATAATAGATGCTTAAAATAAACCAATGCCAAGATATTAGTTTTTGGTCGCTAGTTTTGGTTTGGTTGGTTTAAATAGTTTTTGGTTTTGAATACTGTTGTTACTCGTACATAGGTTCGCACTTTAAATCGGACACCATGCCGTCAACTCCTTAAAGATTAATATAATATAAAATAAGGAAAATGTGGAAACTTAATAACATACTTAGTATAAAATCAAAATAAAATGTTACTGATAAAACTATAGAAAATGTGTTTGGAAATTCATTATATATAAATTTCTATTATAAATTTTGTTATTTTAATTATCTCTGATATCGTTTTCTAAAGATAAAGCTAAATGGAACAAGTAAATTATATCTTTATTAAAATGTAAATTAAAAGAAAGTATAAGATTACCTTAACATTATCTGATAACTGAAAGACTCTATACGTTTCACATACATCAATACCTATCAGGAGCAAAAAATAAGGTCTCTAACCTTTTAAGAACTATGATAAATCAAAAAAAGTTTAAATATGCAGACCAAAAAAAACGCAAGCAACTATATTAAAAAATTAATTTTACAACTTATTTAAACTTACCGTGTCATACCACTTGTCACATGTTTAAAATACCTAATTCTAAAATAATAGTGAATATAGAATATAGTAAAATAATAGTTAAAAAAGTGTGATATAAACTTAATCTTAACTAAACTAAATAAATATGCATGCCTAAAGAAATGCATGTTAAAATACAATTTTTTTAAATTTACTAATTCAAACTTACAGTGGGATATCACAAGCCACGTGTCTAAAACAGCAAATTCTAAAATAATATAAACACGCCAGATATAAACTCATTATTATTATTATTATTATTATTATTATTATTATTATTATTATTATTATTATTATTATTATTATTATTATTATTATTATTATTATTATTATTATTGATATTATTGTTATTATTATTATTGCTATTACTATTATTGTTATTATTGTTATTATTATTATTGTTATTATTATTATTGATAGTTGAAACTCAACTAAATAAATATGCTCGCCAATAGAAATGCAAGTTACAATATAAATTTTACAACCAATTTAAACTTACAGTATGACAACTTATACCAAGTGCCTAAAATAGCAAATTCTGAAATAATATAAACAAGCCATACACAAACTTAGTTGTAATCTTATTATATAAACATGAACGTCAAAAGAAATGCAAATTAAAATATAATTTTTTTTAAATTTTCAAACTTATAGTGGGATACCACATGCCACGTGTCTAAAACAGTATATTCTTAAATAATACAAACACATCAAATATAAACTTAGATTAAACTCAACTAAATAAATATGCAAGTTACAATATAAATTCTACAACCAATTTAAATCTACAATGTGATACTAAATGCCATGCCTCTAAAGCAGCAAATTCTAAGATAGTATAAATAACTCATATATAACTTTAGCTGTAACTCAATTAAATAAACATGAATGTTAAAAGAAATAGAACTTCCGATATAAATTTTTTAATTTTACAACTAGTTTTAACTTACAGTGGGATAGCAAATGCCATGTGTCTAAAACAAAAAATTCTGAAACGATATAAACACACCAGTATAAACTTAGTTTATGATATTGGATGCCACATGTTTAATTTGGAAATTAATAAAAACTGCAATTTATAAAAGCATATTAACTAGCAATGTAAAATTAGTTGTAACTAACCTAAATAAATATACCTATCAAAGATGTTAAAATTTTAAATTTTACAACTGATTTAAACTAATATGGTATGTTACTACATGTCATATGCCTAAAATATAAAGTTAAAAAAGACTATAAATAATTCATTCAGTCTATATTATAGAAATAGTTGTTCAACAATAGTTCTTCAAAATTTCTATAATATAGACTATAATATAGTATAAAGTTTCTATAATATAGTATATAGACTATAATATAGTATAAAATTTCTATAATATAGACTATAATATAAGAATCTATGCAATCCATATAGTCTATATGGATTGCATATATTCTTGAATAATTTTCTAGCTTTAGACATGTAGTAACTTATCATATATGATATGTAACAACTTACCATATATGTTGTTATATATCATTTAGTAATACTAATGGCTTTTAATTTAAAACAAAATAAACCTTATGGTTAAATTTTCTATAAAAAGCTTCTATATAAAGCTTTCTATATAAAGCTTTATATTGAAAATTTAAAATAACCAAAATAACCTTCGAAATTACAAATAACAGAGCGTAATTTAAATATATTTATCCATTTACTTTGTCTACTAAATGTAAAGCTTTTTAAAAAATGGCATATTACACTTACTGCAACCAACTTTTATCTACGATGTAAATGTAAATGTGAGCAAAACGCATTCAAAACTTTATCGTTTTCAAAATAAAAAGCTATAATATAATGAAAATTTTTTTTTTGACCGATTAGAATATTTAATCCGTTGAATTAACGAAATTTCAAAGAATCCGTAAATAGTTAATTTTACTCCGTTAATTTTCTGGTTTTTGGTAACGAATTAATCCGTTAATTTAACGAAAAAGTGCAATCCGTTACTTCTCTTAACGGACTGTTTTTAGAGTGTATACTTTTGAACAAACATTATCTATATTGAAGTTAGTAAAGCGACGCAATGTCCATAGTATATAAACTTTTAAATGAAGCAAAAGTTAAAAAATGTATTTTATTTTTTTCAAGACGAAAAGATTGATATATATGTCTTTCATAATAATAAATCACTACAACCCAAATATTTATTATTTAACGGCTCACAGAAAGGTTTAAAGCGAGTTATTCAGTGTGCCCCAGTACTTTCACGTTATTCACTGTGCCCCTGTACTGGGGTAAAGTAAATCAATGGACACAGCTGTGAATTAATGATAGTGATTAGGGGCTTAGCAGAATAACTATGAGGCTAAGAGAGTAAAGATATTGTACACTATAGTTTTGGCATACTTTTAATAAATAGATTAGTATAATATTGAAAAAATAGACATTTTGAAAATCGAGAAGAAAAAAATATTTATTCATAACAAAACTTTTAAAAGTATTAAAAAATTATTCAAATATTATTATTCAAAACCTAAAACTAATAAATTCGTTTTCGTATAGTTTGTTTGTTAAAAATTCATGAAATTAATCATTAAGATCGTTAAATAGAGAATCAACCTATTCACTGTACCCCGATTCACTGTGCCCCTCCATAACAAATCAAATTTAAGTCTAATTTAAAGGGACATGAGTGTTGATAAAAGAAAACCAATACCACTAAAAGGAAAAATAAATATCAATAATCCGAATGTAAAACTTTAACTTTTAAAATTATTTTAATCATGATTCTCTTAACAAACATAAGGATAATGAGAAATTTTACTGTAGTTAGCTAAAAACAAAAATTACCTACCAAAAACCGATAGTTAAAAATTTTGTGGTAACAACTATAAATAATGGTGACTGATATATGAGCACATAATATGATTACATTGCCAAGATGAACAAAACTCTGATCTTTGAGAAAATGCCTTTTATTTACTGTGCCCCTCGATCCACGGTACCCTATACAAATTTGAGGGAGTCCAAAAAATGGAAAGGTAATTACATACTATAGTTTTTGCTAACCAATTTTTACAATATGTTTTAGAAATATGTTTTAAATGGTTGCAATGTACAGTCTTATCATAAAAATATGTGTTTATGGTTTTGCTATCTGTATTGTTACTTCAACAGGTAGTGCATATTCTTCTGACTATTATTTTTATTATTATTGTCTATTATTATTGTCTATTATTATTGTCTATTATTATTGTCTATTATTATTATCAATATTTTTATTTAATAATTACTACTAACTTTACTTTATTTTTTTTTAGACTCTTTAACACTTTGCTTTGAGAAAAACTGTTACTCGTTTATTTATTGTGATTTAGTAGATGGTAAAGCAGTATGTTCATGTCCATATGGGTATAATTTACAAGCCGATAATAGATCATGTGTATATGGTATTACATTTTATATCAAGACATTTTTTAATTTAAAACTTAAATTTTCAGTTTTTTATAGGAAGAGATATGTTATGATGGTAAAAATAATAATAAAAGTAATAATGATAATAGTAATAAAAAAAAATAGTTACAATAAAAATAGAAAATATAATAGTAATAACATGCAGTAAGTGACCTGTGTAACGGGTCATCGTTGATCTGTACCCAGCTAGCACACATACATTAGGCCATATATAAAACTATATAAATGGCCTAATGTTCGTGTGCGCATATAAAACCATATATACAAATAAATGAAATAAATTTTATATTATTTGTTTATATATATATATATATATATATATATATATATATATATATATATATATATATATATATATATATATATATATATATACATATATATATATATATATATATATATATATATATATATATATATATATATATATATATATATATATATATATATATGTATATATATATATATATATATATATATATATATATATATATATATATATATATATATATATATATATATATATATATATATATATATATATATGTATATATATATATATATATATATATATATATATATATATATATATATATATATAGATATATATATATATATATATATATATATATATATATATATATATATATATATATATATATATATATATGAATATATGTATATACATATATATATATATATACATATATATATATATATATATATATATATATATATATATATATATATATATATATATATATATATATATATATATATGTATGTATATATATATATATATATATATATATATATATATATATATATACATTATTAGGATATATATATATATATATACATTACTAGGATGGTGTCACTCATACAGAAATCTGATCTAAGTAGTGACACCAATTTTTAATATAATATAAGTAATAATAAGCAAAGACACACTGAAACACATGGACCGTAAACACACAAACCAAAGCACATAAAATATACATCAAAACAAACATGTAGAAATCAATTTGCAGGTTTTACTAATAAAAGAAAAATAAAAATAAAAAGTGCTGATTATAATTGTAATAATTACGAAAAAAAACTAAAAAATATTTAAATCATAAGGATAATAATGCCAAAAAGTTAGAATAAAATGTTTTTTAAAATTTTTTTAAATTGATATTGTTTAATATGGAGTAGAGGTATTTTAGGATATATTTTTTTAGACTCATTCAAAATGCATACGAGGCTCCTGTTCCATTTACAGACGCACTGATAAACAATAGAACGTTTACCATACTTTTGGGTTTTAAAAGATGATACATTTAGTTTTACATTGTGTATATTTCTAGTCGAGTAGGAGCGTAATAGTCTACTTTCTGTGAACAAGTTTGTGATAGGAGATGGTATATTTTTATTTAAGGAGTCAAAAACAAAAAGAAGATTAGCATACTTTACTAGCGCTGGAAATGTTGGAATAAAAAGATTTTTGAAGGACTTTGATGTATATGATTTAATTAGTTGGAAGTTTATTAATCTGATGGATTGACGTTGAGACGATAGGAACTTGTTAATGCGATAGTTTCCAACTTGACCTAAAGTTTCTTGCTTAGTTCATCAATATGAAAGTTCCATGAAAGATTACAATCAATTAATACACCAAGACATTTAATAACTCTTGAAGGATATAGCCGTTTATTATTAATTTTGATTTTGATTTCGACAATATAAATCAAAATACTATGGTCAACAGCTTTCGTGATTTTTTCCGTTGTACTTATTAATGCATGGCAAGTAGAATATTTTGATCGAAAACCAAATTGAAAATCATTTAAAAAATTAAATTAGTTTATAAAAGAGTACACTCTAGAATACATAAGTTTTTCAAAAAGCTTACTAATATTAGATAAAAGGGAAATAGGTCTGTGTTAGTTCATGAAAATTTAGAGCCATTTTTAAATATTAGAATAACGCAAGATAATTTCAAAATATCAGGAAATTTTCCATTTATAAATGAGATACGAAATAGTTTAGAAAGAATATTTGAAAAATTGTAGTTAAAATCTATTAGAAAATTTGTGGGAATACTGTTTGGACCTAATCATGTTTTTGGATTCAATTTAGATATAAGAGATGAAATTGTAGAAATATTTGTTGGAGATAATAATAAACTATGTAAATTTGGATGTTTAAGATATTTTTGACAGTTAATGTTAAATGAATAAATATTGGATTTGAGTTTATGAGCAACATTTGTAAAAAAAGTGTTAAATGATTAAGAGATTAAAGTCGGGTCAGTTATATATGTATCATTTTCTTGCAAACAGTTGGGAGATGATTTATTCAAATTTTTTACATTAATTAGAGTGTTAATACCTTTCAAAATTTGGCAAAGATTTTTTACATTTTCTGAGAAATATTTTTAAATTGTTTTTTTTACTAAGTTTAATTACTGTAATTATTATATATTTATATTTTTTAAAAATTTTTTTAAATTTTTTTTTATTAGTAAGATCTTTAGATCTTAACATTTTTTTTTGGGAAAGATTGCGCACTTGAATAGATTTTATAATTCCTATTGTAATCTATGGTTTGAATCGACGTTTGAAGTTTTTTATACTGATTTTTTTAAGCGGCGTAACGATCTAAAATCAATGTTGTTTTAGTAATAAACGTTTGGAAACATGTGTTAGTATCATTGGACTTTGTAATATCGTCCCAGTCAATTTTTGATAAATCATATTTAAAGTTTTCTTTATAAAAGTTTTTAAAACTGGTGGTTTTAAAAACTTTTATAAAGAAAACTTTATATATGTTTTTTAAATCTGCGTGGTATAAATATTTTATTGAAATTGGGACAAAGACAAAATTAAGGTAAGTGATCAGAAACAGAAGTTGTCAAATTTCCTGAAACAATATCATTAGCTGTTAAACTAGAGAAAATATTATCAATAATTGTAGCAGGGTGATCAGTAATTCTAGTCGGCAAAGTAATAAAAGGGCGAATATTATTAAAAGAAAATAAATTTAAAAAATTAGATGTCGCAATGTCATTATTTGATTGCATCATATCAATATTATAATCTTCAAGTAAGAAAACAGATTTATTTTCAGCAGATATTTTTTAAAGTAAGACATGATATTATTAAAAATATTATTATCCATGCAAGGGTGTCTATAAATGCAACCAACAATAATACTAGACTTTTTAGAAAAAATAACTTCAACAAATGTGGATTCTAAACAATTAGGTGTATAAATCATTAAATCATCTCTTTGTTTGTATATTAGTTTTTTTAATAAATATAATTAAGTACCGCCACAAGGGGATTCCGTTGGTGTCTGCTCGATGCTGTTATTATCAATGAGAATCGGATGAATTGAGGATGTTCCCTTTTTTTAACCTTGTTTCAGTTATACCAATAATGGAAAAATCAAAATTAATTAATGATAATATTATGTTTAAATCCTCGAAGTGTTTTTGTAACGATGATATGTTTAGATAAAAAAAAGGAGAGAGTGCTTATTTTATCAAAATTAAGTGTACATAATTCGCTTATGTCATAATACTTACAAAATATGTCTAATGAAGAACAAAACTTCTTCCTCAGAATCTAAAACACAAGATGAAACATAATTATTAATTTGATTTAAGACTTTATTTAAATGAAAAGACGGGAAAAGGTTTGTAGACAGAGGTAAACCATCAGTTTTAAGAACTATATCAGAAAAAAATAGCAAATTAAATTCATTATCTTTTACATCTGTGAATGGAAAGACACTTTTAATACAGTTTAAACAACTCCGCAACGAGCGACTTAATTGAAGCAAGTTGTACTTAGTATCATTAAGCCTGTCACATTTTGTTAGAGACCAAAATAAACATTTTGTATGAGACCAAACAGTAAACTATAACAAAAACAAAAAATTTGAAGAAAATTATAAAATCAGACTAAAAGATTAAAAAAACTAATTAAAGAAGAGAGAAATGTAAATTACAAAATATAATAACTATAATAAAAATAAATATAAAATTTTATATATCAAAATAAGTAATCTAATAATAAATTGTAGTAATATGAATAAAAATAGTAGTGTAATATTTAAAATACGATAAAAAATAATAGATACAAATAAAAACTATAAAAATTATCTACTCTTTTAAGAAACTGATCTTCTTTTCTGATCTTCTTGTTAATTTATCAACTTATCTCATTTTATTTAACTATTTTTCTTTTCTTTTTTTTTTTTTTGTCAAGTAAAAATCGATATTCGAATTTTCTTTTATTTGTATTTTTTTAATGTTGTTTTCGGGTGTTTATTTGTTAACAGTTTCTTTTTTTATAATATGTTTTTTAACAAATAAACACTCAAAAACAACATTAAAAAAAAACAGATAAAAGAAAATTCGAATATAGTTTAGTTATTCATTTATTAATAATCAATAACCACGGATATTAGTAACTAGCTATTTTATAAATTCTTATAGCGTGAGTTCTTATGTCACTACTATGAACTATTGTTACTGTTATTACTAACCTTGCTCATATTAAGTTATTATATACATTTACTGCTGCATACATTTATCAGTATGTCACACGAACCAGAAACACGCATGTTTTCATAATATTACAAACTTCATGATGAAAAACCGTATCTTTGATGTTCATTTCTATTTCAGATATATTATCATTTGCAAAGTGAAATAAAATATTTACATAAATTACAACTTTACATAAAACACCATGTTTAAAAATACCATTGAGGTGACTATTAAACTCAAAATTAAATGCTCGATTTACCAAATCATTTCTATCATTTACAGTTCAACCGCTCTACCGTTCAACCACAATTCAACAGGCATTAAATTTAAGATTGCTCACGTCATTTTAAATTGCAAGTAAAGGAAATGATTTAGTTGATAACCATAACATCTTCAAAATTTTCCTTTAATTCTCAAGGACTTCCTACATAAGCTTAATAAAAAATTAAAACTCACGTTATTCTAACATTACAATCATTTGCAAGGTTGCTAAAATGTTTTTTGAAGATATAACAGTGTTTTTCAGTTATTTTAATAATATTTGATGAAAACGATACTCTGGTTTTGAATTTTAAAACATATATCAAAAGGATATTGATGAATTGCGTCATGAAATATTGAAACAAAAAATTGAGATAATGTAAAATAATTTCTTTCCAATGTAGCACTTCAAAACTGAGTTTCAATTATTTATCCCAACGAGCGTCACCTCTTGGGAAAACTGGAGAAAAAACAAGTACACTTGTTTTTTCGCTAGTTTACTAATAAAAGTTTTCAAACAAACCATTAAACCATGCAAAAAAATATGATTGCTGTGTTATTACATTCTAAAGTTATCTGATGCAAGAGAATCATAGATGTTGGCAATCTTAGGCTATATTAGAATATTTCCATAACTTATTTCCAATTATATAATTGACACTAAGTCAATTTTAAAAATGCTGGCTGTAAATGATGCAATAGTAAAACATGCATTATAGTTTCTAATGTTTTTTTTTTTTTTTTCAATTATTTACCTTTATGATATATAACTGTAAATAAATATCTATCCTGTTAATAAACTTTATGATCTTTGTGGTTATGGTAAAGTGATAGCAAAACTAATTAACCTTTATGATAAAATTAAAAAAAGGTGTTTTATCAAAAAAATATTTTTTGTTAATCTTTTATTAAAATGATTAGGCTTATTATCATGGTGAGACCGTTTGATTTTCTTTGCAATTTGTCGATTGGACAAACCCATTTCTTAGTAATCAACAATTTCTGCTTTTTCTTTCTCATTTAACACCTTTCCGCGTGGCATTGTAATAATTAAATAGCAAATCTTAATTAAAAATACTCAAAACTTTCATATAAAACAAACAAATAAAAAAATCTTACTCAAACTTCAATAAACTTTTATTAAGTGTTCAAGACAAACTAATGGAAATATGGAAATGTCGTATTTATATATACCAATTTTAAAAACATTCTAGAAAATTTAGTTTCAATTGTTTTGGAAACACATTAAACTTTCATAAACGCCTTTGTTTGCAATAGGTCTAATAAAGAAAATTTTTGTGGTTAATTATGTAAATACGTTCCTCATAAAAGCTGTAATAACTACATGGAACTATAGAAAATTTGCTGAATGTATATATGAAAAACGTGAAAGTAGGGATAGCAAAAATCCCGTAAATTTTCAATCCCGGGATTACGGGATTGAGAAATTTGTCCCCGGGATATCCCGGGATTGAATAGGAAAAAACGCAAAGAGATCGTCCATAAATTACGTAACGCAAAATTTCACAATAAACAAAACAAAAAAAGATCAAAAGTTTTCTCTTTCAGAGTCTTAATTTAAATAAATAATCAAAACAGGAAATTAAGTTAAATGAAAATCGCCGCGTGAAAGAGCCTAATATCTCTTACTTCTTTTTTTAAAATACTTTTTGCGTTGATCCTAAACGCAATTGAATACTTTTTAAGCACTCATCAAACACTTAAAGATGATTAATTTAATGATAATAAAACTAAAATACTTGATACATTAATGAACCTTAAAAATTAAGTTGAATCATGTTTTAAGTTAATTTTGTATTAAAACTTATCTAAGACTTTTAAAAATTAATAAACCTAAGTATTATAAGTTATAAAACAATACCTTAAAATGGTAATACTATATAAATAAAATTAAAAAATAAAATAAATATGCATGATGTTAAAAAAAAAACTTTCGTAAATCACGCATTTTCATACATCACACATTTGAAAATTAAAATGAATTGATATAAAAATGGAATTAAAATTGCGCATACTTTTAGAAGCAGAAAATTCAAAATTAATTTAATATATACCTTCTATTAATAACTCTTGCTCTTTTTACCAGCAAGCACATAAATTTTATTTATTTTCATGATAAACTAGTCTTATTATTATACTATAAATTATATATAGCATAATTTGAAATCTAGCATATTATAAAAAATAACAAAAATATAAGCGCTTGGTGGTGGAAAGAGCAAGAATTTTTGATAAAAGTTATATATTAATTTTATTTTTATTAAATATTTTGAATTTTAATAAATGCAAATAATGTCACAAAAATACTTTTAATACTTTTGAACATAAAATTATACAAAATAAAAAATATTTGCAAAGACATGGCCGTAGACATATGGGGGCTTGAGGGGGGAGGGGCTGTAGCCCTTCACTTTTCAATTAGTTACCCCTCTGATAATGTTTTTATAAACAATTTGAAAACATTTATAAAACTTTCGTTTTTTAAATATCTATAACTAATTTCTTCAATTGCAAAACAAATGTATAAAAATATTTCGCAATTAAACAAGTAATAAAAATAAAAATGGCGCAAATATGTAAGCTTTAGTAAATGACTGTAGATTTTACGTTACCTTTCAAATAAAAAAACAGAACTCGTTGCATGGTGCTTGCTAAAACGTGGTATTGAACTTGCTACTCCTAATAAAAAGTTGTTTTTTTTATGTAAGGCGTTTTTTTTAATAAATTTGCATTTATCTTTTTTTGTTTAGAGTTTTTAGTATTATGAACTCAATAATTCTAAATATTTTATATAATATCTATAATCTAATAAATACAGTTTGCAAATTAGATTTCAAGAAGTTTGTATTGACTATAGTAACATTACGTAACAATCTATTATATAATTTACTTCAGTGGTATGTCTTTAAAACGAAAATTGTCTGGTGCGGAAGGGAAGCGTCGTAAACGACTGAAGGAAATGTTTGAAGGGACAGATACCAACCGCACTATTACTTCTTTCTATGCAAGTACTGTCATCTCATCAATTTCTCCAAGCTCTGCTTTTACTTCTAGCCCTGCAACTACCGCTGCTACAGCACTTTTTTTTAGATAATACTTCAAATTCTAATAATTATAATAGTACTTTTATTACTACATCTCTTGATTATCCTGACACTGTTGCAACTATTTCTTCTTATGTTAGCTCTGTATCCACAGTTACTTCGGCATCATCTTCTAGCTCTGTCTTTAATTTTTCTTCTTCTTTTACTAACAGAGCTCCCTTCTTTGTTAGGGTCTACCAAAAATAGCATATAAGTAATAGTCCGATTAAAACCGTGTTAGTTTTTCCAAAACGTATATTTGTAGTCAGATATTGGTAAACTTCTCAGCAAAAGGAAAAAACGGAAAATAAAGCAATGTTAATAATGATAATCACGAATATTCAATTTCTTGCCAGACAAGATATTGCTCTGCGTGGTGATTACAATATAGACAAAGACTATAAAGAATTTAACTCGAAATTATCTCAGTTACTTAATCTCAGAAGCAAAGATAGTCCCGCTTTAACTAAATAGATAAAAAAAGTCACAAACTAAATATACAAGTGCAGCTATTCAAAATGAAATATTGCATATAATGGGTCTCACTATATCCAGAAAAATTACATACAACACTTTTGGAAAATGGTTTACTATTATGGTAGATAAAACCACAGATCAGTCCAACACTAAGCAAATGGTGATTTGCTTGCGATATGTAGATGAAGATGACTTGGAAGTGTATGAAGTGTTTGTCGGACTTTACAGTATGGAAAACACATCTGCTGAAATTATTATTGCAACTATCAAAGATGTTCTTATACCGATGAATCTTTCTATTGTTAATTGTAGCGGTCAATGTTATGATGGTGCCAACGTCATTATAGGTTGCAAGTCTGGAGTTGCAAAAAAAAAAGTGACCTCGAACCCAAAGGACTATACTCCCTTTTTTAAGGTCACGTTTGAATTTAGCAGTAATAGATACGTCATCATGAAATTGCAAAGTTGATAGAAAAATCTCCAAACGTAAATGCCTTTTCGAAAAGGTAAAAGAAAAAATTGTCCTTGGAACAGCTGGTATTCCTATACTCTGCCCTACAAAAACCTGCATTGCCCCGCCAACGCAAAGTACCTCGTTGTTTTGAAATAGGAGTATCTGCACCTGTATTATCTGATAATACTAGTTTTGACTTTTTTAAGAAGATATTTTTTGAAGCTATAGAAATGACGATTGGCAGTATTCAATCTAGATTAAAAGAACAATGATATTTAATGCTTCAAAAGATAGAACCAGTTCTTATGAATGTTTCATCTGAAGGTAGTTCAATAAATAACAAAGTTCTTGCTTTCTATGCTACAGATTTAAATGCTTCAAAACTGCATGCACAAGTTATGCACAATTACAAGTTATGCACAATTACAAGTTATGCACAAATCCACAACTGAACTATTAGACTCTCTACAAAAATTCCTTAATTCTGTCAGGTAAGGTATGAATGGATTTCAATTAAATCTTCCTGTTATTTATTGAGTAATTACAACTGGAGTGTATCTTAAATTGACTAACATATGCACTAAAATTTTTATTTGTATCCTAATATAACACATAGTCTTTTGTGTTTTACAGATAAGCAAATGAAGTTGAAAAGGAATCATTATCAGAAATCAGGAAGTTGATAAAACTTATCCTTCTCATATCTGATACCTGCAACAAACGCTACGAGCAAGAGCTAAGCGCAGTGCACTAAGAAGAATTAAAACTTGGTTAAGAAGCACCACAAACCAAGTACGGTTAAACTGGTATATGCTGTTAAATATACACGCGCAAAAAACTAATGAACTTAACATCATAGATATAGCCAATCATTTTTGTAGCCGAAGTAAAGGTAGAAAAACTGTATTTAGACAACTTTGAAAAATAAAAAAAATTGCTGAAATTTTTTATAAAATTCTTATACTATATAAAACTTGAAGTTAAAATAGCCAAAATTTGCTTTCCTTTTTCTATACATATATTAATTTCTGAATCTCGTACTCATTCGAAAATATTTTATTTTAAGGACATCATATTATTAAAAACATTTTTAAGTAGTAAACTAACTCAAAAACCTACAAGATATTATATTTAAAAAAGTTATTGTTGTGCATACAGTTTAGACATTACTACAGATTTCCGAAAAGTTTTATTGTTAAGAGACATGTTATTTGCGCCCCAACTCTTTCTAGCCTACCCAGATTAAATAAGCTGTCTACGGCCATGATAAAAGTCTTCATAAAACTGGTATTGTTATATTCATTTTTATCGTCGTCATTACCTTTTGTTTTATCGTCTTCTTTTTACTCTACATTGGCATGTTGTGAACATTACGAACATCACGCTTTAAGCAATTTTGATCATTTTTTAATATCTAAATTAGTCTAAAGCTATTTTTTAAACGGTAAGATAGTTAAGCGGTAGGATAACCATTAAAGTGGTATGAAGTAACTTTAACTTTAAAAAAACTACTTAAAAAATTTAAATAACAATTACAAAAGTATTTATTTTATATTAGTTTTTTATAAAATTTATTCGAAATATTTAGTAAACGAAAACAATTTTGTTGATCTTTAAGAACAATTAATTTTTGTATACAAAGTTATTAATCACCGCAATTACTGTATTGTGGTAATTAAAAAAAGTTGTACTTGTATGTAGGCCCGTAAAACGAGCCAAGCTTGCCAGGGCTCGGCTCGGCTCGTTTACATATTAAGACTGTTCATGCTCGGCTTGAGCTCGTTTTGAACATGAGATTCTTTGTTCGAGCTCAGCTCGTTAAGGATTAGTATTGTTTAAGCTCAGCTAGTTTTACATGTTGCTCGAGCTCGACTGGTTTAAAACTGGAAATAGTTATTGTAACCTGTTAGTTTAAACCTCGTTTAGTAAAAAAAAATTAATCGTTAAAAGCTACTTTTCTGTAGCCTTTAACTAAGACTCTTTCCGTGATTTTCTTTGTGATGGCCCCTGGGGGGAAATCTTTTGTCTTCCAGTTGACAAATGTGCTTCTAACATAACTTCGTGGATTCAGGCTAGCATGGAATCTTTTATTCACTCTCGACAATTCCAGATCAAGTCTCATTCTTCTCCATGGTTTTCCTCACATTGTGCTGCTGCAATTGCCAATCGAAACCATTACTTCCATATCTATCAGCAAAACAATTCTCCAGAAAACAGACATCTGTTTATTGCTGCTAGGAACCATTGTAAAAAGGTTTTGTCTAACGCCAAAGCCTGCTATTCTCAGATCATGAAATCTCGTATTTCATCACAAAAATTAGGCTCTCGTGACTTCTGGGGAATCTTTATTAGTATCAATAATAATGGCAAGTCTGTAATTCCACCTCTTTTTTACGGTTTAGACTTTGTCACCTCACCTAAAGACAAAGCGGAATTGTTTGCCAAGAACTTTTCATCAATATCATCTCTTGATTCCACTAGTTGCGTTCTATCTGATAAAGCCGTCAAACAGGTTGATCCACTGCTCGACATCCGTATCACTCCAGCTTCTGTATCTAAAATGATTTCCTGCTTAGACTCTTCTACAGCTTGCGGCCACGGACAACATACCTGTTATAGTCTTGCAGAAGTGTTCTCCGGAGCTGTTGTCTATCTTTTCAAAACTATTTAACAAGTGCTTATCAGAGTCATGTTTTCCAGCTTGTTGGAAAGCAGGTTGATAAGCAAGGTTTTTGAATCTTTAATTAACAAACACTTAATCTCTCATCTCTAATCTCAAAACCTACTTTTTGATCATCAAAAAAGATTTCGATCTTCTCGTTCAATGGCTGATTTGCTAACAGTAATAACCGATAGGTTTTATCGCGCATTAGATAAAGGTGGAGAGGTTAAGGCTCTTGACATTTCTAAAGCGTTTGATAAAGTTTGGCATGCTGGTCTTCTACATAAACTTTTTTCTTAAAGTCTATCTGATAACATCTTTAAGATTATTGAATCCTTTCTTTCCAATTGTAGTATAAAAGTTGTCCTTGATGGACAGTACTCTTCTTTTTATTATGTAACCTCAGGGGTTCCTCAAAGTTCAATCCTTGGCCCTATACTCTTTTAAATTTACATTAACGATCTTCCAGATGTTCTCACATCTAAGGTGTTATTGTTCGCTGACGATACTACCATTTATTCTTGTCACGATAAGAAGCGAACTCCCTCTGATTGCTTGCAGAGGGCAATTGAGCTTGAAAAGGATCTCACTTCTGCTTCAGCATGAGGCTCACAGTGGCTAGTGAACTTTAATTCAGATAAAACTCAATTTTTTTCAGCAAATCGTTATCGCAATAATTTAGACCTTCCTATATACGAATGGTAATGTACTCGATGAGTCTCCTACCCTTCATCTTCTAGGATTAACTTTTACTTCTGATCTTTCTTGGAAACCTTATATTAAATCCGTTGCAAAATTAGCATCTGCTAAAGTTGCTTCTCTTTATCGATCTCGACACTTTCTTACTCGGGTTCTATTCTCTATCTCTATAAATCTCAAATCCAGCCTTGTATGGAATACTGTTGCCATATTTGGGGTGAATCTTCTAATGATGCCCTTTCTCTTTTAGACAAGATGCAAAAATTAAACAACTCTACAAAAAGTTATAGTGTTTTAAGTACCAAATTTTTGATGTATGGATTTGTTGAAAAAACTGTGTCCAAATTTTAAGTTTTTCTTAACTTCAAACTTTAGCCAATTCTTATCAAAGTTCATAAAACTTGTTATCAAAAAAATGGTTTAAAAAGGAGAATAAAGACAGATAAAAAATGTATGCGGGGCGTTAAAAGGGCGTCTATAGCACCTTTTAATATGTTCAAAATCTAGGTTTTCTTAAATAAAATTTTTATTTTTTATTGAAATTTTGAATATTTTTTACTTTTTTTATATTATATAAATTTTATATATACTTTTCAATATTATATTTTATCATAATATACATTTAAACATTAAAAATGTCATTTTCTGTTAACTAAAATTTAAAATAATAATTTTTTTATGAAATGACGATTATTTTTGAAGTTTTTATATAATTTTGCTTCTTTTGAGACCCAAGATTTTGGAATATTTAACCCAATATTTTGGACATATTTTGGAAAAACTTGTTTTGATAATATAGGGACCTGTTTAATTTTAAATGGACTTTTGCACCCCTAAAAATATTTTGTATCCAAAATAAATTTAAATCCAGTATTATTTTATTATATAGAACACGTTTAGGGGGTGTCAGTATATTTAAACAATTTAAAATGTATTCTACAAAAATAGTAATTGTAATTGCTCAATGTTCTTAAAAGAACAGAGCAATTAAAAATTAGTAGAAAATCACTTGGCAAATTTTTTCTCATTTAACACTATGTTTCATCAATATATATATATATATATATATATATATATATATATATATATATATATATATATATATATATATATATATATATATATATATATATATATATATATATATATATATATATATATATATATATGTATATATATATATATATATATATATATATATATATATATATATATATATATATATATATACATATATATATATATATATATATATATATATATATATATATATATATATATATATATATATATATATATATATATATATATATATATACTATATATATATATATATATATATATATATATATATATATATATATATATATATATATATATATATATATATATATATATATATATATATGTTATATATATATATATATATATATATATATATATATATATATATATATATATATATAAATCTGTTTTCTACAATCTACAATCTTCTGGTTGTACAGTATTCACTAATGACAAATTTCACTTGCACTATAGTATACACTATAATACATTGTTTATACACTCTACATTGTTTATACTGTTTGTAACTAATGAGTTTTTTTTATCTTTTCTTTACCAGAACTAAAACTGAGTTTAAAGTTCTGGTAAAAAAAAATCTTCTGCTGAAGTATGGCTCCTTGGAAAACCCTTCTTGTCCTCTGCAAGATTTCCATCAAAAGGAAATATTCTGAGAATGTTTTTTTTTAATCACCAGGAGGTGAAACAAAATGTGAAGACATTGATTCCATAAACAGTTAAACCATTATTAGTTATCTGAAAAAGTGGGAGAATCCAGACTCATATGATTGACATAATGCTGAAAGAAAAGTAAAAAAAATGCATTCTTTAGAAGAACAGAATCAAAAAGAAGAATGGAAGATTCAAGACTGATCTTGCAGAACTATTTAATTTTTTATCTAAGTATGCTCTAAATACTATAAAAACAAAGAAGACCAAAACTTTCTGATAACGGGAAAGAAGGATCATTTAAGCTGCAGCATGGCAGGAGTAGACCAGTCACTAACAGCTAGAGAAACTTGAAGGCGATGCAGAGAAACCCAAGCTGAAGCTAGGTGTCTACGTAGTCAAGCTGAGTTGCAAGAGCATATTTCGCCCTCATCAATAAAAGAACAGGAAAGTACCAGTCAAAATGATTCATCGGAATCAGATTGAATGGTACAGAGTGACCACTTCCAACACAAGCAGTTTGAATAAGAAAATAATACTCAACAAAAGTGTGACATCTATGGATAGTAGGGGTATGACAATTTTGCAACCCTGTATCCTCATACTTAATTTAGTAAAGTTTTTATGCAAAAGTCAGGAAAATATTAAACATTTGTACTATGTCTCAAAAAGGTTAACCCTCAATTTAAAAAGAAAATTTATGGAATATAAGAAATGTAATTTTGCAACACATGTAATTTTGCACACAAGAATCAGCAAGTGGTTGCTGAAGCCAACAAAGCATCATCCTTTAGTAATCTTTTATGTTTGCACTGGGATGCAAAGGTTTTAAATTACATTACAGGTGGAAAGCATAAGGTGGATTGAATTGCAATCATTATTACTGGCGATGAAGTCAAAAAACTTTTAAATGTTCTAATGATTAGTTGTGGAACCAGTAAAGAACAAGCAGGTGCTTACATGAAGGCTTTGGATGACTGGCATCTGAGAACCAAGGTAAGAGGATTCAATTTTGACACTGGTTCATCAAAAACTGGGCTAAATGTTGGTGCATGCACAACTCTTAAGCAATATCTTTGTGTTAGCCTTAAGTGGATTTTCTGCAGGTATCATGTTTGAAATTATACTTTCCACTGTTTTCACAAAAGCATTTAAAACCAGTGGAGTACTGGAAGTAGTTCAAGCATTTGCGAACCTCTGGTAAAATTGCGAACATCTTGTAAAAAAATCAACAAAGCTTTGTTTATTGCAGCCTGTGCCAACCTAATTAACATAGAACGGCTTGTTGAACTCCGGGAAGAGATACTGAAATACTATATCAAGAATCAGCAACCCAGCTATCAAGAATCAGCAACTCAGAGATGACTATCTAGAACTTTTTAACCTATGTCTTTTTTTCCTTGGAGAATCTACAGATTCAATCAATCCATCAAAAAAGGATTACAATTTTTTTGAAGTTCTTGGAGCCATTCTTAATACCTGGTGGATAACAAAGACAACTTACTGACTCAAAATTTACATGTTCCAATATCAGTTTACACTTATTGCAGCTGAGAAGAAAGGAGTCACTAGTATCAGCCTTTTTGTTGCACTTATCTACGCTTCATGTTGGAACATAGCTCCTTATGCAGAACAAGCATCTATATGTTATTGCAAGTTTCATAATCAAATTCATTTCTATACAAATCTTGTCATTGGGGGTACTTCTACAAAAGTTTTCCATTGTCACCTTTGGTACTTCTTGAAACACATGGTAGGGTTGGTTTTCTTTGATTCACGTGTTGATAACAGTGTCAAGAAGGAGTTAGTTAAAATCCTAAAACAACAGCCAATTTAGAAGGTTCTCAAGCAAATAGATGGTGCCACATTTAGATTAAAATATCAAAGTACTTTATATAACTTTGTCATGCAGCGCATGGTGAAACTCTTTGATCTCCTAGTCAACAATAGTAAAGAGAAGGTACAGTCATACCTTTCAAAAGAACCACAAGAATGAACAAAAATTCCATTTTGAAATGCAACATAAAGGTGGAATTGAAGTTTTTTTTTTTTTTTTTGCATAAAACAAAGTAGTTTTGTTTTAATCAAAAATGGCTTAAATTTTGTATTTTTAATGATTTATATAGTAATTTTTTTTGATAACAAATCATTACATTCCACAAAATAGTTCTATTTGTTATATTGTTATTTTTTTACTTAATGAATTATATTGTTGTTTTTTTATTTAATGAATAATTTTTTTTAAGTTAATTTAAAGTGCTCATATTACCAAGTGGTCTGGGTAATACGACCACTTACTTTTTTAAAACCTCTGAGTTTTAAAGAAAAAATTTTTGGGTGTTCCAATATCTAAATAGATTATAAGTAGTGATCCCTAAAAATTGTTTGTTTGAAAAAAATTTTGGATTATGAATAATTAATTTAGAAAAAAAATTATTTTTTGCTTAAGGTGCCCTAATCTACCCTGTTGAATAAAATGTTATAATGGCAAAAATGATGTTTCGCACATATATTAGAAAAGTTTTAAATCTTACCAAAACAGAAAAATGTGAGTGAGGCATTGTAGGTTGGCATACCATTTCATAGGCAATTTTACCAGATTGCAGTAGCAATTTATCATAAGTATTTCTTTCTGTGACGATGGATTTAAATACAAACTTTTTGACAAATTTTTAAAATGCACCTGTTGATATATATAAAAATAATTTTTTAACAGAGTTTAACCTTTATAAATTTGATTACCAAACAGCGTGGAAAATAAGAAATCAAAGGCGAGTTTATTATGAAATCAAAGGCGATTTATTATGCTACAATTATTTGTAATCTTTTATTACTATACATTACCAAAGGCTATCTAAATCAGCTCTTGCTTACAATGTCTTTTGCAACACTCGAGTTGCAAGTTACCTTGGCTTGCTATAACAACCAATATGCATTCTCAAACTTAAAATGTTTTAGTAATGTATATAATTTATATATAGGAGTAATAAATGAAAATTTTGAAAAAAAAAACTAGATATCTTTGAAAAATTACAAGCTGAATGATAGGATTAATAGGAACTCAATGTGAAAATAATCAAACCAAGTTATTAGTATTCTACTGATTTTACAAGGTAAATTATAAAAATGTTTTTAAAAATCTATCGTAAAGGAATCACAGCATAATCAAGTTTCACTATTTTGTTTATAGTTTGTTAAACAAACCATTGAAGCATACTTTGTTTCAATGGTTGTTGTTTTTTATATCTTATTGTGTTATAAGAGCCATTAGGAAAAAAAAATACTTTTTTAAATCTTTTTTTTCAAGAAAATATTATGAAAATCATGAATGCTTTTTTAAGTTTTGTGAAAGTATAAGTACTTTCACAAAACTTAACAAAGTATAAATTATGATTTTTCTGCAGTTGATTTCAATATAATTATTCAGTATGCTTTTTGACATTTGTTATAATTTTAAAATAAGTGCAAAAGCCTCTCTTTCATAATCACCCAATCAGATTGCGCATATCTCTGCTTGTTCTGAGCCCGTATAGGGTTTCAAAATATCCAGACAGAAGAGAGTTTCAAAGGATTAAGGTACAGGGAAAAAAACTAGACGAATAAAAGTTTTAAGAGTATGCAAGGACAGATACAGTAAAAGAATGAGGCTTTGCTGAATGACGAGTCAATCGAGAATGAGCTTTAGTTGATGGAACAAGAAATGATAGCTCCTTTTGATAGCAGCAACCATTATAGTACTTGTTGAGAAGAGAAAGAGATGCAATTTTATGACAATGGGAAAGAGGCTCAGACTTAGCAGATAAAGTGGGTTCAACTACGTTTACAATGCGTTTTTGGACCTTATCTAGAAGAGAAAGAGCGTCATTAGAAAAACCAGCCCAAAAGATTACAACAGTATTCTATACAGGGACAAGTTAGAGATTGGTAGAGGTAGAGAATGAAATCAGAAGAGAGAAAATGGCGAGCACAATAAAATAAAGCAACTTTATCAGATGCTATTTAAACAATCCATTGTATATATGGTTTCCATGAAACGTCAGTAGAAAACAATAGTTCAAGAAGACATAAAGAAGAGAACTCAGTGAGAGAGTTGTCATTCATTAATATAGGAATGTCAACAGTACTGCGATAGTTGTTTGCAGTAAATAACTGAGTTTAGTTGGATTTAAAATTTACAAGCTATTGTGAGCCCTAATCTGTTGCAGAAGTGAGATCAGATTCAGGATCCACTGCTTGTTCTAAGCAATCAATAAATAAAGATTTTTTTTCAAGGCAGGAGTAAAAAGTTGAGTCATCAGCAAAAAGATCTAGTGTAGATGTAAGGTTGTCGAGAAAATCATTCATGTAAATAAGAAACAAAACAGGACCAAGGATAGAACCTTGAAGTACCCCAAAAATTACTGGAAATAAAGAAGACTGTTGCCCTTCAAGGATGAATTTAATAAAGTGGTTACAAAAAAACGATTTGATTATCTTAAAAACTTTCTCAGATACACCATACAAGCCTTCCTCAGAAGCGCATGCAGTCGTACACCTTGCTTGTCTGCAACTAAAGTAGTTTTTTTAAACAACTTGACTACCTTTTTTTATTGTTTTGCAGCAAAATTTGCAACAAAATAAAGCTATAATAAACAAGAGAGTATAAAACAGCAATACTCGAAGAAAGGAAATAAAGACTGTACTAAAAAGAAAATCTAAATATAATAAGCTAAAGATAATACAATATTAAAAAAAAAATGTTATCAAAAAATTAATATACCTATATTTGTTACTGTTTTTGTTTTCTTATTTTTAGGGCATTTATTATTTTTCACTATCAAAATTTATACAAGTCGAGTAAAAAATTAAATAAAAATATAACGAAAATAAATTATTTTTTGATATACAATTTTTTTGCGACTTATTTCAGTCAGTATATTAAGTAAATACTTTATTAATTGCGCTAGAAACATCAACAATTTTTATATTTGTTTTTCCAATGTTTTTTCTACACTTTTTTTATCAATCCACAGGAAAGAAAGAAAGAAAGTTAAGTACTAATTTTTTTAACAAGTTTTTCATGTTAAAAAAAAAGGTATTATTACTTATACTTAAATATAAAATATTTGGTTGCTTTCAATACCTGGTTTCTTTTATATATGAATTTTACCACATTTGATGCATGTCTGAAATATAAGAGAAACAATTTCAGACATGCATCAAATGTGGTAAAATTCATATATAAAAGAAACCAGGTTTTTTTTTATTTAATTTATTCCGTCATTACAAAATTTTTAAATCAAATAATATATTTTACAAATATATATTGTATAAAATAAATATGTAAAAAAATAAATAGCAATTTATTTTCTTATTTTCCACTTATATAAGTATTGAGAAAAAATATCAAGTATAGTAAACACATTTTTTAAAGTGAAAAGACGTCAAAACGAATAAATAATAGACAAAAAGTTGACAAAATTTCTCATAGTTCTAGCGTTAATTGCAAATTAGTTTCTTAATTATACAGACAGATAAAAATTGTGAATAATTTGCGTATAAAACTTTTCTTGTTAAAATTTTACAAAAGAGATGTTTTTTTGATCGATTTGTATTCAACTCGGTAGCTAAAAACAACAACCACTTTAAAAAAAAGAAAACAAATGTTGTATAAAAATTATATAGAAAAATTTTTTTTAATAAATTTTCTTTTTTTAATTATTAAGTTTTCTAGTTTAAATTAAAACTTACAATATTGTTTCCTTTTTTCAAAGATTGTTTATTTTTTTCAGTAGATAAATTTAGCTTTTTGCTGAAACGTTTTATAATTTAAAAGATGCAAACTACCGTGGTCAGAACGTCTAAAAAATTACTTTAAACGTAGGCGAACAAGGCATGTGACCGCACGCGCTTTCCAGGAGGGCTTGTTATATGAAACAAGCTTATGGAGAAGACCAGCTTGCCAAATTTTGTTTAAAACCTTAAATATGCCAAGAGCAATAGCCCTAGCCTCTCTGACTCCATCTAATGCACTATAAAATATTTTGGTCATAGCAGTTACCAAATCAGCTGTAGAGTGAGAGGATTGAAAACCGTATTGATTGCCAGATAGTAAGTTATTTGACTTAATTTTACTCAACAATCTTGGCTGAGAAGTAAAGAGAGAGGCCATGGTCAACTTGATCAGAAATTACATCTAAAAGAATGCAGTCTTGGGAAATAGGAGAACAATAAAGTGCAAAGAGAAAGGTTATAAAGTGTAGAGGTGCTCAGTGGAAGCACATATAAAATGGTCAAAAGATTTGAACCTGATTTCATGACAAATAGGTGAATTGATGCATATGTATACTTCCAAGATAATCATGAGACTATTGGAGTCTTTACGAATCAAAGGATAGTTCCCATCAACACCAAGATCAGAAGAAGGAATAGCAGAATTTAAATTAATTCGCAATTTAAAATAATTCCACAAGGCCTTGTGGAATTATTTTAAATTGCGAATTAATTTAAATTAGTTTCTTAATCTCCTTAAGGCCAATAGCAACTTTAAAAAATTATTTTAGTATTACAACTTTAATATTACTTATTTGAGTCATTTTTTTGTTTTTTGTTTTGTTATTCACCTCACCTCCTTCTGGCCGAGAAGGCCACTAAAGACGAGGAGGCTACTTAATAGTGGTCATAACCCTCTCTCAACTCTATAACTTTGGAACACGATCCTTGACGAACAAGGCCGCTGCGCGGAGAAACAAGTTGAGCGCGGTACTACCAAGGGCGTGATGGGAATTGAACTCAGAACCTCTCGCTTATGAAGCGAGTGTTTTGCCACTACACCACTACCGCATGGTAATTTAAATAATTTTTCTAAATCTAATTATAACAATATATGTAAATGATTGTTCTTTTTTTAAATCTAGACATTTCATTTGAAAATAAACTTTATCCAATAGAATAGTGACTCAATCAATTTTATTTTCAATAAATTATTATTTAGAAAAATATTAACTTGATTTCGCTGATAATTTTTTAAATTACCCTTTTATAGAATAAAAATTGTAACACATTAACTTGTTTTCAAATATATTAAAGTTTTAATAAAAATAATAATCTAATTATTATTTAAATAATCCAAAAAAAGTTTTATGTGATAATTAGTTCTGAAAAAAAATATGTTTACTAAATAGTATGAAATACTTTGAGAAAAGCGCTTGTTAAGATAAAGAAATAAAATTTAAAAATTTTTAATATTCTTTTTGAATTTTTATTATAATATTATTTAAGTTTATCTGTTTTTTATTATTTTTTTTGTTTGTTTCCTTTAGGTTTTTATTTCTAAATAAAGTTTAACATATTATTTCTATGATCTACTATTTTTTTTTTGATTTTTTTAAGATTGGTGTTCATGGAAAAGTTGCGAATATATTTGCGAAGTTATCTCTGATCAGGCTATATGTTCTTGTCCAAATGGATTATATTTACAAGCAGATGGCATAACATGCTCAGTTGGTATTACCTTTTAATAATAATGATAATAGTATTAACAACAATAATAACAATAATAATAAAAATAATAATAACATTATTGTTATTATTATTATTATTATTATTGCTATTATTATTATTATTATTATTATTATTATTATTATTATTATTATTATTACTATTATTATTATTATTATTATTATTAGGGTGACTATTGTCTTTGTTTTAATGTGCACTGTCTTTGTTTTAATAAACACTGCACTGCACTTATTAAAATTGAAATTTTTATTGCATTCTTCTATGGAAAAACCAGGACAAGTAGTGAAAAATAGTAATAAAGTTCTAGCTGTCCGCATCCGTAAAATATGGGTCTTTGTAAGTCTGTTCTTAAAATAATAGGAATTTTAACCTTTTTAAAATAATTGGAAATTTAACCTTTGTAAGTCTGTTTCTAAAATTGTTTTTAATTATACCAAAATAATCAAATGCAAAATAAAATAACGTTTATTTATATATTTATTTATAATTAGCAAAACATTAATTGTTAAAAAAAAGGAAAAAAAAATATTTTTTCAATGAAATTATTTTCAAGTATATAATACAAGTTGTTATTTACAAAAAAAAATAAAAAGTATTTTTTTGAAACAAAGCATCATTTAACAAAACAACATTTTATTATTTATAATTATTATATATAAAATATCAAAACAAAATAAAAAAAGATATATTAACAAAAAACATTCAGCTACATCTACATCATTGGTTAACAAAAGGGAGGGAAGCCTTTGTCTTAAAATGCTAAAAAATCATTTCTCAGAAGAAAAAACAATTATGATTTGATAAAAGAAGTAAAAACATTACATATAAACACTACAAATCAATTTACCTGTTGCTGTTGCTTTTTTTTAAGCATTATTAAAAATAGTTAAAATTTGAAAAAAAAGACATTTATTGCAAAGACAAATAACTATTACACAAAATAACAAAAATATAATACTTAACAGTTAAAACAATTTTTTTATTTGACAAGAAGTTTAAATTATTCTTACATTAATTGCAACTTAATTTTTTTCAAACTATTAGCTAATGATCAACTTCAAATAACTAAAATTTACTAAATTAAAACCATATTTTTACAGTAGACAAAGTTAACTAAGGAACAATCATAGAACACCAAGGACGCTGGTTGTTAATAAAAAAAAGATATATTGAGATCTCTGTTGGCAACAATCCTAAAAAACAGTCTGAAAGTCACCTCTCTTTCCCAGCGAGCAAGTCATATTGGGTCGCACATGGGGCCCAAGTGGGCAGCTTTATGGGGCCCAAATGGGTTTCCCACATCCCGCTCAAAGAAAATTGTCGCTGGACATGAATTGGGGCCCAAGTGGGCAGCCTATATGGGCTGCATATGTGGGATCCACATGGGTCCCATTTTTATTTATTTAAATTTTTTATAATATTTTGAATAATTATATTTTTTTTAAATTAGATACATATAGTTTATTATGTTGTCATAAATATGTGACTTGAGTTTAGCTTTATAGAAGTAATACAGAAAAACAAGTATAGGTATCAATATAGAAATAGAGCAGGTATAAATGTAAAAATAGATATTAATATAAAAAAAAAATATGTATAAATATATAAAAAATATGTACTGAAAAATTATAGATATAAACATAGAAAAAGGTAAACAGTAATAAACATTAACAAATATACCGCAGTTTTTAAATAATAAGATAGTATATATAATAGTCAATTAAAGTTTATGCGTTTTTGTCAATATAAGCTTACATTAAAGAGTAAAAACAGCAATAGGTGTTAAGAATTATGTTGATTTTTTTTTCATTATTCGTTATTCAAAAAATATCTAACAAGTTATAAAAAATTATATCTTCTTTCATACTTCAGAAACAGTTCAATTAAAAGTAGTTTTTTACATTTTCAGTAACTCAAAAAGTAGAAGCTTGTGTTAACTGAGTGGCAAGGTATAGTCATGTTGAGTTGGTTTAAGATCATCATTTAAGTACAACATTGATTTTAGCTAGAAAATTAATTGAAAGTGATTATTTTTACAAAATGTACAACACAAAAAGCGATAGGTTGTTCTGTTCATCTTGTCAGGGTGGTTATCAACTGTAAAAATTGATTGCTGGGCTGTTTCTACGAATAAAAGTAGCGAGTTTTATTATTCATAATACTGCCAGAATAAAAGCATAGCCTTTCCTTTTGCATGTTTAGAACGACACCATTAATATCCCATTTGAAAAAAATGTCCTTTATTAGTTTTTCTGAGTAATTGTACAGTTTTTGCATTCAGTCGTGGCTTTATAAGATTGTAAATCAACTAAATACTCAATGAAAAACTCATATTCAGATCCAAAACAATCTATTAGAGAGCTTCCATCTATACATATGGTAGGTGGGCAGCTTTCTGTAAACAACATACGTGCGCATACTTGTAGGCAGAAAACATTAAAACTTTACAAGTATACATTCAAAAATTTATAATATAAATACTCTTTATAAATTGGTAAAATCATGCAGATCTTGACTACCCAGTTAGTTTTGGCTTCATCCCATTTTTTTTTTTTATCTATTAGCTAAATTATATCATATAAAGATTTTTTTAAAGTACTTCTTTGCAAAAAGTTTATCAAGCTTGGTTCGAGTTGAACTGATGTCCAATTTGATAAAAGAAAATAATCTATTGTACAAGTGTTATTAAAAAGGAGAGTTGTTAAATTAGACTTTACTGTACGTTTAGATCCCCATTTAGGCGCTTTTGAGAAAAATCATTCTAGGTTTTTATTTTTATTTGGTGATTGAAATGTTTTGAATTTCTTTGGTGATGACAGTATCTGTAAGGAACCATCTGGAAAAGTATTCTCATTGTCAGAGTTTTGAGCTTTATCTATTTCTGACTCGCTCAACCAAGCTTTACTTTTGCTATTTTTTTAGTTTTAGTTTTCTTTTTGCAGACTTGCTCATTATCTTCATTTTCATCATCACTTGTCTCCAATATAGCCAACTTAGGAAAAATAGACAACATGAATCAGCTGTACTTTTGAATTCTTTGATATTTTTTTCATTGCTTAAAAGATATAAAATAACACTTGCAATGTGATTACAGCAACCGACAGTACGCATTCCTGTTTTACTGTGCCTAGACTAAACATCAACATTGATTAATTTGCAATGTTGAGTTGAATCGATTGTTCCTTAAAGTCTTAACTTTATTTTTCTTAGTTAAGATGCTCCGATATATAACTCAAACTTTGTTAACTATTTCTGGTCTTTTCTAAGGCAAGCAGGCATTTTTGTATCAAGTTTATAATCTTTCTTAAGCTCTTCAGTACAATCATGGAATCTGCAATCCAATGTATCATCACTTGTTTGAAAAATCTCTTTAGCAATAAGGCAATTGTTTTTTAATAATTCATTTATTTGGATGTGGTTCACTCCTAGATTATTTGGAACAAAATTAATGGCAAGTGACTTTCTGACTTGCTGAAGTAACAGACTTATATCAATTTTAGGATCCAAGTTAAAAAACATTGATATTGTCAAATGATTTAATATAGTTTTGAGCCAAAATAGATATATTGCCAAAGCCTAGGTTTTAGAGCACTGGATTGAATTTCTCATTGAATCAAGTGATTTGCTTATTTCAATAAATTGTACTCTTGTAAATCCAGTTAATCTGAGACATTTATATCCAATCAAAGTCGTTCTATTCATAAAATGATAAAAAAGCAAATTTCAAAGTACAAAACTAAGGATTGTTTTAAAAAGATTTTTAACCTCCTTTTTTTTGAGTTATATATTACCTTTACCGAATGATAACATCTCCATACTTTGTTTGATTAATAGATTTGACGATTGGCATGCTGCAACACCTCGAACCAGGTGGAATCAATATATTTTTTCTATATAGATGTCAACAATCACTTCATTAGAAATATTTCTCAACTTTTTATATAAAAGTTTTTTTTTTCGCAAATAAGACAGTTTTTTTGAGACAAAAGAGTACAAAAAAAAATCTACAAATATTGATTTATTATCAGGATTGCATTTTTTATCAGCTGTTTCTTCTAAAACAATTTGTTAATTTGAAACTTTTTCGTTATTTTTTTTGTCTATTACACATTCAGCAGAAAATACTGATAAATAGTTTACTGGAAATGAAAATGCCTTATTGGGGCTGTTTTAGTTGAATTAACGTTTATAAATTCTTCATTATTATTTTTTCATTTTTTATTTCTTATTTCATTGTGAAAGCGTTTTGGCCCCTCTTACAGATTTTACCATTTTTCTTGATGAAATCCGATTCTTTCATATTTCATTTAAATTCTCAATATTTTCTTCATAAGTAACTTCGCTAAACTGCTTTATCAAGCATATTTTTTTGCCATTTAACATTTAGCAATCAAAAAAACTAATTACACATAATTAAATATTTTAAACTATTAAAGGTTCCAAACGCAGTTTGTTGCCTAAGTTAGATGTTAGTTTTAACTGAATTAGCAAAATTTTAAAAAATCTTTTAACTTTTTTTTATGCTTATTTAAAATTATTTATACTCCTGTTTTTTTTTATTCGCTTGTGTATTTTTTTTTTTTTTTTGGTTGATGTATAAATTAACATAAATAAATAAAAAATTATAAAAATGTTTTTATTTAGAAAAAAGAAAATTTTATTTAGATAAAATTTTATCTAGAAAGAAGATTTATTTGCTTTTCTCCTAATATAATAAAAATCAGTTAGAACCTTTATCTTATTGCGTTAGTCAAACTAACGTGATGAGATAGAGCAAGACAAAGTTGTCAAAAAAATAATAAATAGTCTGGTTAGTCAGACTGTTAATAGATTTTTCTCAAATATTATCAATTTTTTTCAGAATTTTTTCTAATTTTTTTTGGTGTCATTCTTGTATATTTTAAGGTGATATTTAATAATGAATTGATTAAAAAGCGAAATTTTGATATTAGGAGGCGAATTTCTGGGGGTAAAATATCATGCTCATTGCGTCATGTTTTTTGTATTTTTAAACAAAAAGGTTAATTTACAAACAAAATTTAAGAAAACAGATCAAAAAAAGTATTTACAAAAAACATTGAACAATCTCCTATTTTCCCCTACCAACCCTTACCCTTTCTAAAGGCGAGTTTTCACTCATCCGTTTTTCAACGGGAACGGAATAGGAAAGGAAAAATTAATCAAGTGAGCATGCGTTTTTATTTACCCGAAAGAAAATACGTTTTTATTTACCCGAAGGAAAAATTAATCAAGTGAGCATGCAAGTTTTTATTTACGCGAAAGAAAACTGCGCATGCTCACGTGATTATTTTTCCGTTCCTTTTCCCTTTCCCGTAGAAAAACGGATGAGTGGAAACTCACTTTAATGTAAGAGAAACTTTTTCCCTCCAATGAAAGGAGGGGAAATAATTTTTTCCCATTCTGGGCCAGCACTATATGAGTACTATAATAGTTATATTATAGTGCTCATATAGCATTATAATAGTTATATTATAGTAACAAAATGAATTAAAATCTAACCAATGTTTCCTAAAAAGTTTTCGTCTATTATGAATAAAATACTGTTTGAGTATAAACAAACAAAACATCAAGAGTATCAAGTTATATTAAAGTAAAAACTAATCTTTCAAGGTTTTCATCCAAATAATAAACAAATAATTATCTGTTTACAAAAAGAAACTTTAAGTGTATCAAAACAATAATATTACAACCTTTAAGATTATTTTTTATAAAATTTTATAATATATATATATATATATATATATATATATATATATATATATATATATATATATATATATATATATATATATATATATATATATACATATATATATATATATATATATATACATATATATATATATATATATATATATATATATATATATATATATATATATATATTTATATATATATATGTGTATATATATATATATATATATATATATATATATATATATATATATTATATATATATATATATATATATATATATATATATATATATATATATATATATATTTAGAATAAATTTTTATTTAAATATTATTAAATACTATTAAGATTTATTATTGCAAACCTTACCACAAGGTTAATAATGTCAAAGCACAAGGATATTAGGCCATACAATCATTTAAATTTGCAATGATTTTGTTCAATTTTACATATTACATCTTAACTGCGCATTTGATTCAAAATATTTTGGGAGTAGTGAAGTAGCTGTAAAACCCCCCAAGTTTGCTTATAAACGTGATATCAACTAATTTTAAAATTTCTTTTTCTTAATATAATGCGTTTTTAATAAAATATTTTGTTTAAAACATAATATTTAATTTTTCATAATGTTTATATTAAAAATACATTTGTTAAGACCCCCTTTTTACTTTTTATTAGGTAGTTTAAGCAGGTGGGGAGCTTTCTGTAAACAACATGCATGCGCATACTTGTAGGCAGAAAACATTAAAACTTTACAAGTATACATTCAAAAGTTTATAACATAAATACTCTTTATAAGTGTTTTTTGCTTTTATTTATATCCTTGAATAAAATTGTCTTTATTTTTGAAAAATGATTGAAATAATTAGTTACATAAAAAATTTAACTAATTACATGAATAGTTACATTTTTTATTTATATTGTAAAAATAAAAAATTTTAATATTTTTATAAACTTTGATTGCTAAAGCTTTTATGTATATATTTTATGTTCTTCTGGAAATTTTATATTTAGATTTATCTCGCAAAACAACAACAACGAAAATTCTTATAAACTTTTTCTATTCATATTACTTTTAAAACTCTTTTGAAATTTAATAAATAACTAAATATTTTTAAGTAGAAATTGAGCATCCGAGGTGCAGTGGTTAGAGACACCAAATATTGCCAAGTGTAACAAGAAGTAATACCAAATCAACAGAAAATAGTAGGAAAGTTAGCAGCAAATGATGAAGACAAGGTTTTTATGTTTTTTGGCTAAAGAAAAGGGCAATATGAAATTTTTTGTTGCTTTGTATGTTAAAGTTTTAAAGAAAAGTCATGGAAAAATAAACATGAAAATTTGCTGGCCGCGCTAATTATATACATTTATATTAATCGACTACACTCATATTAAACTGATCAAACGCATTTATATTTAACATGATATCTAACAAATTAAGTACTCCTCACAGTCGTGTAGTTAACGGATAACATTTTCTACATCAAATTCCTCTATTCATGAATATTATGTATAAAAACATTAGAAAGCATTAGAAGTTTTGTTTCCAAATAATTTTAGTCTTTTGTAATAGCTATGATTTTTAATGTTGCTCCAATAACATTTTTAATATTGAGTCCTGGTGTAGTGAATTTATAACAGTAAATCAAAACTCAAGCTGGTATAAAACGCTTTTTTCAGCAATTTAATAAATGTATAACCTAAAGAGACAATCATATTATTTTACATTAAAAAAAACAAAATAGTTATCAAATAACAGCAGTAAGTAATAAGAATTCCGCATTCTGTCAGCAAGAATATAGCCTCCAGAATTAAATTTCTGATAAAAGTTATTTAAATTTCTGATAAAAGTTTACACAATCACCCGGTCAGAAGATAAAAAACTAGTTACCCCAGCTGGTTTTTGTTTTAAAATTATTAGACTGTTATAGTTATAGACTATTATAGTTTTTATGTTATAGTTATTAAATGGTGTTTATATGTTTATAATTAAACCAAGTTTGTGGTTGTGCAAACTTGGTTTAGTTATAAACGTATAAATACCATGTTTATAAGTTAAAATTTTTTATTATATTGTGCTTTATAACCACAAAATTAAGATGGTCTTCCAACGTTAAGCGTGAGAGAAGTTGGTTTTTAAAAAACAACATTACCATTTTAGGTAAGTCTGAAAAAAAAATTATTATGTTCATCTTATGGTCGATTTATGATCATATGCGGTAGTGGTGTAGTGGTAGAGCGCTCGCTTTATAAACAGGTGGTTCCGAGTTCGATCCCCACCACGTCCCTGGTAGTACCACGCTCAACTCGTTTCTCCGCGCAGCGGCCTTGTTTGTCAAGGTTCGTGTTTTGGAGTTATAGAGTTGAGAGAGGGTTATAACCACAAATACGTAGCCTCCTCGTTCAAGCATAGCATTTCTATTACAAATTCTAATATAGGCAATCACATCTTTGGTAGGATAGTTCAAAAAAATTCTTTAAAGTATATTATATTGAGTCTCAATAGAAGGTAAATTATATAAAAGATTTAAAAAAAGTCACTTAATACAGGTTATATTTATTATTGCTTAAACCTTTGCTATTGAGCAGCAGGGTGTTTATTTTGTTTGATTTGAAATTTTTTTCAGATTTCATATTTTTCTGTCATACTGCTTTACATAAAGTTACTGGAGTTCCAATTTTTGATAATAAAAAATTTATTAAACCACCCTGTTTTTTTGTGAATTCTTTCTTACTGGACTTTGTTATTTAAATATAAAGATGTGAACTAGCGCTGTTAAATGCTTTTTGCAAGTAATTTATCAGGGCTAAGCGAAATTGATATTGGTAGCAGCATTCATTAGTCATTACAGTGATAAAATAGGATTTTATGGCACTAACTTTTTTTATCTACACAAATTGTTTTCTACAAAAATTGTTATCTTCACAAATTGTTATTTACACAAATATTTATTTTACACTTCCTACTCTTTTCTTTATCACTATTTAAAAAAAGTAACCCACTAATAGTTTTTTAATAGGACGCAATTGTATGATCAAATTTAAATTCTTTATCTGGATTTTTTTTTAATATATTATACTAAATAACATTATTATAACAAGAAAATCATATTCTTACACTTAGAAAAAAATTACTTTTGAAATCAGAAAAATGTGGTCAAAGTATTACCCTCTTTTTCAACTTTCCTGTTAGTATGAGTTTGCAGAAAAAAACTGTTTGTGTAAAATAGCAAATAAAAAATACACAAACAATCACTTGATTGATTGAATTTTCTTAATCAAAACTATTTTCTTAATCAAAAAAAGTTTTTTCTTATTGATAATAAAATGGCAAAAGATATGAAATTCAGAAATCAAAATTAAAATCTGAAACAATTGTGTTGATGTATTGCAGATAAGTTGCAGATGGTTACATAACAATAACACTCCCATGGATTCCAAAACTTGGATCAAAATTAAGGAAGGAGCTCAGGAGATACGGTACTAAAGTTATTTTTACAATACTGCCAACTTTAAAAACAATTTTATGTAATAACAAATCCAAATTATTACTAAATAGCAATCCAGGTGTGTATAAGCTTTTATGTTCATGCAGTGATGTTTATATTGGAGAAACAAAAAAGAAAACTGTACAAAGATGTATTGAGTGTCAGCATAAAAGGCAATTTGCATGCTTCAAAAGACACAAAACACTACAAGGATTGCAACAGTATATTTAGTTGCACTCCATTCATTCACACTTAGTTTTGAATACAATGAAAGTAAAATAAGAGAATCCTTCAAGATCAATTATGACCAAACAAGTTTTGAGATTAGGCCCTTTCCACTACTTTTGAACAAGGACAATTGTGTTAAAATCGGATTTAATAGCTAGAGACCTCTTTTCAAAAAAGTTTTCACTTAAGTCAGTTTATCTTTATAATATCATTTTAATCGTTTTTTACATATGTATTTATGATATTTTTATTTCATTTTGTTTTACCTCTAGCAAGGGTCTAAGCTAATCAAACTAAAATATTACATTTTCCAGGACATTATAAAGATAGAAAAAGGTATAAAACTATTTCTAAAAAAGTAAATGTAGGAAACATCATTGAAAAATTTAACAAAAATTGGTACCATCAAAAATTTGCCAAGAAAAGGATGGCCAGCTAAGACTTCCATATACATTGATAGAAAAATTTTTAGGAACAAGATATAGAACAATCTGCACCAAAGCTAGCAAACGATTTACAAACAGATCATGCTATAACTGTAAATTCTCAAACTGTTCACAATTGCTTTAAAAATTCAATGTTTTTTAGCCAGAGTAAATTTAATTTCCTTGAGTAAAAGAAATCAAAAGGAAAGAATAAAAAATATCTGCAATGAAAAAGTAGTATTTTTCTTTTGTTGGCGTAGATTAACTATGCTGTGAATCATAGAAGTTCTGATGACATTTAACCACATTTCTTACAAATATATATTAGATATTGGAGCTCCTATCGTTTAAAGAGATATTGTAAAGTTGTCAGTTGTTGATTAAAGTCTCAAGTTATGTTTTCAAGTACTATTGTTACAATAAATATATAATGACAGAGTGAGGTTCAAATTGAAAAATGTGTAATAATCAAACAACAAAAACATTGTTTAATAATGTAAATACCTAAGCAACCACTGGTAAAATGTTCTTAGGGTTGTATGCATGTCCAATTTAATAATGTGTTATATGTAAACAAGAGAAATTTTTAGAAACTGGAATAATACTTTTTTATATAATCTGAATACATAAGTTTCTTACTTATAATTTTGTTAAACAATAAATATCAAAAAAAATTCAATAATTTTAGGTTGCAAAATAGATAGCGCACTTAAGGTTGCAAAATAGATAGCGCACATATTGCAAAATAAATAGCGCACTAAGGTTGCAAAATAGATAGCGCACTTGCCTCAGAGACGTAAGATCCATGGTTCAAACCCCCCCTCTATGCAAGTTTTGCGACATCGGTTAGGAAGGAGGCGAGAACTTCCTATTAAATTCTCTTCCGCTCTGCTCTGTGATAAAACCGCAAGGACCTCTAGGGGCACCTAAAAAATTAACAAAAAATAAAATAAAATTAGATTGTCTACAGACTTTTAAAGTAAAATATCTTTGAATTGAATTTTAAAATAATATAAAATATCCATTTAAATAAATAATAAGATTAATTTTGAAATACGTTTATTAATAAGTTAAAATAAGTTTATTAATAGTAAAGAGGCAATTACTTGGACTGTTAAATAGTGTACTGGGTACTATCTATGCTTTGAGTCAAGTTCTTTAAAAAATTTAAAATGACTAAAGTACCAAAAACACAAAAAACCATCATCATCACCAAGTTTTCTAAACTTATCATTCAATAATATTCGTGGTCTTTTGACTTCAGCTCTTTACGAATCAAAGGTAGATAACCATCAACACTCATCTTATGATCTTAGTGTTAATGGTTATCTACCTTTGATTCGTAAAGAATCCAATAGTCACGTGCTTGGCCTGGGCATTTACATTTGTAAGAATGATCGTAGTCAGTGCTCAATTTCTCCACATTCAACCTTAGGTGCTTCTGATCACAGTTAGATCTCTCTAAAACTATTATCTCATTCTTCTTCATCATCAGAATCCCCCTATCATTGTACCTCTTACAACTACCTTAAAGCTGACTGAGACTCGCCAAAGCCCTCTATTCTCAGGTCATGAAATCTTGTATTTCATCACAAAAATTAGTCTCTCGTGACTTCTGGAGAATCCTCTTGACTATTTTCCCGAACATTGTAAGTCCCGGGGATATAGCCCTACTACCCCCACCCCACCTCCTCAATCCGCAACTGAAAATAAGACATAAGTATAAAAATAAAAATTATATATACTCTTTGATAAATCTAAGAACATTTGTTTCTTTATAGTTGTTACTTTATATAAAAAATGTTGTTTAATTTTATAAAAAAAAATTATAAAAGAGCGACATTAAAAAAATAATTGGTCTAATACATTTATTTTGCTTAAAGTTTTTTTGCGTTAAAAGCTGTTTTTCTTTTTTTAACTGTCTCTCATTGGTCCAGTTAATGTTATTGCGCTTTTTTGTTTGTTTTTAAAATGTTCTCAAAACGACAAGAAAATCTGGCCGGTTTTTTGCTAAATAATATTTCTGTGGTCAATTATCGAGTGCGATCGCACCCGCTTCCCGACCAAGCCTGATTCATAGTAGACGAAATTGATTGAAAGATTTGCATTAAAAGAAGTAGGAAGAGGACACAATTCAAATTCTAAAATTTTTAGAATTAAGTTCTAACATTTCAAGGACTTCAATAAATTATGCTAGTAAATAAGTAATAGATCTGTAAATATTAAAACATTTTCAAGCAAGCTGTTAAAATGTTTAGAAGATCTATTTCATTTCATTGATTAGTGTGCAATGAGTTTCTCAGAAAAGGTGACTCTTTGTCATTTAAAAATTTTGTTAATTGTGGGCCTTATGTACAATTCTATATATTACCACTGAAAGTAAAGTGTGTACATGCCAGTTTTTTTCTAATTTCATTGATCTCAACGATTAATGTAAACAACTGGAATTTAATAGTGGATTTCAATGATGACTTAATAACCCAAACTTTTGTTGATACTATTGACTAACATGATTCTGAGCGTTTTAAGTTATCTGGATTTTTAAGAAATCAATTTTCAAATACACATATTTCAAAAATATGCTCAAATTGACAAATGCTGTACTAGCACGTTTAAAATAATCACACCCTTTTTAAAAAAAGTTCATTGTCCACAATTCTAATTGTGTACAATGAACTTTTTTTAGAAATGTATACTATAACAAATGCTGTACTAATGCGTTTAAAATACATCACAAACTTTTTTAGAATTGTGTTCTATATTAAGTGCAACTTCTCTAATTCGAATTTTATAGGTAAAAATAAAAGTGTGAATAAATAGATTTTTTAATTACGGAAAGTTGGTTTATTTATTTTTATTTTACATTTCAAAAGAGATTTTTTTGAAATGTGTGTAAAAATATTGTTGTTTTTTTTTATTGAAACTACAAATTATTTTATTCTCAAGTACTTGTTTTGTCAATGGTTGCTTGTCATGGAGCAGACTATGACAAGATGTTTTAATAGCTTTCCTGCTATTATTAAGCATCAAGATAGTAAAACGCTTGAGTTGTCCTATAAGAGGCGCTGCAAATGGATTGCAGCAGGCAAAAAGAACCAAAGAAATCTTTAAAACTATGGTCGGCTTATTTTAATTATAAAGGTGTCTCACCTGAATAATGAATGATATATATATATATATATATATATATATATATATATATATATATATATATATATATATATATATATATATATATATATATATATATATATATATATATATATATATATATATATATATATATATATATATATATATATATATATATATATATATATATATATATATATATATATATTCGGTTCATTATCATAAAAAACTATTACCCTAATTATACATTCGGTTCATTATCATAAAAAACTATTACTCTATTTTTTTATTTTTTTTTGAGAATGATTTTTAGGGGTCGCTACCGATCTTACAGTATTGTGCAAATGTATCCTAAAAATGCATATGTTGCGTATGATGTTATGCAACAAAAGTGGTTGGTGCTTAACGTACAAACCTCTTTTAACTAGTAATTTTTTTACTTTTAGTGTGCAGAATTGTATCTATAATGCTTAACTGTTCCTTTTGCAGGATAAACTAGTGTTACTACTGGACAGTGATGGCTTCATCAACCTGTACAACGATAGCTACCAGAAAGAAAAATGAGATATGACTTTTTGGACAGATGTCCTCTTCTGTAGGTAGTGTTATGCTTCCATCAAAAAGGAAGGTGTAGGCCTTTTTCTTCCATTACAAGCAGATTGCCAAGCAAAGCATTAGGGACACATTGTATTCCACAGAAAATGATGTTTTTGAAGTAAGGTCAAAGGTCCAAATACCTGTGGAATTAAAGAAGCACGTTGTCCCTAAAATCGAAAACATTTACAAGGAATGGGAAAAGTTGAAGAAAAATAAAAACATCAACGTTAGGTACACCGGCTCCAAAGTGTCCTAGACATGGCAGGAAAAATATACTGAATGAGAAGTTGGCGGCTAATTTAGATGTGGCTAAATTGAAGGATTGTGGGGTGGTACTTGTGTTAACACCGGCATTACAATTTCTTGGTCATGATCCAACAGAATACAATGTTAATCCAGCTTCCATTCAAAGGGAACGAATAAAACGCTGCAAGAAGATAACAGAAGGTTTAAGAAAGGAATTTAAACCAGAAGTTCCTTTATGTATTTATTCAGATGGAAAATTAATCGCTGACATTACTGGTAAAGAAACTGTCGACCGATTTCCAATTCTAGTATCTGGAGTAGGAGTTTAGCAGCTTCTTAGTGTCCCAAAACTACCATCAGGAACAGGTGAAAATGTGGCATCTGCAGTGCATGTTGTGTCAGTGGCATAGAGAATTAACAATCAAGTAATGTGCTTTGATACTACTGCAGCCATTACTGGGCCAAAAAATGGGGCTTGCATTCTTCTAGAGCAGAAGTTTGGGAAAGATATGTTGTGGCTGGCATGTTGTCACCAGATTCTGGAAATTATTTTGAATATAGACAATCGGTAAATATAGACAGTCGGTTGTTATGGCAGTCGGCAAATTTTAAAATACGAGGACCTTTTTTTATTTTTAGTCGGCAAAAGTTGAAATGGCACCCCCCCCTCCTCAACGTGACACCTACTTATGCTGGCTCTGTATATATATATATATATATATATATATATATATATATATATATATATATATATATATATATATATATATATATATATATATATATATATATATATATATATATATATATATATATATATATATATATATATATATATATATATATATATATATATATATATATATATATATATATATATATATATATATATATATATATATATAGGCCTTGTTTTAAATAAAAAGTGCGTCATAAAATTATCTTTATTTTTTTTATAGACCCTAAGTGTTTTAACTACCACAATAAATAAATAACCGCTAACTAGCCCAATTTAACAATTAACTCAAATAACTATAAACATTTAAAATGTAAATTTATTATGAAAAGTTTGTAATGTTTTCAATTGTTATTTTATTATTAATTTTAGTTCAATATTATTTAGTAAAAAAAAAAATATATATATATATATATATATATATATATATATATATATATATATATATATATATATATATATATATATATATATTTATATATATATATATATATATTTATATATATATATATTTATATATATATATATATATATATATATATATTTATATATATATATATTTATATATATATATATATATATATATATATATATATATATATATATATTTATATATATATATATTTATATATATATATATATTTATATATATATATATATATATATATATATATATATATATATATATATATATATATATATATATATATATATATATATATATATATATATATATATATATATATATATATATATATATATATATATATATATATATATATATATATATATATATATATATATATATATATATATATATATATATAGCAAAGAATAATTTAGGTTTTTAAATATTTTTTAAATTTATCTTGCTTAGCGTTTCAACTTGCTTTATATAAAAATATAAAAAAGTTTTGTCTGCTTTGAGCATATTTTTGATACACGTTAGAACACGTTCGCCAGGAATTTAATTCACAAATTTTTTATGTCATTGTATAAATGTTTTACATTTTAAACAAATCACAAAGAAACAGAGCTATAGAGAAAAATTGTTTTAAAACAATTAAATCTTCTTTTTTTAAGTTTTAGGAAATTAAAAAAAAAATTAAATTAAGTATAAAAGTCCTAATTATGTGAACTCTTTTGTTAATTATTCTTAAAACAAAAAACAAATACTTCTACGCAAAACTTTAATCGTGCAAACTAAAAAAAATACTCAACTAAAATAATATAAGTATATTTAATAATTTGAATCGCATCTGTTTACAATAAACGTTCGTAAAAATTTGTTTATTAAAAATTAAGTTCCTTAACTTATAAACAACTCAAAAGTATTTTCATTCTACGTATAATTACAAAACTCTTTTTTTTTTTGTGCGGAAGCAATTTAACTTCATAAAATAAAAAAAGAATAGATATGAGATAATCTTTCTTAAGAACAAATTTAATTTATTTATTGAACTATATTTTTATTTATATTTATATATCAACTTAATTAAAATATAGTAACATGTTTTTGGCACCATTGTTTTTGGATAATATTTTATTTTGATGAAGATCACATAACTTACATTAGATTTTAATACCGTAAGTCTTCTCTTTTTCTGTGATCATCGCATCAGCAAAGTCCCAAGATTTAAAAGTTTTTAAGTTTTTTTTTTTGTTTTTCAAAATACAATCCATATTCGAACTTTACACAATTTAGAAAGAATAGAAATATATAAGGTTTTTAAATACTAGTTTGTCTTGTTTTATAAAGAAAAATACATATTCATTAGTAAAAAATAGAGACTGTCATTAAATTAAAACGTGCCTTCGTATTTATTTAACGGAATCTGCAATGTGCGCGTGCATAATGAAATCTATGTTATATATTCAACGTAATACTAGTGTCATCAGCGGATGTTATAGTCTACTCGCGATTTCTTTACCTTATGATATAACTTGATTTATGAAAAAAAACTAATTGAATCGCACGCCAAATAAATTTTTTTTTTCTGTTCCCGCCCCCTCCCCCCGCATAACTTACAGGTAAAGGTATCTATATACCTTTAACTAATAAGAAACGCAAAGAGTAATAATGAAGTAATTTTTAGAAAAATACAAATAGATCGTTCATTCATTGGCACATTTTTTTTAATACCTCAATAAAATGTCTTGATATTTTTGTTTTTGTGATAACAAAAATATTAAGACATTTTTTGAAATATTAAAAAAATGTCACAAATTTTTTTGCAAATTGTTTTTTATTATAAATTCAGTAAAAACTCTTAAAAAATCTATATTACAAAAAACTTTTATATTCTGTATTAATAAATATGGAATATAGATTTTTTAAAAGTTTTTTACTAAAAACTTTGAAAAATTACTACTTTTTATTAATAACATTTGCAAAAAATTTGCAGTTAAGGATTGACAAACATTTTTTTATGTTATTAATATTTGGATAAAAAGTTTAGCGTAAAGTTAATTGCTATAAAAAGGTAAGATATATCGCAATGAAAAGTTAAAACGATTATTGTTAACGTAAATTCTTTTTTGTAATAAATATCTTACAAGTCGTTTAAAAGTTAACGCGGTTTTTTTTTTAATTAATTACTTCTCTTATGTTACCGCTAATTTAAAAGTTAAAAAATGATAAAAACAAATTTAACCAAAACAGCTTTACGCGTATGTAAAAATCGCTTAAGACGTACGTAAATCCGCTCTAGGCATAACGCTTTAAAACAAGGTCTGAGGCACTTTTAGACAGCAACTTTTTTAAACCTTTTTTTTTCTTTTATTTTATAAGGAACATTATTTGGCAATAAAAATTGGACAACTTGCTGAATAACCTTTTTGTCAAAGATTTCATGGGCATTTGCTACTAATTTCAATTTTTTGTGGTTTATTCTTTCTAACCTTGATATCTTACAGACTGTGGTAAAATGTAAATGTAATGTAAACTGCAGTAAAATGTTAATGTCATCTAAACTTTGATAACAAATCCATGAAGTAAAATCATTTATTTAAGTGATAATATTTTATCTGCATTCCACAATTTTACGCGACTTGCAGTTCTCTAACAGTATATTGACTACTATTTAATACTATTATAAGGTTTTACAGCTCTATTCAATGATGAATAGAGTTGTAAAACCTTTTTTTATATATATATATATATATATTTTTTTCATTTCTCTAAGGAGCACAAGCCATAAAAAATACTGCAACAGCTTCATATGCTTTTAGAAGTGTTTATTTGGTGGCACGAAATCAACATACAACATTCTTGTACTGCACATAAAACTCCTTGAAATGTTAAAACTTATTATATAAATTTTTTGATTTAATTTGTATCTTTTACTTCTTACCTAGCTTAAAACCATTGAAAAACTTTATATCAAACATTCTTCAAATGCATATACTTTTCCTATCAGCAGGGTTTAATGTAAAGAATAGGTACTTTTAAACACACAGCTTTTATCTTTAAAGTTTAATTTATGAACATCAACCATGTGAGGAGTTAAATTGTGAATGAAAATTCTATGTTTTATGAAAAACATTCTGGAATTTCAGCTAAAGGTAAACATAAGTTTATAACATTTTGAAGTATATATAGTATTTTAGTTTATAGTAAAATTGTAATCATTTGGATCTTCTAGAACTTTTTTGTGCGAGTTGCGTTTTTTGTTGATAACCTCTAAAATCACACATTCTTCTAAGTTTGTAGTTTGCTTGTTTGTATTGTGTTATTGTTCAAATTATTTACAATTGACTTAGTTGCTAAGGTTAATTACATTTACATACAAAAGTAGTTATAAGTATATTAGTTCCCTAAATATGCTGGATGTGGTTAGGGCAATCAATAATCTGATAACTACGCTGACACTAACACACACAATCAGTCAGAAAATCCATAAAGCACGTCGGATCAGCGTTCGTTGACTATGTGCTCCGATCTAAAACCTCACTTCATAGCACATCATTCCACACCAGCACGGGGCAGTTGCTCTTTTAGCTAAGAGTGATGGCTTGTGCCTACGGTGACTAATGTGTGCATTCCATCAATTGAAATCCATTCTGTAGGTCTTATGTCTGGTTCTGATGTTCTAGCCCATAAGCGCAAGAAGTGAGTGTATTAAGCTTTCTATTTGCCTAATTTGAAAGTGAACAAAAACATAACAAGACCATATTAGGTGACCAAACGGAACATACTAAGACACTACATCATTACACCTGTAGACATCAACAGTCCTTAAAAACAGTAAATCAAATGTTTGTTCTTTATTACATACTTTAGTTCATAATCTTTTTTTTTATCTTATTCTTTTATATTTATTCAGATTTAATGTGTAAATGAGACCATATACTTGTGAGAAGCATAACAGCGCATGCAGAGGTGGGCTGCCAAATTTTGAACAACCGCTCGCTTTGTGATGGCAAAAATCCCAGAAATTTTCAATCCCGGGATTTCCAGATTGAGAAATTTTTCCCTGGGAAATCCTGGGATTGAATAGAAATAAACGCAAAGGGATTGTCCATAAATTGTCTATATATTGTCCATAAAAATTTCACAATAAACAAAACAAAAAAAGATCAAAAGTTTTTCCTCTCAGAGTCTTAATTTAAATAAATAATCAAAATAGGATATTAAGTTAAATGAAAATTGCAGCGTAAAAGAGCTTAATATCTACTACTTCTTTTCTTAAAATATTTTTTCCGTTGCGTAATTTATAGCACACCCACGCTGAACCAGATTTTAGTTTGATGAAATGACATAGGGTTGTGTCATACCTTTTTGAAATTGTTAGAACCATACCATTAAGGGAAAGTTAGTAAAAAAAATCATAAAACTAATCTTTAAAAAATATTTGGGTTTATACTGGGGTCAAAACGGTTCCCGAACTTTGGCCCCCCTCTGGTTGATTATGAGACTAACCCGAGGGGGGGAAGCAACTGTTTTATATTTTGTTAAATAATATAACTAGTTATTAGTTGCCCTTTCTAGATGGTCTAAAAAACATCCCGAGGGGCACCAAAGTTCATCACCTATTTTGACCCGTGTGTATATAATCATTATTAAACTTTATAAATAAGTTTATAAAGAACGAATAATATATTTTACTTAAAACAAAATGTTAAAAGTCACTTTATCAATCTAGTCAAATATGTTTTCATTGAAAAAATAAAATAAAAAAGAATACAAATATTGTACAGTAGGTTTATACTGAACAATAGTTTTATACTGAATAATACAAAACAGACCGCAACTCATCATTACCACATATGTAATCAAACTTCTTAATTCTGCATATTTTCATTTTGTTTTAACTTTAAAAATTGAAGTATAATAAACAACGCTTGTAAGTAATGTTAAATGTTATTTAATAAGGAACCCATATACTATAATAGTCAGCATTTATATTTGTTTTATATTATGTTATATTTGTATAGTGTGTTTGAAACATTTTTTAAAGAATTATTATATGGTATATAAATCTTTATATTTTAGGTATAATAAAAAGTGTGTTTTCTCTGTGTTCTTAAATTGTTTTATTTTTCCAGATAGAATGAGTTTATTTAAACCAACCTGTACTCATGAGGAAAACAGGAGAAAAGTGTATTTATATTGTGCCAAAAAAACAAATAAACCTAAAGATATCAATGTATAAAAATGTAAAAAAACAAATAAACCTAAAAATATCAATTCACGGAATTAAAAATTTAGTGAATTTTAAATACAATATTAAAAATTCATTCTATCCTAAAGCTATTTGAGAATCTTGCATAAGCAGTATAAGAAGAGGAAAAAAGCTTTACGCATAAAGTGGAATAAAATGAAAATACCAGTTCAAACTAGAAGTGTTTTTGTATGTAAATGCTAAATATGTATAATTGGATCTACTCAAGGAAGACCTAAAAAATTCAAAAGGGGACGTATATGTAACGCGCAACCTCTATTTAATAGTCTAACTTGTCAAACATGCTTTTCAATTATTAGCAAAGGAATTACCCACAAAAGTTCTTTAGCTGTACTTAAATGTAATATAATACAAAAGCTTGCAAATAATGTCAAGACAATTGAGCAAATAGCTAATTCTTTAATAAAAGATAAAATAGACAAAAAGGGTAAAGCGATACTTGCTACTGGTGGTAAAAAAGTTAGTTTTACAATTAAGAGAAACCATGATACTAGTAATATACAACAACTGTCTATAAACAGTATGATTGACATACAATCAACTTTAGAATTAAGTAACACAAAAATTTTAAAGCTAGCAAAAGAATAACGATTCAAAGCACAAAACAGAAAAATTGTACAATCAGGGTTAGCAGCAGAGCTCAGACGTATTGACCAGCAACTTGATGATTGCTTTGTTGAGGATTTTGAACTTTTTAATATTAAATCTGTAGAGGAAAAAAGTTTGTTTAAACTCCATTTATCAGAACAACAGATGTCAATGAGCTTCTGTGGCAAATAATAGATAAAAAAAGTAGCCTATCCTCAAAACCAGTATATACAAGTTTCCATTTACGGAGGTCGCGGATTTCTTAAGGTAATTTGATTTTATAATGTGCCACTTTTTTTTCTAATTAAAAATAATAAGTGTAATTTATTATAAAATATTCAGGTTTGCTTAAATATTGTATCAAATCCTAGTGAAACAATTAAAAATAAAAGGAGAAAATATGGAGAAATTAAATCACCAAATTTCAAGGAAGGATCTGTGAAAGCATCATTTATTATAGCACTGGTACCAGATGCACCAGAGACAAACCATAATGTTAAAATTCTGCTTAACAATCTCTGTTTGGATAAAATAAACTTTACTTATGTGGCAGATATCAAACTCTGTCAAGTCAAGTGTGGTATGTCTCCAAGTTCCATGGCAACTTATCCGTGTTATATTTGTACATGTAACAAAACAGAGGTTTTTAAAAATGATTGCACTGAGCTACGAACACATGGGTCAATAAAATTTAGCCGTAAATTGTATAAATTGAGCGGATCAAAGAAAATTAGAGCAAAAGAATATTTTAACTGTATTGATGAAGTTCTTTTAATTGGTGATGATAATGATCTAGTTGTTAATCATCTTTCTCCTCCAGAACTTCATTTGATGAAAGGGGCAACAAACCATATCTTTAAAACAATAAACAAATTAGCTGATCCAGTACTATTAAAAAAGATCGAAAATGACTTAAATATTTCTAAATCAATAAGAAATGGGTCATATAATGGTAATAGTTGTCAAAAAATATTAAAAAATTGGGTGAATTACTATAACTTGTTTCCAGTCCTATTAAAACCATTGGCTGAAGCGTTTAGGTTTCTGGATAACCATGTTCACTCTTGTTTTGGTGTAAATTTATAGCCAACATTTGAAAAGGACATCAGGTTATTTAAGAATCATTATTCAACCTTAGTGGAAGATTATGAAATGACAGTTACTGTGAAGTTACATATCATATTTTAACATGTGGGTCCTTTTTGTAAAGATAAGGACATTGAATTGGGTTTCTTTAGTGAACAAGCAGGGAAAGGTCTTCACTACTCATTTCTAAAGGAAGCATGGGAACGTTTCAAAGTGTCTGATAACCATCAAAAGTATGCAAATTATTTGAAAAAAGCAGTGGTTAGTTTCAATGGAAAACATTTAAATAATGTTTAATAAATATTTTCTAAAAATAATATTTTTTTTCCCTTTTAATTTTAAGAAGAAAAAAGTACCTTGCATTGGCACCCCTCAGACTGTTTTTAAGACCGATCTGAGGGGGACATATATCGACTAGTCATATTTTCTGACAAAATGTACAATAATTGCATGCACCCCTGTGGTGGGTCTTGATATAAGTTAAAGGAGCGCCTAAGTCCAGGACCCTATTTTACCCCTGTGTAAACCCAACTATTTTTTAAAGATTAGTTTTATGATTTTTTTCACTAACTTCCTCTGAATGGTATGGTTCTAACAATTTCAAAAAGGTATGGCACAACCCTATGTCATTTCATCAAACTAAAATCTGATTCAGCGTGGGTGTGATAGACAATCCTAAACGCAATTGAATACTTTTTAAGCACTCATCAAACACTTAAAAATGATTAATTTTGAAAGTGTTTAAGGTCGGCAAAGAATTGCCAACCTCGTTTCTATGTTTTATGGTCAGACCTTTGTATCAAATAATTTTTGCCGACCTGATGCCGACCTCAAAAAGATTGAGGTCGGCAAATTATTGTCAACCTCATTTTCTCTAATTCCAAGAGTTGATATGAGGTCAGCAATAATATACTGACCTAAATCTTGTAGAGGTTGGCATCAGGTCAGCAAAATAAATTTCATGCAAAGCTTTAAACGAAAAACATAAATTTTTGGATTTGGCCTCCTAAAATTTAGATATTTAGATATTTCATTCTAAGATATTTCATTCTAAGCTTCTCTTATACGAGTTTTTAGCTCTAAGGTGGATTCAAATTGCATACCATCTTCATTAACCTTTCTAGAAAGTATTCCGCATAGATTTTCAATTGGTTAAGATCTAGACTACATGCAGGCCATTCATTTACATGAACATTTATTTCTCTAAACCAAGTTTTTGTAAGCTTAGAAATATGGATAGCAGCATTATCTTATTGAAAAGTGAAATTTTTACCCATTAATTCCTCACCATGTTCAAGCAAACATGTCAATGTAGTCCTGTGACTTCATAACTAGAAGTGTTTTTGTATGTAAATGCTAAATATGTATAATTGGATCTACTCAAGGAAGACCTAAAAAATTCAAAAGGGGACGTATATGTAACGCGCAACCTCTATTTAATAGTCTAACTTGTCAAACATGCTTTTCAATTATTAGCAAAGGAATTACCCACAAAAGTTCTTTAGCTGTACTTAAATGTAATATAATACAAAAGCTTGCAAATAATGTCAAGACAATTGAGCAAATAGCTAATTCTTTAATAAAAGATAAAATAGACAAAAAGGGTAAAGCGATACTTGCTACTGGTGGTAAAAAAGTTAGTTTTACAATTAAGAGAAACCATGATACTAGTAATATACAACAACTGTCTATAAACAGTATGATTGACATACAATCAACTTTAGAATTAAGTAACACAAAAATTTTAAAGCTAGCAAAAGAATAACGATTCAAAGCACAAAACAGAAAAATTGTACAATCAGGGTTAGCAGCAGAGCTCAGACGTATTGACCAGCAACTTGATGATTGCTTTGTTGAGGATTTTGAACTTTTTAATATTAAATCTGTAGAGGAAAAAAGTTTGTTTAAACTCCATTTATCAGAACAACAGATGTCAATGAGCTTCTGTGGCAAATAATAGATAAAAAAAGTAGCCTATCCTCAAAACCAGTATATACAAGTTTCCATTTACGGAGGTCGCGGATTTCTTAAGGTAATTTGATTTTATAATGTGCCACTTTTTTTTCTAATTAAAAATAATAAGTGTAATTTATTATAAAATATTCAGGTTTGCTTAAATATTGTATCAAATCCTAGTGAAACAATTAAAAATAAAAGGAGAAAATATGGAGAAATTAAATCACCAAATTTCAAGGAAGGATCTGTGAAAGCATCATTTATTATAGCACTGGTACCAGATGCACCAGAGACAAACCATAATGTTAAAATTCTGCTTAACAATCTCTGTTTGGATAAAATAAACTTTACTTATGTGGCAGATATCAAACTCTGTCAAGTCAAGTGTGGTATGTCTCCAAGTTCCATGGCAACTTATCCGTGTTATATTTGTACATGTAACAAAACAGAGGTTTTTAAAAATGATTGCACTGAGCTACGAACACATGGGTCAATAAAATTTAGCCGTAAATTGTATAAATTGAGCGGATCAAAGAAAATTAGAGCAAAAGAATATTTTAACTGTATTGATGAAGTTCTTTTAATTGGTGATGATAATGATCTAGTTGTTAATCATCTTTCTCCTCCAGAACTTCATTTGATGAAAGGGGCAACAAACCATATCTTTAAAACAATAAACAAATTAGCTGATCCAGTACTATTAAAAAAGATCGAAAATGACTTAAATATTTCTAAATCAATAAGAAATGGGTCATATAATGGTAATAGTTGTCAAAAAATATTAAAAAATTGGGTGAATTACTATAACTTGTTTCCAGTCCTATTAAAACCATTGGCTGAAGCGTTTAGGTTTCTGGATAACCATGTTCACTCTTGTTTTGGTGTAAATTTATAGCCAACATTTGAAAAGGACATCAGGTTATTTAAGAATCATTATTCAACCTTAGTGGAAGATTATGAAATGACAGTTACTGTGAAGTTACATATCATATTTTAACATGTGGGTCCTTTTTGTAAAGATAAGGACATTGAATTGGGTTTCTTTAGTGAACAAGCAGGGAAAGGTCTTCACTACTCATTTCTAAAGGAAGCATGGGAACGTTTCAAAGTGTCTGATAACCATCAAAAGTATGCAAATTATTTGAAAAAAGCAGTGGTTAGTTTCAATGGAAAACATTTAAATAATGTTTAATAAATATTTTCTAAAAATAATATTTTTTTTCCCTTTTAATTTTAAGAAGAAAAAAGTACCTTGCATTGGCACCCCTCAGACTGTTTTTAAGACCGATCTGAGGGGGACATATATCGACTAGTCATATTTTCTGACAAAATGTACAATAATTGCATGCACCCCTGTGGTGGGTCTTGATATAAGTTAAAGGAGCGCCTAAGTCCAGGACCCTATTTTACCCCTGTGTAAACCCAACTATTTTTTAAAGATTAGTTTTATGATTTTTTTCACTAACTTCCTCTGAATGGTATGGTTCTAACAATTTCAAAAAGGTATGGCACAACCCTATGTCATTTCATCAAACTAAAATCTGATTCAGCGTGGGTGTGATAGACAATCCTAAACGCAATTGAATACTTTTTAAGCACTCATCAAACACTTAAAAATGATTAATTTTGAAAGTGTTTAAGGTCGGCAAAGAATTGCCAACCTCGTTTCTATGTTTTATGGTCAGACCTTTGTATCAAATAATTTTTGCCGACCTGATGCCGACCTCAAAAAGATTGAGGTCGGCAAATTATTGTCAACCTCATTTTCTCTAATTCCAAGAGTTGATATGAGGTCAGCAATAATATACTGACCTAAATCTTGTAGAGGTTGGCATCAGGTCAGCAAAATAAATTTCATGCAAAGCTTTAAACGAAAAACATAAATTTTTGGATTTGGCCTCCTAAAATTTAGATATTTAGATATTTCATTCTAAGATATTTCATTCTAAGCTTCTCTTATACGAGTTTTTAGCTCTAAGGTGGATTCAAATTGCATACCATCTTCATTAACCTTTCTAGAAAGTATTCCGCATAGATTTTCAATTGGTTAAGATCTAGACTACATGCAGGCCATTCATTTACATGAACATTTATTTCTCTAAACCAAGTTTTTGTAAGCTTAGAAATATGGATAGCAGCATTATCTTATTGAAAAGTGAAATTTTTACCCATTAATTCCTCACCATGTTCAAGCAAACATGTCAATGTAGTCCTGTGACTTCATTTTTGTTGAAATCCATGCCAGTGGAAGTTTTCCAGCAAAGGAAAAAGTCTCCCAAACATAAAAGTTCCACCACCAAAGTTGCGACTCATCCAAGTTTCTTTCTCCTTTGAAGATCATGCCAGTAATATTGATAGCCATCAGAACCATCTAGATTGAACTTTTTTTCATCACTAAAGAGAACTTGATGCCACTCTTCCTGCCAAGACGTGTTCTTTTGCAAACTGTAATCTAACTTCTTTATGATGAGCACTAAGTTTTGGTTTTGGTTTACGCTTTTTCCAAACTGTGTTTATTTCTTCATGTAAGATTTGTTTCACACATTGAACAGATACAGGTAATTGTAAATCTGCATGAGTTTGAGATGCAGTCATGTGCTAAGCAGTAGCACGGCGTACAATAACTTGTTTATTACAATTATTAATTTTACCTTTGCCACCACTTCCTTTATAAGCTCCATAATTAACGCCAATCTTGAAGTAATTATTAACCACTTTTAGAAATCTTTTACTTTTCTTTGCTATTTCCCGATCAGATAAGCCTGTACATATGTATGATTTGATTACTGCTAATTTTTCATTCGTTAAAGGCTTACCACGTCCCATTTCAAATAAGGTATCAAAAACCAAATATTAAAAACTTTATGAGCACTGATTTCACAGTCTTTGATTAACTTACAAATGCGTATCACCAGGTCAAAATATACAAGTAAATTGAAAATAATTATTGATGAGGCTTGTTCTATTTGTTACCACAAATATCAAGTATTATACATTTTATGGTATTTTCAAATGTACCGCAATATAATTATGCTATATCTAAAAAGTTAAATAATCTAAAAAGTTATGGTTTGTAACAATAATTAAATGCGTTGGATACAAAAGATGTACCGTATAAACTTGCTTACAGATTTATAAAATATTGAATCAGTACATGGTGAGGCTAATTCTATTTTCTCCATTGTAGAGTATTAAAAACCCACTATTAATAAACAAATAAAACATGTAAAAATGACAATTTCAATCTAATTCCTTATAACTTTACCGGTTCTTTCAACTTTTTTAAAACATTTGTTAAATTTTTTAATTGCATTTTTATTGTATTTTTATTATATGGTCTCCATTAGTTCAAATTAGTTTTAATAATTTGTATTGTTTTGTATGGTAGTCAAAACGTTTTTCCTTTAAACTGTAGTTTTAAAGAGCGCATTAATAAACCAGACCATAAAAAGTTTAAAAACTTTAATAATTTTTTTTTTCTTCTTAAATGATAGACTACCTGCCCAAACCAAACCCTCAGTCGATGTAACAGCACTCCCTATTGAGTCAGGCTATAAGATAGTAAATGCAGCAACACTCTGTTGCAAGTCAGGTTATAAAATAGTCGATATAGCAACACTCCCTTGTAGCAGCAGGTTATAAGATAAGATTGTTTAACTATAAAACATGCGCGGTGTGTTGCTACATTAACTATCTTATAGCCTGACTCGCAACGGAGTGCTGCTACATTGACTGAAAAAAAGCTGACTCCATCGACTGAAAAAAGCTACATTGATTGACAAATGTATATATATATATATATATATATATATATATATATATATATATATATATATATATATATATATATATATATATATATATATATATATATATATATATATATATATATATATATATATATATATATATGAATATATATATATATATATATATATATATATATATATATATATATATATATATATATATATATATATACACACTAAATATTGGAATTCTAATTCAACCTTTTTTTTTATTTTTTTAAGACTATTGTAAAGAAAAAAGTTGTGAATACAATTGCGAAATGGCATTTGGTCAGGCGGTTTGCTCATGTCCATATGGATCATTTTTGCAGGCTGATGGTAGATCATGTTCATTCGGTATTATTTTTTTTTTCCAAAAATAATTTTTAAAATTTGTATGTTCTTCTAATAAAAATATAAAAATATTATTAACTTCAAACCCGTATTTTTACTTTTTAATCAATAATATTTTGTAAACGGTAAAAAAATAATTTATTTAAAATCTGGTTTTAAAGTTCAAAGTGGAATGAAAGTAATTGTTTTTATGCAGACTAAGTGTGATTGGATGGTTAGATTTATTTAAAATTTATTTAAGTGTGCTGAGACATACGAGATCAAGATGTACTTCAATAGGAAGAATACCATAGTAGCTTGCCTCATTTAGATCAATACCCTCTATCAAACCAATGCTTAACAAAAAACATCGTATATTAAGCTAAAATAAGTTCAACTAATAACTACTACCACTCCTGTCAACAAACTATACATCGGTATAAGCGAAACACCATTCAAAATTAGATATGCCAACCATATAAAATCATTTAACATTCTAAAATACAAAAATGATACTGAACTATCAAAAGAATTTTGGAAACTGAAAGATGCAAATTTAAACCCAGTTATTAAATGGAAAATAATTAAGCAGTGCAATGCTTACAACCCAACCACGAAGTCTTGCAAACTGTGTATAAATGAAAAATATCAAATTCTGTTTTCCAAAAATAATAATCTACTTAACAAAAAAAGTTAAATGATATCCAAGTGCAGGCATCGAAACAAGTTTCTTCTTGCCCATTTCGACAGGGCCAATTAAACAATTTTCTAATTAAAAATTTGTTTTGACGTCAGAACTCATTCTATTGCTTTGTTATTGTTTTTTCTGTTAATTTTTGTATTTTTTATTTTTTAACTGTTTTTTTCTTGATTTAAAAGAATAAAATATGGCTGATGATTGCCGAAAAGGCATGAAACTTCAAGTCCCATCACAAAGTTGTATTTTTTCAAATAATCAAACTCTTTTATTATTATTATTATTATTATTATTATATATATATATATATATATATATATATATATATATATATATATATATATATATATATATATATATATATATATATATATATATATATATATATATATATATATATATATATATATATGTATATATATATATATATATATATATATATATATATATATATATATATATATATATATATATATATATATATATATATATATATATAAATATAAATATAAATATATATATATATATATATATGTATATATATATATATATATATATATATATATATATATATATATATATATATATATATATATATATATATATATATATATATATATATGTATGTATGTATGTATTTATGTGTATATATATGTATATGTATATATATATATATATATATATATATATATATATATATATATATATATATATATATATATATATATATATATATATATATATATATATATATAATATATATATATATATATATATATATATATATATATATATATATATATATATATATAGTTAATCCCAATACCACCCTTGAGGAACACTGCTGGAGAATGGTTCCCAGTCCGATACAGTATCTCCTAGGATTACTCTTTGTTTACGGTTGCATAAAAAGGATTTCACCCAATCCAGAATTTGACCGTTGATTCAGTATCATTCTAGTTTCAAGATTAGACTCATGTGGTGAACCTTGTCAAAGGCCTTGGGGAAGTCCAGGAAGAGCAAGTTTACCAATAGTCGATTAGCAGATGCTTTTGTTAAGTACTCCATCGTTTCAAGGTGATTTGTAGAGCACAACTTACAGGGAATGAAACCGTGCTGTTCTTGTGCAATCAAATTATTGTCAACAAAGTGAGCTAAGATGGCTTGCCTTACTATATTTTCTAGTAGTTTGCAAGTAACAGAGATGAGGCTGATAGGTCGATAGTTGCTTGGCTCGGTGGTCAAGCCTTTTTTGAATATAGGAGTGATGTTGGCTATTTTCCACGCTGTACGATCTTCGCCTTGGTCAAGTGATTGCTGAAATAGTATGGCTAAAGGTTTTGTCCATTCTGATGGACAGCTGTGTAAGACTATTGGATAGATATTATCAGGTCCTTGGGTTTTATTTGGGTTCATCTCACTAACAAGTTTCTCGACTTGATTTGTATTAACACTAATATTGCTAATTTTTTTGGTATTTTTGTTAAAAGTTTTGCCAAGTATTGGACTAGACGCTGAATTAAAGACGCTTCCAAACTGTTTGTTGAGAATGTTTGCTTGTTGTTCTTTGTCAGTTGTTATTTGACCTAAACTGTTTAGTAAAGCGCTAGTACCAACTTGACTCTTGTTTTTACTATTGATATACGCGAACAGGCGTTTAGGATTTTTTTATTGCAAGCAAGGTTGAGTTCAAATTTATTTCGTTCTTTTTTGCTGGTTTTCTTTAATTTATTATTTACTTGATTTTAACGTGTTTTTAAGTCCTGGGACCTCCATTTATTAGGTGTGTTTAGGTGCCATGGCCGTAACTTTTATCTAGATAGTTCCATGAATTCTTTGTTTATCCAAGGCGCTGTAGATTTTTGAGTTAGATAAGGTCTTAAAGTTGGTATTAACTCAATACACAGTTTATGTTAAATAGACATGAAGGTGTCATAAGTCTTGTTTATATTTTTGTTGGCTAGAAGAGATGGCCAGTTAATATCTGATAATTTAGCTAACATAACGGTAAAGTTGCCTTTTCTATAGTTTAAATTGGAGTTGGTAAATTTACATGCCGAATTGCTCAGAAGAGTATAATTCTAGAGTAGACTCAGATGAGACTGGCGGGCATTACCTAAGGGGGTCCTGTTCTGATGTTCAACACACTGAGAGGGTTTTCACTTATAATATAGTCAAGCGTGTTTTTTTGTGAGCCATCTGCCATTGTAAAGGTGGGAAAGAGTACATGTTGTGATAGAAACTCGTCAGCTAACATTTTGATGAAAATGTGTCCAGGGCTGTTGACAGGTCCACGCAAATTGGCTGATCCATCTCGAGACCGTCTTACATAAGGATAGTTAAAATCAACAACTACTAGTAGGTCATAAAGTTATTTTTTTCTGACAGCATTTGCTGCCAATTTGATGTTGTTATTTATTTCGGAATCTATTAGATTGTTGTTTTGGTGGTTGACAGTAAGAGGTGGCCTATATATTGCACTGAGTAAGAAAGAATAGTTTTTTATAGTGAGTAAAACCCAGATTTGTTCAGATGACATGAGTGAGAGTCCGGGCACTGTATATATATATATATATATATATATATATATATATATATATATATATATATATATATATATATATGTATATATATATATATATATATATATATATATATATATATATATATATATATATATATATATATATACACACACACACTAAATATTGTAATTCTAATTCAACCTTTTTTTTTATTTTTTTAAGACTATTGTAAAGAAAAAAGTTGTGAATACAATTGCGAAATGGCATTTGGTCAGGCGGTTTGCTCATGTCCATATTGGTCATTTTTGCAGGCTGATGGTAGATCATGTTCATTCGGTATTTTTTTTTTTTCCAAAAATAATTTCTGAAATTTGTATGTTATTCTAATAAAAAAATTATTAACTTCAAACCCGTATTTTTCTTTTTAATCAATAATATTTAGTAAATGGTAAAAAAATAATTTATTTAAAATCTGGTATTAAAGTTGAAAGTGGAATGAAAGTAATTGTTTTTATGCAAACTAAGTGTGATTGGATGGTTAGATTTATTTAAAATTTATTTAAAATTTATTTAAGTGTGCTGAGACATACGAGATCAAGATGTACTTCAATAAGAAGAATACCATAGTAGCTTGCCTCATTTAGATCAATACCAGCAGCTTTTAGAAGACGGTTTTTAAAGACTTGCATCATTTAGAGCAATTTTCTTATGTAAACTAGATCAATGCTTGTCAAAATTGAGACTTGAGTTAAGTTTGATGCCAAGATATTTGTATGAGTTCACAGTTTTAAGAATTTCACTTTTTAATGTTATGACTGGCTTTTCACCTCTGCCAATATAAATAAATTTGCATTTGGCAATGTAATAACAGCGTATCTGGTAGTTTGCCAGATATGTTGTTATGACATCAGCCAGTCATAACAGCATATCTGGCAAACTACCAGCAAACTGGTAGTTTGCCAGATATGCTGTTATGACTGGCTGGTGTCAATTTAATGCGTTTCAAATGTTCATTAATGTTAGAGAAAGCAAAAGTAGGCAATTCTGGTGGAGAGGCAATTGTTTTGAAATAACGTGGTAAATCTTGCCTAATGATTTCTTGCCAAACTATATCTGAAAAATGCACATTTAGTTTTGCACTAAATTCAGAATCTGTTAGTAAACTGCGGATTAGTATTGATAGACTGCGGGCATGTGACCACATATTCTTTTTATTTTTATTTTTATTGTTTAACCATAAAACATGTGCTGAATGTTGCTACATCAACTATCTTATAGCCTGACTATCAACGGAGTGCTGCTACATCAACTGACAAATAGCCTGACTCTCAAAGGAGTGCTGCTACATTGACTGACAAATAGCCTGACTCACAACAGAGAGTTGCTACATTGAGTGACAAATAGCCTGACTTGCAATGGGTAGCTGCTACATCGACTGAGGGTTTGGTTTTGGCAGGCAGTGTATCAAATAATAAAAATTTTAAAAATTAATTTTTTTTCTGGTCTTTAAAATTAAAAAAAAACATATAACTGACATTTTATGGTAAAAACTTAAAAACAACCATGCAAGAGTGACAAATAGCCTGACTCGCAGTGGAGTGCTGCTACATCAACTGAGGGTTCGGGATGGGGCACCAATCGTTTTATTTATCATTCTTTGTTTTTTTTATCTACTTTTTCGAAAAAAAACGGTACGGCTTAAGGTAAGCAGAAAAGTGAGCAAATGTTTATCAAAACACGTTTTAGTTAGTATATATATATATATATATATATATATATATATATATATATATATATATATATATATATATATATATATATATATATATATATATATATATATATATATATATATATATATATATATATATAAATATAAATATATATATATATATATATATATATATATATATATATATATATATATATATATATATATATATATATATATATATATATATATATATATATATATATATATATATATATATATATATATATATATATATATATATATATATATATATATATATATATATATATATATATATATATATATATATATATATATATATATATATATATATATATATATATAGAGAGAGAGAGAGAGAGAGAGAGAGAGATAAAATAAGAAAACATAAGTTAAAGAAGTCATAACCCTCTATATATATTTTATTATTTTATTATATTATATATAATAAAATATATATAGACGATTAATATATATTATATATATAATTTTAATTACATACCAGACGTATGCATTACCACTTTATAATTTCTAGTTTTTCACTGCCGTGCCTAATTGTTTATTAATTAGTTTCAGATTTTTTTGTGCTGCTTTTAATTAAAATGGCATACAAATACTGCCAATCAAGTGTTGAAAAAAATAAAGAGGCTTATAAAAAAAATCTTGTGAAATTTCAAGATTCGCATAAAAGTAAACAGTTCCAATGTTAGAAACATCTTTTCAAGAATATTCCAAAATGCCATTAAAAAGTGATATTGTTAGCAGGTTTAAGTATTTGTCTAGTACTGATGTGAAAGCCAAAAAGCAAAGGATAGATCTTATTTCCGAAGAAGTTATAAGACTGTGGAAAGAACAATTAAATTATCCATGTCTGACAGAGCGGTCAGTGAAGCGAAAAATTAATGATGTTATAGAAAAATATGAAAGTCTCAGAAAAAAAGCGAAAGCCGACCTTCTGCAAAAAGAGATTTTTGATATAACAAATCAAAATGGCATTTGTTTATCATCTGAAGATAAAAGATTTTATGAAATTCAGTTACAAAGCAAAGGAGAAATTGGATATGCTACTTCAAAGCTGGCAGGAAAGAAGACTATTCATCCATCAATTGTGCAAAAACTTTCCAGCCAACCTTCAGCATCTAAAAGTTTTTCTTCATTTACTGAAAGTAGTAAAATAGAAAGAGACAACTCTAGTTCCGAATTTGAAGAAACTGATGAACAATTTGCGATAATAATGAAATTACAGATGAAGAATATAATAATTTGAAGAAAAGACGTAAAAAATATAGTAGTTGTAAAATAGCAACAAAGTTAGTGGTTTGTGCTAAGATATCAACTAAGAAAGCTTCTAAAATAGGTAAAATACTGTCCTCAGAAGGCATACATGTTTCAGTGCCATCACAGTTTGGAATATACAAGGCTCTTTTTAATGAAGCAAAACAATTTAAAGAAACTTTAATTCAAGATTTAAAGAATAAGAATTGGAGTCTACACTTCCATGGAAAGCATATAGACCAATGGGAGTATCAGGTTGTTGTTCTTAAAAACGAAAGAAGCAAAATAAAGTTGGGCGCACCGAAGTTAATAGATGGAAAATCTATCACTATTATTAATGCTATAGCTGATATTATAGATGAATTTAAACTATGAAATTCAATTAAAATGATTGTGACAGATACCACAAATGTCAATACCGGAAAGAAAAATGGTGTTGTTGTAAAACTTCAGAACATTTTTCAAAAAAAAGGATTACAAAAACCTCAATTTGTACCATGTCAACATCATATCTTGGATAGAATACTTAGACTAGAAATGGAAGAAAAATTGGGAGAAAATCCGAACTCACCAAACATTAATTACTTTTTTACTAACGAGTTGTCAGAACATTATGAAACACTGAAGACAAATTTTTATAATGGTACAGAAGAAATAAAAGACACAGGAGGATGGCGAGATGACATGAAGTTTCTGTTTCATCTGACGAGAATCTACCGATACTATGACCAAAATAAAATATTTCCTAATGTAAGATTTCAAAAAATCCCTAATATCAGTAACGCTCGGTGGAGTTCAAGAGCTATTTTAGCGTTGTTAGCCTACATTCTTAGGCTAAAAACAAGAAACAAACTTGAATCTGTATGTATCTTTATTTCTTACAAGTGGGCAGACTTTTGGATTGACAACCAAACCTATAAAAAAAACACTTATTCAGACCTTCATGAAGTTTTATTAAACAAAAAGAAACCTCTTGCTACATTTACAAGTCATAGGAATCCATAACCATCAGCAATCAACATTCCCAGAAGTAATCAATGTGCTGAAAGAGAAATTAAAGTAATGGAGGAGCTTTATAGATTGTGAAGAAATAGACAATCTTCCACTTCGTTTCATTTTGTCTAATAAACAATAACTGTATGTATTTAAATTGTATAAAATGTTTTTTCCTGCATTGAATATAACACTATGCCATGTATTAACTGTTAGAATAAATTATGTTTTTTTATAGAATCATATGAATGAACATGTTTGCAAATAGAAATGATTTTGGTCATTAATTTTTTTAAAACCTTTTTAAATCTTAATGTGCTTTGGGGCCTGACATTTTTTTTGAACATCGTGAAAGTATTAATATTTTCGCATTTTATGCGTAAAAACTCATCCATTTTTGGGCCAGGGAAATTTTTTTTTAAAAAGTCATATCCCTAATATATATATATATATATATATATATATATATATATATATATATATATATATATATATATATATATATAAACATTTAATTGATTATAAACATCATGCTTGGTTATATATTATTTTTATATAACCATTTTTCTTCCTTTAATTGTAGAATACATTAACATTAACATATATATATATATATGTATATATATATATATATATATATATATATATATATATATATATATATATATATATATATATATATATATATATATATATATATATATATATATATTTATATATATATATATATATCTACACACACTAAATATTGTAATTCTAAGTCGATCTTTATTTTTATTTTTTTAAGATTATTGTAAAGAAAAAAATTGTGAATACAGTTGCGAAATGGTATCTGATCAGGCAGTTTGCTTATGTCCATATGGATCATTTTTGCAAGATGATGATAAATCATGTTCATTCGGTACTACTTTTTGTCCAAAAATAATTTTTGAAACTTGTATGTTATTCTAAAAGAAATGTAAAAATATTATTAACTTCAAACCCGTCATGTCAAGTATGTTTTACTATAAAAAGTAAAAATATATATATAAATATATATATATCTTTACTTTTTAATCAATAATATTTAGTAAATGGTAAAAAAATAGTTCATTTAAAAGTCTTGCAAATGGATTAAGGTTCAATACTTAAGAAAATCCTATTAAAAATTTCAAATGACAAATAGGGGTAAAGGGGTGCCTATAATTTTATTATTTTTAATTTTTGCTATCTTTGGTATACATATAGCATTTCACTACTCTTTCCCCATTTTTATCTGTCTCTTAACTTTGTCTTTTATCTTCCTCCTTCCCCTAGCTGATTGCTGAAAATGTAACATTTTATTGTTATAGTAGTGAAGATATGTTTTTTATAGATCCATGAAACATATTTACTAGCACATTAAAATATTATAATAAAGATTATTTATTAAACATTGTCAACCCAATGAGGTTTTGTTTGGATAGATTAAAAAAAATCAATTTCTATGATAACTTTTTTCCTTTAATCCAACCATCTCTCTTGTATTCTGTGAAAACAGTTTCACATGCATGGGTGGCTTTATTTACACATCTTTCAACAGCTTGAGTGTGGCAACACCAGTTTGGTACAATCATTGGTTTATCGCAATACTCTTTCATATCTCTAGTTGTCATGCAATAAGTTAATGGTTGTTTAAAAGCTTCATTCCAATCAATATCTTTGACCTTAGAGAAAATTGCTTTAATGTTGATATCTGGTGTCCTTCTTGTTCCAACAGTTAGATCTCCTAGTTGCATGTTTTCTTTTCATTTTCTTCGTATTTCAAGAATTTTGTTTACTTCTCTCTTCTTTGTTTTCAGAACAAAGCATAGTTTGAAGAATAAACTTGGAGAAGACATATATAATAATGACTATAGTCTGAACATCTAGTGACTGGTGTTGAAGCAACTTAAGCTGGTAAAAAACATTTTTTGGTCCTTCTATCCAATTCTGCTTAAATTTTGTTGTTGGAAAAAGCATTTTTCTATGTTAAAGCCAATAGGAAAATGCATTCCAACAAAATACTCTGCAAGTTTCAGATAATTTTAGACTGCATTACCTTGAAGATCATGATGAGACCAAATCTTAAAGATTCTATTGGCTGTTGTTAGCTATCTGGCTATGTTAACAGAGCCAATTTCTAGAAGTGCTAGTTGTTGAGGAACATGACTATAAAAATTTACTATTTATTAGAATATAGTATCTTATATATATATATATATATATATATATATATATATATATATATATATATATATATATATATATATATATATATATATATATATATATATTTTATATATATATATATATATATATATATATATATATATATATATATATATATATATATATATATATATATATATATATATATATATATATATATATATATATATATATATATATATATATATATATATATATATATATATATATATATATATATATATATATATATATATATATATTAGAGTATAGTGATTTTCATAACAAAAAAAATTAAAAAATAAATTTTCCTGAGTCACAAATCGATGTCTATTATTCATAAGAACAAAGTAAAAAAAAATGTTTTTTGATTTTGATGATATCTTGAGGTTCCTCTTTGGGTTCTAAATTCTTGACTGGTCCTAATGTTTTTGATTTTTTTTTCAAAATCATATCAACCTGGGACTCAAAAAAAAAACTGCTTGTTTTATAATTAATTCTTGCCCTTTGGCAATCACTAGCCATATTATATATACATACATATATATATATATATATATATATATATATATATATATATATATATATATATATATATATATATATATATATATATATAAAATATAAAAATATATATATATATATATAAAATCTTATATATATACTAAATTTATTTTAAATTTAGTTGTTGAGGAACATGACTATAAAAATTTACAATGACTACTTTGTATAACATTAACTATTTGATAAGCATAATACTGATCTGTACAAAGTTCTTTCACTACATCATTACTCAAGTTGATAAGATGCTCACCAGTTTCAACCATAGTAAAAAAAAAAGGTTAGTTTCAAGATTGGTTACTTCATCAAGTACGCTTCCAATAAGTCCGCTTCATTTTTTATCGCTTTTGGTTTTTTATCTAACAATTTTATCAGATGTTTTAATGGTGAATAATAGGTTTTTAGAGTACACACAATCCAATTTAACTTTCGCCCTTACTTTAGCTCTATTAAGTGCATTACCTCTCATTAAATTTTATTTTCCTTCATAAAGTTTTATTTTTAGCATTCCTAATATTTTTATATTATTTTTAGTATATTCACTCATACCTTTTATATAAAACAGTATTTTTTTTCTCCCTTGAATACAGATACAGGTAATGTGGGCATCCCTAGATACAGGTAATGTGGGCACCAACTATACAATCAGAAGAACAATAATGCTCAGAACAAAGCAAAATTATAAATTTACAATCTACCAAGTCAAATAACTTGTCAATGATGAACTTAAACTTTTATTTTATAACTTTATTTGTTATATTTTGAGAAATCAGGCAAGCTTTGTTCCAAGCATCTTTGAGTCTTGTTATTAAATTATGTTTAAAATAGTTAAGGAGGCTTAATTAAAACATTGGCCATTTTTCTGAAAGTTTATTCTAAATATCCTGGATCAATTCAAAATTATTATAGTTTCTTCTGTTTAGTTCTCTTGTTTTTTTTTAGAAAAAAATATTTGGGATCTTGAAAAAAAGAGTTCAGCTACTGGTAACTCTTTTGCAGATCCCAAATATTTGCGTAAAAAAAAAAACATTTTTCTTTTTTGTTCCAGCAGCCATTTTATATTTAATTATACTTTTTATCAAGTAGTTTAAAAAATATAATTAGAAATGCAATAAATATCAATTTATTTTTTAAATAAAAATATAATAACATCAATATTGATAAAAAATATAATCCTAATAAACTGTTTTTATATAACATATAAAATAGATTAAGAATTAAAAATATGCAGTAGATAGTCTTAAATAAAAAGAAATGGAAAGCAATCCTGGCTCCATCTCTTTTCATTCATCAAGTCTCTGTTTGTTTACTAAAAACTATATTTCTTAAATCCTATCCCACTGTAAAATCTGTAAAAATTAAACTTAAAGTATTTATCTTTTTCCTCTGTAGTTGCTTTTGATAACTTCACTGACAATTTATAAAAATCATTAACTTATAAATTAATTGTTTGAAAAAGATATTTAAAAATAAAGTTTCTATGTAGCCATATGGAAAGAGACCTTCTAACAAAATATACGAGTTGAAGTTATTACATACAAAACTCGAAAAAAGCACCACCCCTCCTCTGCCATCTTTTTTTTTATATATTCCGAGTAAATCAAATTTTTGAAACAGTTTTAACTTCTAAATGTATTATGCTTATCTTGTATTAATTTTTGTAGGTGAGTTTGCTGTTAAACTCATAAGTTTGTTGTAAAGCTGATTCAAGTTTAAAAATGTTAAAATTGACCCTGAAAATATGAAAAATCGCTTCTTTTTTTTTTTTGCAATTTTCAAAACAGTTCCCTGGTAGTTTTAACTCATTTAAGTTTAAATTTTTTGATAGTTCTGAATTTAATATGTTAAACCTCACCCTTTTTTAATAATGCCAATGGTAAATCTAATTTTTTAAGTTTTTGGCCTGAGTATGATGCGCCTTAATAATCACCTTTTTCCCTAGCACCAAGTATCTTTCCCACAACAAATTCATTTTTACTAATCAATCACTCAATCACTGCTTAGGTACAATGCAATAATGAAATGGACTGCTTTGATATGCTTTGACAGGTTATGTTCCACTTCCATGTTTTAAAAGCCAGCGGGAAAATTCTTTTTCACTCTGAAATTTAATATTTTTTGTTATCGAGAAAATATGACATATTGCTAATGTTGAGAGCATTTTAACATGCTTCAACTATATCAACTGGAAGCCCTCTTCTTACTGGAAGTATTTGCTGAAAATCACAAACCAAAAGAATAACTTTTCTACCAAAAAGAAACTTGTTATTGCAAATATCTTGTAATAACTTATCAATGGCATTTAAAGCATGATTGGGTATTATGGATGCCTTATCAAGTAAATACAGATTAATTAGCCTAATCGATTAGATTAATCAGCTAATATGTTTCTCGATTCAATGTCATCTTGGAATAGACTTTGCAGATTTTCATTTCTACTTCTATATTTTTTTAAAATGCAAGACCAAATAGGTTTTCCTAATTAACTAGAGTGTGCAAGAGTTGCATCAACTCATGTATACAATCATTATTTCTATGTTACTCTCTTTTAAATGACTCTGCATTAAGGTCATAGATATATAGCTGACAATATGAAGGTAGAACACTTTCACCAATGGTGGATTCAAACAATGGTGGATATGGTGAAAAAGGAGCTAATACAACTTTTCCAGAATTGAAGCACAAAAAATATATTTTATTTAATAACTTTTAGCACAACGATACTAACATATATGGTTTAATTCTATGAGGTAGTTACTATCTAAAACACTATCGTTTCTTGCTATGCAATGTAAATTATGCCTAATGAGTTCTCCCTTAACCTGATTTCTTTCAGTTTGGCATGATTAAACATCAAAGATAGTTATATAAATAGTTTGGCATGATTAAACATCAAAGATGTATAAATGATACGTAATATTATAAAAATCAAATTTTTGCTGTTGGTGTTTTTAAACTAATGTAAAATCATTTAAGCAAAAAAAACAGCACATAGTAATCTACCTCTTTCTATACATACATACACACACACATATATATATATATATATATATATATATATATATATATATATATATATATATATATATATATATATATATAGATATATATATATATATATATATATATATATATATATATATATATATATATATATATATATATATATATATATATATATATATATATATATATGTATATATATATATATATACATTTATATATATACATATATATATATATATATATATATATATATATATATATATATATATATATATATATATATATATATATATATATATATATATATATATATATATATATATATATATATATATATATATATATATATATTAAAATAATTTAAATGAAAAAATGCAACTTTATAAAAGAACTTCATCAACCATCAGCCATATTATTTAAATATAAAACAAAAGCTGTTATAAAAAATACAAGTTTAGTGTTGCAACGGCATCTGACATCAATTATGCGTGATCTGATATTTGCTTTTATGCACATTGTCGAAGCCACATAAGGAGCCATATGTTACGACTTAGAGTTAATTAACTGTACTGAGAAATTGCATAGCTTATTCTTCGGGAGCCAATGCTCTATCTATGAATGAGTCATGTCCTCATTAAACTTAAATGTGCCAAAAGTAAATCAAAATATTAAACATAAAATACCATCCCCATCACCTAACTGTTTAAATATATCTTTTATTATTATTCTTGGTCTGCAAAGCAACCTTCCATCAGTTGAATCTTACCTCTTGCAAAATTAATCAGACTTTTTTGGTCTTAGTGAGACTAATTTAAATACTGCAATTCTTTCTTCTGATCTTAATGTTGACGGGTACTATCCTTTGATTTTCGGACTCACCTTATTGTCGCACTACTTACTACTACCCTAAACCTAACTGGGACTCTTTTCGTGATTTTCTTTGTGATGGTCCTTGGGCTAATGTCTTTTCCCTCTCAGCTGAGAAATACGATTCCTACGTAACCTACTGGACTCTGACAGGAATGGATGCTTGTGATTTTATTTGTGATGATCCTTGGGCTAATGTCTTTTCCCTCTCAGCTGAGAAATACGATTCCTACGTAACCTACTAGACTCTGACTGGAATGGATGCTCGTGATTTTCTTTGTGATGGTTCTTGGGCTAATGTCTTTTCCCTCTCAGCTGAGAAATACGATTCCTACGTAACCTACTGGACTCTGACAGGAATGGATGCTTGTATTCCTTCTCATTATATTCAAGTTAAGCCTCATTCTACTCTATGGTTTTCACCCTCTTGTGCAGCTGCTATAGCTTATCTTAATCATTTTTTTTTAATATTTTTCAAAAGAACAAGCAGCTATTTATTCTTGCAAGAAATCGATTTAAACAGGTACTGTCAGATCCTAAGCTCTGTTATTCTCAGTTCACTAAATCTCATATCTTATCTCAGAAGTTAGGCTCTAGAGACTTTTTGAATCTCCTCAACAGTGTTGTTAACAAAGGAAGGTCTAACATTCTATCTCTCATTCATGGGACTGATCTTATTACCTCTTCCAAGGATAAGGCTGAACTATTCTCTTGTTATGTTTGTAAATAATACACACACACATACACACACACACACACCCGCGCGCGTGTGTGTGTGTGTGTGTGTGTGTGTGTGTGGAATGGATGCTTAATATATATTTAAAAATATATATATATTTTTTTTGTTTACAAATAAGTTTTATTGAAAAGATATATATTTTGTTACATATTTATATTTTGTTAATTGATAATTAAATTTTGTTAAAAAGATTTTTACTTTGTTTCTTTTTGTTAGTAACTTATGCTTTCTTAATTGTAAATCAATTTTGATGAGAAGATATTTTGATCCTTTTTCTTCACATTTTATGCTTTTTTTAGCAATTAAGTTAAGGCGAGTTTCCACTCAGCCGTTTTTTCACGGGAACGGGAAAGGGACGGGCAAAGTAATCACGTGGGCATGCGTAATATAAATTTTAATATGTCCAAAGGAAAAAATGCGCATGCTCACGTGATTATTTTTTCCTTTCCTATCCCGTTCTCGTAAAAAAACGGATGAGTGGAAACTCACCTTTAAGCAATTTTGGTGAAAAGATTTTTTTTTTTTTTTTTTTTTAATTTTATGAATCACTATTTACAAGAAAAATTAAAAATGTAACTAAAAATTAAAGGTAGAAATTTTCAGTTAAGGTAGGATATGTGATATACCCTTACCAAGGTGTAATTTTCTACCTTGTAAGGTAGAAAATTATACCTTTAAGGTAGAAAATTGTATGACAAATAATTAGTTTTAATATAATTTTCTACCTTAAAAGGTAGAAGATTATACCTTACTAAGGGTATATCACATTTTCTACCCTAAGGTAGAAATTTCTACATTTTTTTTAGTGTGTACAAGGCTGCAAGCAACCAATACTAAGTTTAGAGTAACTAGAAAAAAAAAATAGAGTTATAGAGCAAGAAAGCGGTTGACAGAGGACTTGAAACGTTTAAGGTTGTATGAGTAAGGAAAACATAAAGATAGGATGAGAGTTCTAAAAGGTTAAAGTGCGGGGAAAAAACTAGACAATTAAAAGTTTTTGAAGCATGCTGGGACAGATATAGTGAAAGATTGAGACTTAGCTGAATGAGACAAGCGAGAATGAGTTTTAGTTGATTGAAGTTGACTACGTTTGCAATACATTTTTGGACCTTGTCTAGAAGAGAAAGAGCATCATCAAAGATGAACCAGCCCAAATATGACAACAGTATTCCATATAGGGATAAATAAGAGATTTGTAGAGGTAGTGAATGGAGTCAGGAGAGAGAAAATGGCGAGCACGATAAAGAGAAGCAATTTTACCAGATGCTAGTTTAGCAATCGATTGTATATACGGTTTCCATGAAAGGTCATTAGTAAACGATAATCTAAGAAGACGTAAAGAAGAGGACTCAGTGAGAGGGTTAATTATAGGAATGTCAATTGATAAATGGTCTAAATCAAGCTATATTATATTTAGAGGTTACTAAGTTTTGATGGAAACAATTCACAGCAACTTTTAAATAAATTTGATATTTTTGAAACTAACCTTCCAAATGCTAGAGACCGCATTTAGAAGGTTAAAAATTATCAAATTTATTTAAAAGTTGCTCCAAATACGACTACTACTTGTAATTTGTTGTCTTACAAAGTTTTTAATTGTTAAAAAAAATGTTCAGCTTGGTGAGTTATAGATTTCAAAAAAGCTTTTGTAAATCTGCAGCTTCATCTTCTGGAAAAGTTTAACAACCAATAAAATATTTGCTGGAAAGTTCACATTTTAGTATGTCATTTTGTTCCTTTTCTTTAACAGGCAGGTTAGACTTGGTTTGCATTTCCATGTAGGCTGAAGAAAGTTTTCATCGCTACCACTACTAAGTATTGAAGCGATAAAACTTAATGATTATACAAAAAACTTTAAAAATGTGTGATTAAGTTAGGTATAAACAATTTCATAGTGATAATTTTTTATCAATTTTTATACATTTATTGTAATTATAGTTAAATTTAAAGTCATCGAATAATTGCTGTTATTCTAAAAGAATTGTTACAAGGAATTACAATTTTCATTTTTAATGTTAAACTTTTCGTTACATTTATTGGATAAACTTTATATTATAAACTCTTTTTATAAGATGATAAATTTATTAAGAGTTGTTGTTTTTTTTCACATCAAAAATTGTAGTTTTTAAAACAAAACTTTTTAGTTTTAATATTTACGAAACCAAAGGATAATAATTAAATTTTAAAAACTTAATCAAAAATTTTGGAAATTACAATTTAAAAAATTTACTCAACACTAACTTTTTCTTTTATCGTTTTGCCCTTACTTTGTATTTATTTATATATATTTAATTTACATATCTTTAATTTCTGCTTTCTTGATTCAACGCGCATCGTATTACTTAATCTCTCTTATATATTTAAGGTAAAAAACTGTCAGCTGGATCAATTGTTCTGATTGTTTTTGGAGTTGCATTCATCTCGTTTTTACCTTTTTTTTTTGTGATATTTTATCATTACAACAAACGGTAAAATTTTTATAGGTTTTGGTTAGTAACTAATGATGGTTTTATTAACTGAAACGATAAGTTTGTTATTTTATAAACGCTTGTTTTAATTTTATGAATGAATATTTTATCAGGTGGAGAGCATTTCGTGAGAAAAAAGTATATTTTTTTTTTTTTACTTTTAAATAATAAGAAATCTTACACATTTAGTTTCAATAAATTGGCACCTACTATTGTGCGATTTGACGCAGAAACTCAAAGTACGGTTGTACAGGGGCTGGCTCGAAATCAATATGGTAATGTCGACATTTAGACATTATTTCGACAATCCTCGTCCTTCATATGAGCTAGGAGTTAATAACACAGGACATTTCAATATGGCTATCCTTGAGTTAACAGCTTATGTATGAAATTTTAAACAAGTTCGCTATCTTTTCTACGAAGTATACGCATAAATTTAATTTTAATAAAAATTATAATTTTATCTTCTTTTTGAAATCCACAACGCACTTGAATTACTTTTAATTAAAAGTTGACACAACAAACTTGTAAACTGATTGTACTATCAAAACGAAACTATCACAACAAACTTGAAAACTGATTGTACTATCAAAACGAAACTATCACAACAAACTTGAAAACTGATTGTACTATCAAAACGAAACTATCACAACAAACTTGAAAACTGATTGTACTATCAAAACGAAACTATCACAACAAACTTGGTAACTGATTGTACTATCAAAACGAAACTATCACAACAAACTTGAAAACTGATTGTACTATCAAAACGAAACTATCACAACAAACTTGAAAACTGATTGTACTATCAAAACAAAACTATCACAACAAACTTGAAAACTGATTGTACTATCAAAACGAAACTATCACAACAAACTTGGTAACTGATTGTACTATCAAAACGAAACTATCACAACAAACTTGAAAACTGATTGTACTATCAAAACGAAACTATCACAACAAACTTGAAAACTGATTGTACTATCAAAACAAAACTATCACAACAAACTTGAAAACTGTACTATCAAAACGAAAATCACTAATCTTTAAATACGTTTATTATAATCAATTACTGTGAATAATTTGTAGCATTTTTTTGTAAATTGTGCATTTTTGTTATTCGAAAAAATATCATATACTTATATTGTAAATTAATTTTTAATTTTTAGACTGCAAAACAATATATGCAAGATGAAATTAATAAATAGTTTATAAAAACTTGTTTTTGTTTTTGATGTAATTACCGCCATTTTTAAAAAACGTTTTACGTATTTATTGAATAAACATTTTGCAAATATTTTTAGGCATAAGTAAAACGATTGTCAGCGGTTCAAACACAAGATTGCCGTAAAATTTTGAATGAATTTGGTAGATAATTCAACAAATTATCCGATTAGGACTTACAAAGACTTCACTTTAGTTACCAATTATTTGTAACACCCAGGGCCGACGACACGGGTTTTGAAGTGGGAGGGGGGGGCACAATTATTAATTTGTTAAAAAAGTTTCCTCTATCAAGTTTTTTTTTAAAAAAAAGGTCCTCTAGAAAAAAAGAGGAGGCACGTGCCCCCCACCCCTCTTCCTTCCTCGGTGTCGTTGGCCCTGACAACTCAACGCAGTTAATGCATGTTCTGGATAATACAAAAATTTGCGTTAGAATAAAAGGTTAAATTTTATTGAATTTTTTTAACAAAAGTAAGAAAGAAAAAATTTTTAATTTTCAGTCCTTTCCTATGTCTAATATTAAATAAAGTTTATATTTTTTTAAATTACTCAAATTTAAGTATAAAATTTGGCTTCATAGTTAGGGTATTGTTTTTTGGTATAAAGTAATGTTGATGCTATACAAAGATAAAACATTAACAAAAGGAAAAAAACATTTTCAAACAAGTTTTTAAATTATACAATTAATTTCAAAAGAGTCGTATGTATGCAAAAGAGTCGTATGTATGCAATTCGTATGTGTTCAAAAAACTTGTATGTCTGCAAGTCGTATGTATTCAAAAGTCGTATGTCTGCAAGTCGTATGTATTCAAAAGAGTCGTATGTCTGCAAATATATCAAAAGGAAGAAAAAAACAAGCTATATCAAGTTTAAAATCTGTTTTTGCGAAAATAATGAAAGTTTTTACTTATTTAAACACAATGAACCCAAAATTTGACATACAGCTTGTTAGACTTAAAAAGTTTAATCACTTAAAGTTTATTTTTATTTAAGCCTAAGTTCAAGATTTAAGCATTTCTGGGATATGCATCACTCATATTCTATAATTCCATTTTTTTATTCAACTCTTAATCTGGTCTTTAAATTACCAGAGATTATTGTAAACGTATAAAATAGCGAGATCCTTTAACATGCGGTTTTTCTAAAATAGCAGTATTTATAGTTTTAACTAAAAATCATAAGATCTTGATTTAAAGACCCTTTAATTATTTAGATGAAAATCATAAAGTTTTTAGATCAAGGCTAATAAATTATCCATTGAAAAATATTGAAAAAATCTTTTATGACATATAAGTAACAACCAATTTAAAAAACAAAGCTATTTTATTGTTGAGCATTTAAAGCACATAAGGAGAATAAGTTCAAAATTGTCCTAGAAGGTAAAGATTACTTTTATGCTACTTGTTAAAATGCTGCATAGTCTACATAACAGTCAAGATAGTTAACAAAAATTTAAAAGCAGTATATATGATCTTATGTGTGTGTGTATATATATATATATATATATATATATATATATATATATATATATATATATATATATATATATATATATATATATATATATATATATATATATATATATATATATATATATATATATATATATATATATATATATGTACATATATATATATATGTACATATATATATATATGTACATATATATATATATATATATATATATATATATATATATATATATATATATATATATATATATATAAATTTTGCAACTAAAAATAGTGTTGGTATTCCTATATTGACAAATAAAAAACCCTATAATTATTATAATATGCTATAAAATAATAATAACAATAATATATATATATATATATATATATATATATATATATATATATATATATATATATATATATATATATATATATATATACCCATATATATGTATAAATATATATATAAATCGGAGTTTTTTTTTCTATATATATATATATATATATATATATATATATATAGAGAGAGAGAGAGAGAAAAAAAAACTCCGATTTAATATTTTGCAGTAAGGGCTAGAGATTGTCTCAATTCTATTTCTCCCTCTACAAATCTCTTATTTGTCCCTGTATGGAATGCTGCTATCATATTTAGGCTGGTTTTTCTAATGAAGCTCTCTTCTTTTCGACAAGATCTAAAAACGCATTTTAAGTGTAGTTTAACCTTTATTTGCCAAGCTTGAGCTTCTCTCTTATCGTTGTAAAGTTCTTTGATTTTCAAATACTATCATGGTCGCTGCTCAAAGAAGCTGTTACTTCTATTTTCCATCAAAGTTTTACTCTCATCCTTGGAGAGATTGCAGTAATTTATGTTGAAATTCAAAAAATTTTATTTAAATTTGTAGTAGTTGTTAAATAAGTTAACATAATATTAACTAATAAAAGTAAAAATGCATAAAAGTTTGTTTAACTATACCAAGAAATCAGACTTTTTGAATATATATAACATAATTAATATAATGTACATTTAAATATGCACATATACTTAAATAAAAATTATAATAAAATAAGTAAATTATAATAAAAATAATTATTTGAAATAAAATATTAAAAAGAAAATTATAATAAAATCATATAATAAAAATAAAAAAATAAGTCAAAAGATAGAAAGTAAAAAGGTAAAAAGTAAAATTAAGCCTAACTTTTTAGTTAGAAATGATGGAGTGACATTAAGAACAAATTCTTGAACCTAAGGATGAGACCTGATTTTAGGCTGTTCCAAAGGGAGTTCCAAGAAAGAATACACTGGTATGTAATGGAACAAAAAACTCGAATTATATTATTTGTGAAATTAAACAATACATAATAATTTTTTTTACTCAGTAACGCCTATAATTTCAAATGTAGCGAAGTACAATACTTTAGAAAAAAAATATTTAAGTGAAAGTAAAAGTACACATTTAAAAAAATACTTAAAAAGTAGAAATTCACAAAATAACTACTCAATTACAGTAACGTTAGTAAATGTAATTCGTTACTTTCCACCTCTAAGTATTGGTTTGATTGTGTACACAACAGTTAGAATAAAAAAGTTCAAAAATATGTCATTTTTGCAGCTTATTTTTTAGACTGAAATTTATAATATGAACCTTTTGATGCACATACAAACTGATAACAATCTTTTACCCATTTCACAAAATGCTACAACGTTAGGGTTTATGTCAGGTGGTCAAACACACGTTTAACTATATCATTTTTTTTATTTTTTTGCATTAGAGTTCTTTTCAGCAATAGTAGTAGATAAACGAACAAACAGTTTCTCATTACCAAACGCAACAAGTTTATAGTCCAATACCTAGGCTTACTTTTTAAAAAGAATCAAATTGTATATATCACATTCTAGACATTTAAGAAGCATAAATATGTTTTAAGGTAAAATAAATCTCATAACAAAGTTAATATCTTCATTTATATTTTAAAAAGTCCTGTACAACTTCTTTGTTCGACAAATTATTGAAGGATGACGAGTCTGGAATATTTTTCAATTGAACTTCAGTCTGAAAGTATTCTCACATTCGGAAAGTCACGTGGTATTGCAAAATCTCAATAGCGCGAACTGTTACCATTTTGGATGGAGAAAAAAAATTGAGTTTATAAAGCTAGAGAATTCGAACAAAAAAGTAAATTAAATAGTTTAAAAAAATGTCGGTTTATGAATACTTTGAAAAATTAGATTTCAACGCCGCAGAAAGGTATATAAACAAACTTGCAATCTTTGAAATCAAACAATGTTCATACAAATTTCTTGCAAATAGTTAGGAAAGATGTCCTAGAATAAAGTCCTAGAATTTTTTTTTCAGGTTACGAATTATTACGAAGCGTTAGATACTTAGAAACATTTTGTCTCTGGTAAGATGCAGGAAGTTTTTCACATGACATTAAACTCTGGTTTTGTTATATTTGATATATATCTCTTTATATATATAGCTGTATATATAGAAAAAGCTATATATTTGATATATAGCTCTTTATATATATAGCTCTGACGTTATATATATATATATATATATATATATATATATATATATATATATATATATACATATACATATACAGTATTGGAAAAAACATTTGCAACCAACATCGAACAATGCTAAAAAGTGTTCCTAATTTTAGAAGTCTTTAAAACGAAACGAACTATACTACCACAGCAAATAGTTCAGGAGTCTGGAGTCATAGCATGCCATGACATGAGCAATCAGCTGACAGGTGACAGCACACAGGCACAATTTCGTTGACAAGTACCATTTTGCAGCGGACAAAACAAGTGCAACTTTTTTGGTTTGTTTCATTTTCTTAAGTCTGGTTCGTGTCAACGTCACGGGTTTTTTAATAATTAAAGGAAGTATCCAGAAGTTTCCAGAAGCATGCAGAAGCTTCCAGAAGTTTCCAGAAGAAGCATCTGGAAGCATCCAGAAGCATCTAGAAGTATCAAGTAACATTCAGAAGCATCCAGACGCATCCAGAAGCTTCCAGAAGCATCGAAAAGAAGCATCTAGAATCTACCAGAACAGGTTCACACAGGTTTATTTTACTATATAAGAGACATGTAAACCGACATGTAATTCAGTCAGTATATGGAAGTCAATCAGTCAGTATTATCAAAACAGTTTATCGAAGTGAGTTTTATCAAAGTGTTTTATCGAAGAGTATCATTACAAGAAGTGAAATACAACAATTGTTTTATTACATCAACAGAGTCCACATCCAACCAAGAAAGTTGTGTTCCACAGAGCATTATTGTATCATCACAAGGTAAATGTAAAACGGTAAGCCTTGAGAAGCGTGATTATTTATTTTTATTATTTTTATGACTTTAGTGCAAAAATGGCTCCCGACAGTCTTAGATTGGAACTAAGAAAGAAAATTATTGACGATTACGTAAGTGAAATGTCACAAAAAATTATTAGTGATAAATATCGCGTGAAAAAATGGACCGTATCAAGACTATGTTCCAAATATCGTTCTACGGGGAAATTAGCAGCAGATAACAAAGGTGGAAGACCACTAGGGAGGATTCTATGATTGTCAGATCCGTCAAAAAGGATCCCTGGATATCATCAGTCACGATACAAAAGCAATTACAAATGCCTGTATCGGACCGAACAATCAGACGACGTGCTGTTGAAGCTGAATTGTTTCCTTGACGCCCTGCAAAGAAACCGCTGATTTCACTAAAGAACCAGAAGAAAATACTCCTGTTTGGTACATCTCATATTGACTGGATTGTGCAGAAATCGCGGACTGTTCTGTTCAGTGATGAATCGAAGTTCAACATCATTGGGAGCAATAGCATTTGCCGTGTACGTCGACCGGCCGGAAAACGCCTCGATTTACGTTACTGCCATAAGACCGTAAATCATGGTGGAGGCAATGTAATGGTCTGGGGTGTTTTTCTGCTAACGGTCTAGGTCCATTACATCGAATCGATGGAGTTATGGACCGTTTCATGTATAAAAATATCCTGAGCGATGTTATGTTACTTCATCCTGAATGGAACATGCCAATAAAATTGGTTTTTAAGCAAGACAACGATCCGAAACACACTACAAAAGTAGTCAAGCAATGGTTTCAACATTTACAACAAACATCTATCGGTGATGGATTGGCCGCCTCAATCCGGATCTTAACCCTATCGAGAACCGGTGGAAGATTGTCAACTGCAGAATTAATCGTGAAGGTATTCGTAATAAGGATCAATTGTTTGAACAAATCCAAAAGGCCTAGGCAGCAACTCCACAAATTTTCATTGGTCACCTGATCGAATCTATGCCTCGAAGATGCAAGGCTGTGATCGACAACAAAGTATTCTTCACAAAATATTGATAGCGAAATACAGCTTGGTCGACATTTTGTTGAGTTGCACTTATTTTGTCCAGAAGAAAATCAACTTTTTTTTAATACTTTTAATTTATTAATTTTCGTGTACAAATAATGAACTTTGTGATGAATAAAACTTGAAGAACGTTGTCTCTAAACAGTTACATAGCTATTTCTCTAAATCAAAAAAATGCAGCACTTTTATATAAAGAAACTAAATTAGCATTATTTGGTTGCACTTGTTTTGTCTGATACTATATATATATATATATATATATATATATATATATATATATATATATATATATATATATATATATATATATATATATATATATATATATATATATATATATATATATATATATATATATATATATATATATATATATATATATATATATATATATATATATATATATATATATATATATATATATATATATATATATATATATATATATATATATATGTGGTAGAACGCACTTTTTTATTTCATTTAGAAAAAAGAGTAGTGAAAAAATATAATTTTTTAATTTTTTAATAGGAGTGATGTTTTTTAAAATGAAACTATTTTAGAGCTAGCTTGGTAGTTTTTCATTTTATTAATACTTATTTTGGTTATTACCAAATTAAATTTTAAAAATGCGTAACATTTCTTTCCATTTACACGTCATATTCGGACTAAAAGAAAAGCTCCGGTAAACTTATTTACATAATTAAAGATGTCAAATAAAACAAGGAATGCATTATTTATCAAAATGAGCAAACTTCTAGGCAAGGGGTCGTCCATAAAATACGTACGCCAAAAATTTTGAAATTTGACTCTCTCCCTCCCCTTGTTTCCATGCGTACTTCTAAGTCCTTCCCCCTTAAAAAAGTACGTATGTTTTTGAAATACCCCCACACCCCCCACACACCCCCAAACTCAATAAAAAAGTTTATGGAAAAAAAAAGGTGGAGTAGGTACCTTAGATACTTTATGCAACCCAAAAGCTCTTTGTTTGCGGCACAGGATCTTAATTCAAAAAATGTCTTCAAATATTTATGGAAATATTAGTTTTAATAAAGTTAAATTATCCCCGGTAACAATAAGTTCGCTTATTCAAGCGGTGAATGCTGAACGCTTAGTCAAGCGGTGAACGCTGCGGCTAAAATAATCGGTGTTCGAACCCCGGTCGAGTCATTTGGTACTTTTTAAATTGTTTTAATGACAAATCAAATTAAATAAATTGTACTTAAGGCGGACGTTTTTTTGATGTTCTAGATAGGATACTTTCACGCATTTGGCATAGGTATACTTAAGTTTGGAGCTCGCAAAAGCTCCAAACATAAGTATGTCTATGTCAAATGTGTGAAATTTGTGCATGCTCTAAAATGTGTGAAATTTGTGCATGCTCAAGTATAACTTGGCTATGGCTTGGTGATAAGACCAATTATGTCTTCTTGCCCCTGCTATTTGCATTTATTTTATGATTTACGACTATAATAGATTTATATAGCAAAAAAAAAAGTTAAAGAAATATAATAAAACTATGCCAAATGAGGAGACCTTGCATGGCGGAGACCTGGGAACAAAAAAGCCCTAAAACGCTGGCCCTCCCCCAACCCCCTTCCCCTGCTTAAGCACGCACAAATGTAGTAAAATTTCAACATTACCATCTAAAACTAAACTTAAATTTATCGACAGATTTTAAATTTTGTAAAGAAATATTGTAAATTAAATTTACCATCTAAAACTAAATTTAAATTTATCGACAGATTTTAAATTTCGTAGAGAAATATTCTAAATTACAAAATTTATGACCATACAAAATTTTCACCCCCTTCATTTTAGAGGGGGGTGGGATGCTTTTTTGCTCCCAAGTATCGCCTTCTTAATTTTTTGCAAGGCCTCCTCATTTGGCATAGGTATAAACATACTTAAGTTTGGAGTTTGCACAATGTGTGAAAGTGTCTTATCTGGAACATCAAAAAATCTTGCGGGCCCCCATGCAATTGTGTGCATTGAGGAAAACTATACGCTCTACTCCCTATACCAAACATCGTTTTATGTTGGAAAACTAGGATTTTTAGTCAGAATTTTAACTTCTCTATTGATTAGTCTCTATTGATTAGTTCTCTATTGATACTGGTTAATTGTGATAAGTTCAAAAATCGATGTACGTATTTTTAAATTGAACCCTTCCCCCCCTTTCTTCCCCCCCCCCTCTTCCTCCCCCCCCCCCCCTTCACTCCTCCTTCCTTCCCCATACGCTTTCGCACGTTTTTTGAAGACCTTCCCCCTCCCCCTATTAGTGTACGTACTTTATGGACAACCCCCAATGGAAAAGAACTTTATGTATCTGAGCTTCCAACAGCCAGAGATGTTTTACGATATGGTATACTTTTAAGAGAAATTAGTGAAAAAAATACGAGGAACTATACTGCAGATCATCTAGTAGCTGTTATGGTACCAGCTGTACTTGGTAATGGTTAAAGGCAAATGCACTTTTTGTATATCCGGTTGTAATCCATCAAAAAACAATTTCTAAAAAGCTAAAATATTTATGGAATACGGCTGTTGATTTTAGTAATGGACGTCGTAAAAAAGCTGAAAAAGCAAGATTTTTTTTAAAATTAGACAAACTTGTGGACATTTTACTATGCAAATGTAAATTAATTCTTTGTTCAGAGTATAAATGTGCTTCAGAATGTATGGAAAAAATTTATATAAAATACAATTGTAGGAGAGAGGAGAAAATTCCAAGTATAGAGCTTCAATTCATTCATTCTCCGAGAACTAAATTAGGAAGCATTGAAACTTTTCTGAAAAAATAGATTGTCTGAACGAAAATAAAATTGTATCACTATTTCAGTCCCATGTAGGCCAAGTAAGTTTAAAACTATCATTTTCTATCAAAATATCTATTTCATTGTAAAGTTTATCTGCACAGTGTTATCTGTCACATTTGTTTTGCCGTTCGTTTTACATCTTTCTCTCGGGATGTGGGTTCCTTCGCAAATCCGACAAAAGAATTCTTTTCCAGCAAAGCTGAGCATAATTCGTTGCCCATGTATTTCAATGTTTAACGCGAAATAAGCGTCGTCCGTCTTTAATGGTTTTATTGAAGTCATAAGTGGAATGTTTTATCGATAAAACAAAGTAACATAACTTAGTTTGATATTAATATAAAAATATACTACATCCGTAGTAATTTTTATCTTTTATAAGAAAAATATTCTGCTTCTTTTATCAGCAAATACTCCGTTTATTTTGGATAAAAAGCTCGACTTAATTACACACGTCTTGATAAACGCATTGCTAAATATTGTAACTCTCTGTAAAGACTAAAAAGTAGAAAAGAAAATATAGCAAAAACATTTGCTAAAAAAATAATCTTTTTGTACTAAAAAGTAGAAAATAAACTTTTTAATTTAAATTTAATAGTTCCGTAAACTAAAGATTGACAGGTATGTTTCTAAATAAGACCTGTCAATCTTTAGTTTACGGAACTATTAAATTTAAATTAAAAAGTTTATTTTCTACTTTTTAGTACAAAAATATTTTATTTTTAGCAAATGTTTTGCTATATTCTATTTCTGTTTATACTACCTTATATATTTTATACTTTTTTTTTTATAACAAAATAACAATTATTTACAAATTATATATACTATTTCTGCATAATAAATAAGCAAATCCTCATACAATTACATTTAGTTTTTTATTGTTTTTAAAAAAATATTTCCGTTTTTATATTTTTATAATATTTGTTTCTAATTTAAAAAAGAAGTTTTCCACATAAGTTTTACATTGATTTTTACAAATATATTTAATAATATATGCTTATATATTTACAATAGTTTTTTCACTTATATATATATATATATATATATATATATATATATATATATATATATATATATATATATATATATATATATATATATATATATATATATATATATATATATATATATATATATATATATATATATATATATATATATATATATATATATATATATATATATATATATATATATATATATATATATATATATATATATATATATATATATATATATATATATATATATATATATATATATATATATATATATATATA
>NC_061166.1:38374622-38381730 GCF_022113875.1 Hydra vulgaris | reverse complement strand
CTCTGACTTTTCCAGGTTTTCCATGACTATAGCCAAAATTAACTAATTTTCATGGTTTTCGAGGTACAGTACAAACATGTATATCTGAAAACCTATTTTATTATAATGTGTTATTGGAATAAACTAAAGCAGGCAATAAACTGAAGGCAGTTAGCAAAAAAATCCAGCAAAAAACTAGTAAGCACTCAAAGAAAATATAACTATTATTCAACCATTTTTATAAAATAAGAATAAAACATTTATAAAGCAAACACGACTCTTAACCATAACAAAAACTCAAGCTTTTATACATAAACCGTAAAAAACTGGCCTCTTAATACTTAAATTAAATTGTAATTTAAGTAGGCCATGGCCTACTTAAATTACAATTTAATTTAAGTATTAAGAGGCCAGTTTTTTACGGTAAACGAAATAGAGAAAATATTTTTGATACATACATGCACATGCATGTGCATGTATGTATCAAAAATATTTTCTCTATTTCGTTTGCCAATATTCCAATGATAGTGTTACCCCTCATGGTGTAACTTTAACATTTACTGCATAAAACATACTACTGTCAAATTTATCCCATACCGGGGTAACATTGACAGTTGAACCCCAAAAACAAAATCAATTATCTATCAATAATATTAGATAACTAATTAAATTTTTCATCAGTTTATGGTAGCATTATCATTGGTAAACACATAGAAATATTGCAAACCAAATTTAGTTTGTCACAACAAAAAAAATATTTTTTCTAAAGATGAGTCAATTTATATTAACCCCACTTTACCCTATATAATAATCCCACAAAAACCCCATTTTACCTTACATAATTTACGTATCATTGATTATTTACTATTTTTATTCATTACGTATCACTGATTATTAAATTTTTATGTCTTTGGTATTGTAAATTTTCAGTCAAATAAACATAATAAGTATATATAAAACAAAAACAAAAAAAGACTGCTAACTTAATTGTTTATAAACATTCACGTTTATTTTAGTACGCAATAAAAGCACGTTTAATGTTGTACGCTTGAGTAAACAACGATTACCAGTAAACGTTTTACAATTAATCAGAAAATATATTAATTGCGTCAACACGGTAAATGTGTTAAAAAGTTTTTAAAAGCCAGTAAACATTGTTAATGTGTTAATATGCTAGGTTAAAAGTAACTAAAAAAAAAGCATATTTAATATACGTTTTATATAAACATTAATTTACCTGATTATTTAAACTACGTGGTAAGTGTTCTCTATCAAATTATATGGCTGTTTTAACAAATTTAAAATCGAGTGAATATTTTCTAGAAAATGTTATTTTCATTGACATTGAAGCTACGGGGCTTTATCCATCTACTGATCGTATAATTCAGATTGCAATGCTAAAAATAAAAAATAATGGTTTGATTGAGACCTACCACAAGTATATTAATCCTTGTATGTCAAAAGCAGCTCAGATGGAAGCTTTTCAAATTCACCATATTAGTCCTGAGATGTTGAGCAAAAAAAATACTTTTGCTAGCCATGTTCAAGAAATTTATGATTTTATTGGTGAAACAAAATATTTATGTGCGCATAACGTATGGTCCGATTGGAACTATCTTTTTGCAGAATTCACACGTTCTGGAAAGGTTTGGGCAAATTTGTTAGCAAATAAAGATATAACCTTAATCGACACAAACAAACTGACTATCAAAGCTTTTCCTAGCTGCGATAGACAAAGTTTGCAGTCACTTTCAAATTACTTGAGTATTGTCATAACTCATAATGATGTTAATAAAATATTCGACAAAAGTGATGACCAAACGCAAAATTCAGTTTTTAAGATTGAATCTGCTGCAAATTTGCATGACGCTAGGACAGACACTATGGTAACTAAATTACTGATTTTCAAAGCAATCGAAAAATTATTTAGTCAAACTCATAGTAAATTTTTTTCACTTAGAGACATTGTTGAAAAGCACCCGTATTCCGCTACAAAAACATCTCTTTTAGAACTTTTGGATAAGTTCAACGATGAAACTAATAACGAATCGGATTCCATGTTATTAGATCTTGCAAATAATCACATTACGTCATTAAAAATGGCTCGCGGAAAACTTATCAAAGATCTAAGTAGTTTCTATTTACAACAAGAGATTTTTTACTTTTCTAAAAATTTAAAAGATATAAATAAAGAAAGAGAAGTAAAGTTACGCAAACTTATTCTTAAATACAATAAAGCTTGAGAAAACATTTTTAGAATATATAATTGCTCTTGATATAAATTTAATAAAACAGTGTATTTGTTTTTAATATGTTTGAATGATATTTAAAATACAATAATATACCAAAATGTAAATTTAATAATATCCAGGGGTGCTTTTAGGAAGAGGGACACCGCTCCCCCTCTCCTCAATCTAAAGAAGAAGATTTTTAACTTACACAATATTTTCAGGAGTATTCTTTGGCGTTTGACGCATTTTAATTGGCAGATTTTTAGTTTTGAGAGCTTTTTTTTTTCATTTTCAAGACCTTAAAAAAGATTTGAAAAATGTGTTCTCAACACTTTGAGAACACTTTTATTAAATCTAATACAAAAGAGTACACTTGCAATCCGTCAAAAATGCCAACTGGTGCAGATGCTACAAAGTATAATTTACACTACAGAATCTATTTTTAAACAAACCAGATTGCTAGTTTTAAAAGCGAGATACCAGTTGATTTATCCAATTTTATCAAATCCCGCAAAGAGTAATTTTTAGAAGTAAGATTTGTGAGTAAACTTTGCAACACCTAAAAAGCATAGTTTTCACTCTTAACTAAATGTATTTTTTCAAAATACATTTATTGACAAAAAATATAAATTGTTATTATTATTTCATTTATTTAACACCTAAAGTAATTTACAAGGTAAAAAAAAAGAAAAAAGTTCTTTCTGGTGATTTTCACTTCAGAATTTTTTCTTCCAGAATTTGTTTAAAAATTCGTTTTTGCTATTTTCCATTCCAGAACTCTATTGGAAAGTGCTATTTTTACCTTCTTTTTATTTTAAATTAAGTTTTGAAAATTTAACATCTAAAAACGGCATAGGTCTTTTTTTTTTTTTTTTTTTTTTTTTTTTTAACATCTTCACTTCCAACAAGGCTGCAAGCAACCACTATAAGAGTTGGAAGTAACTGGAAGAGAAAAGACTAAATCTGTAGAGCAAGATAACGATTGACTGATGACTTAAATGATTGCAAATTATATGAATCAGGGAAGCAAGATGAAGGAAGCGAATTCCAAAGAGCTGATGTTCGAGGAAAAAAACTAGAAGAATAAGAGTTTTTGAAGCACTTAGGAACAGTCACAGAAAAAGGATGAGACTTAATTGAATGACGAGTAACACGAGAATGAATTTTAGTAGATGGCACAAGAGACGCTAGCTCTTTAGAGCAGTGCCCATTATAGTATTTGTAGAAAAGAGAAAGAGAAGCAACATCACGACGATGTGACAAAGGTTGGAGATTGGCTGCCAGAGCAGGTCCAACTATGTTTACAATGCGTTTTTGCACCTTGTCTAAAAGAGAAAGGGCATCATTAGAAGATCCGCCCCAGATGTGGCAACAGTATTCCATACAGGGACGGATTTGAGATTTATAGAGATAGAGAACAGAATCTGGAGTAAGAAAGTGTCGAGCTCGATAAAGAGATGCAACCTTAGCAGATGCTAATTTTGCAATGGATTTGATATACGGTTTAAAAGAAAGATCAGAAGTAAGAGTTAATCCTAGAAGATGAATGGTAGATGACTCATCTAGTACATTACCATTCATAAATATAGGAAGATCTAAATTATTACGATAACGATTGGCCGAATAAAATTGAGTTTTATCTGAATTAAAGTTCACCAGCCACTGTGAGCCCCATGCTGTAGCAGAAGTGAGATCCTTTTCAAGCTCAGATACCCACTCCAGGCAATCAGAGAGTGTGGGCTTCTTATCATGACAAGAGTAAATGGTAGTGTCGTCAGCGAATAATGCCACCTTAGATGTGAGAATATCTGGGAGATCGTTAATGTAAATTAAAAAGAGTATAGGGCCAAGGATTGAACCTTGAGGAACCCCTGAAGTTACAGGATATAAAGAAGAGTGTTGACCATCGAGGACAACTTTTATACTACGATTGGAAAGAAAGGACTCAATAATCTTAAAGATGTTACCAGATACACCATAAGAAGAAAGCTTATGGAGAAGACCACATTGCCAAACTTTATCAAACGCATTAGAAATGTCAAGTGCGATAGCCTTAACCTCTCCACCTCTATCTAATGCACGGTAAAACCTATCGGTTATTACTGTTAGCAAATCAGCTGTAGAACGAGAAGATCGAAATCCATATTGATGATCAGAAAGTAAGTTATTTGATTCAAGATGAGAGATTAAGTGTTTGTTGATTAAAGATTCAAAAACCTTGCTTATGACAGGAAGAAGACTAATGGGACGGTAGTTAGATGAATCAGATCGCTCTCCGGAATTTTTGAAAATAGGGATAACAGATGCTGCTTTCCAGCATGATGGAAAACAGGACTCTGATAAGCACTTGTTAAATAGTTTTGAAAGTATGGATGAAAGCTCCGCAGAACACTTCTGCAAGACAACAACAGGGATGTTGTCAGGACCACAAGCTGTTGAAGAGTCTAAGCAGGAAATTACTTTTGATACAGAAGCTGAAGTGATGCGAATGTCAAGCAAGGGGTCAACCTGTTTGACGGCTATGTCAGGTAGAACGCAACTAGTGGAATCGAGAGATGATATTGATGAAAAGTTCTTAGCAAACAATTCAGCTTTGTCTTTAGGTGAGGTGACAAAGTCTGAACCATACAAGAGAGAAGGAATAACAAATTTGCCCTTATTATTGATACTGTTAAAGATTCTCCAGAAGTCTCGAGAGCCTAATTTTTGTGATGAGATACGAGATTTTATGACCTGAGAATAGCGAGCTTTGGCGTCAGACAAAACCTTTTTACAATGGTTTCTGGCGATAGTGAACAGATGTCTGTTTTCTGGAGAATTGTTTTGCTGATAGATATGGAAGTAACGGTTTCGATTAGAAATTGCTGCAGCGCAATGTGAGGAAAACCAAGGAGAAGAGTGAGTCTTGACCTGGAATCGTCGAGAGGGAATAAAAGATTCCATTCCAGCCTGAATCCACGAAGTTATGTAAGAAGCACATTTGTCAGCAGGAAGACGAAAGATTTCTACCCAAGGGCCATCACGAAGAAAATCACGGAAAGAGTCCCAGTCAGCTTTAAGGTAGTTGTATGTGGTACGATGATAGGGGGATTCTGATGAAGAAGAAGAATTTGATAATAGTTTTAGAGAGATCAAACCGCGATCAGAAGCACCTAAGGGTGAATGTGGAGAAATTGAGCACTGACTAGGATCCGAAACAAGACATAAGTCGAGTAGAGAAGGTAAATGATTAGGGTTGTCTGGAAAGCGAGTTGGAAAGTTGACTATTTGAGTTAGAGATTGAGAAAGGCAAAAGTTGAGGGCCTTAACGCCAGCAGAGTCACTGACACTAGAGCCAAGCCAATCGGTGTGATGGGCATTAAAGTCACCAACAACGACGATATTGGCCGATGGATAAAGAGAGAAGGCTTGGTCAATTTGATCAGAATTAATATCGATTAGTGCAATCTTGGGATGAAGGAGAGCAATATAGAACAAATAGGAAGACAATAGAGTGAAGTGGTGCTAAACGAAAGCACATAAAAGAATAGTCTGTAGATTCAAACCTAGTTTCACGACAAATGGGTGAGTTCTTACGAATGTAGATGCCCAGGCCAAGCATGTGATTATTGGAGTCTTTACGAATTAAAGGAAGATAACCATCAACACTAAGATCACAAGATGGGACAGCCAAACTCAAATTAGTCTCACAAAGAGCAAGTAGGTCTGGTGAACTTTGCAAGAGATAAGACTCAACAGAAGAAAAGTTACTTCAAAGACCACGAATATTAGTAAATGATAGGTTTAGAGAACTTGGTGATGACAATGGTTTTTTGTGTTTATTAGTTTTAGGTACTTTAGTCATTTTAAATTTATAAAGAACTTGACTCAAGTATAGATAGTACTCAGTACACTGTTTAACAACTAAGCAATAGCCTCATTACTATTAATAAACCCTAAGCTGTAACAAAGGACTCCAAATGTGGCCTCTGCAATGCACACCAAAAGTACGAACAGGGACACCATCCATGCGCAACATGGCACTGTTAGTACTCTGATATTTTTCGGCTGTTGATGGAATCAGCCTCTCTGAGAGCTACCACAGAGTTCGGGAAACCTGACTACCAGCCGGCCTCAGAACCATAAAACTGAGTTTTAGAGCTGTACCCTCATTAGGAGATAATAGAATGAGTTGCCCAGTCATAAAAATAGAGACACAAGCAATACCCACGCATTGAGTCAAGAAGATCCAGCATTCAACATCCTAGACTGGAAACAATGTATTAAAAATACATCTGCGCCAGCCTAATAGATGAAGAAGGGGTGCGAGACTGGTCAACAGAAAAAATCTGTTTACCCCTTAATTCTTTGCCTAGGAGGCCTTCTACAAGACAGTAGCCGGATGCATTTAACATCTGCCCAAGATGAGTATTTTTATTGAGACACCATCTCTAGCCTTTACTCAACCAAGAGCCCCAAGGCAGGGGGTGTTTTAATATCACTAACAAAAGAATATTAAAATAAAAGGTGCTTCAGTTGTGAAAAGATAATGTCTGCAATTGATTTATTATTAAAAAGACAAAGGAACAAGTTTAATTTAATTTGTTGAACACTTTTTGAAATTTTCTGTTAGTTCTTACTGTGTTTCAAATCATTTAAAAGCGTTTTTAGCACTTTCCTTCCAATTATATATAGCTTTTTTATTAAAGCAAAATTATTTTTACATAGCTCCATCATAGCTCTATTTTATTGGGACTGCCAATTTTTTCTATATATAGGAAACAGAACTTGTGTGAGCAAACCGGATTCCAGATTGAATAAGAGTTTAAACAACAGCCTTAAAGTTTGATATTTTTTCATTTACATTTGCATCAAAAATTGAATGTTTAGTATCCCATATGGGATACAAAACATTCAAT
>NC_061166.1:38289622-38369622 GCF_022113875.1 Hydra vulgaris | reverse complement strand
ATGCGGGCGGAACTTTCTTTTCTAGTCTTTAAGTTATAACCTAAGTTCGGCTCTCATTGTGATTTAGAATTTTTTAAAAATGGTTACTTTTAATCTTAGCAAACTTCTGGTTGATGATTTTCCTCCAAGGCATATTTTCACAAGTAAAAATGTATCTAAAGGTGCTATATTTTTGCAGTCCAAGTTTTTATCACTTTATGCTGATTGCACTGTGAATTTCAACATTTTCAAAAGTCTGGCTTTTAATTTTATAAAAAAATTTGGCGGACTTGTAAACGACGCACCCCTATGAAATACTAATAGTCATGACCTAAACTGTTCTAATTCTTACAGTCAATTAATAAATTTATATTTCGTTGTGTTAATCTCTTATGGTTAATCAAAGCATTGACATTTAATTCTATTCATTAATTATGATCAACTGATGTAATTACACTTTATTTAATTTAATTAATTAATTTTACTAGGTCAGTAAAATATCATTTTCGATAAAACATGTTTTAAACTTAGGGGGGTGCGCCGTTTACAAGTCCGCCAAAAATTTAATGAGTGTGGAAAAAGAAAAGTGTTCTTTCTTACTGAGTATAAACATTATTTGGATCAAAATCAACAATGCAAATATCTCTTGTGAGTATAATATATTCTATAATGATTTATTATAAATAAGTAATAAATATTGCATATATATATATATATATATATATATATATATATATATATATATATATATATATATATATATATATATATATATATATATATATATATATATATATATATATATATATATATATATATATATATATATATATATATATATATATATATATATATATATATATACTATAATGCAATATTTATTATAAAGTGACAGTAAAATTCTATAAAATATAGGCGCCTACTTTTTTTTACATAAAACCATCCGGACTTGTGTAGTTTTCCGGACAAATCTAGAATTAGTCCGGACTAACCGAAAAAAAATACAATAAATTGTTTTTTTATGAAAACCGAAAATGATTCTTTTAAATATAGAAATATAAATAAAAATTTGATGCCTTGTGAAAAATTAAGTTAAATATTTTAATTCCTTCTTTATTTATATGCCTATTTCCTCATTTTGCATAAAAGCAACGCAAAGTGCGGCGAATGCAGCTTCATTGCGTTTTTGAATTTCCCTAACTCTTTGTTTGACTTCTTGAGGAAAACTTATGTCAATATGATCATCATCTAAAATTAAGAATTTATTAACATTTTCTTTTAAATAAACAGAGTTTTTAACCTCGCCACGAGGTTCAAATGATATTGTTTTTTCTTTTTTGTTTTCATTTGTGCTCTTTACCGCTGACACAGTGTTATCTGTCACATTTGTTTTGCCGTTCGTTTTACATCTTTCTCTCGGGATGTGGGTTCCTTCGCAAATCCGACAAAAGAATTCTTTTCCAGCAAAGCTGAGCATAATTCGTTGCCCATGTATTTCAATGTTTAACGCGAAATAAGCGTCGTCCGTCTTTAATGGTTTTATTGAAGTCATAAGTGGAATGTTTTATCGATAAAACAAAGTAACATAACTTAGTTTGATATTAATATAAAAATATACTACATCCGTAGTAATTTTTATCTTTTATAAGAAAAATATTCTGCTTCTTTTATCAGCAAATACTCCGTTTATTTTGGATAAAAAGCTCGACTTAATTACACACGTTTTGATAAACGCATTGCTAAATATTGTAACTCTCTGTAAAGACTAAAAAGTAGAAAAGAAAATATAGCAAAAACATTCGCTAAAAAAATGATCTTTTTGTACTAAAAAGTAGAAAATAAACTTTTTAATTTAAATTCAATAGTTCCGTAAACTAAAGATTGACAGGTATGTTTCTAAATAAGACCTGTCAATCTTTAGTTTACGGAACTATTAAATTTAAATTAAAAAGTTTATTTTCTACTTTTTAGTACAAAAATATTATATTTTTAGCAAATGTTTTGCTATATTCTATTTCTGTTTATACTACCTTTTTTTTTTTATAACAAAATAACAATTATTTACAAATTATATATACTATTTCTGCATAACAAATATGCAAATCCTCTATACAATTACATTTAGTTTTTTCTTGTTTTTAAAAAAATATTTCCGTTTTTATATTTTTATAATATTTGTTTCTAATTTAAAAAAGAAGTTTTCCACATAAGTTTTACATTGATTTTTACAAATATATTTAATAATATATGCTTATATATTTACAATAATTTTTTCACTTTATATATATATATATATATATATATATATATATATATATATATATATATATATATATATATATATATATATATATATATATATATATATATATATATATTTGTATTTTTTATTTTTTTGTGTTTGTTTATTTTTTTGTATTTTTAGTTTTGTATTTTTTTGTATTTTTTGTTTTTTATTTTTGTGCCGTTGTACGGAAAGATATTTTTAGTGGAAGAAGATTTTATTAAGTAAAATAAAAAAACAGTTACAGGATTTTAACACAAACACCAAGTTCCGAAAGCCACAGAAAAATAATAATAAATAATAAATAATATATCATAAATTAAGGGCCGGCAGTGATTGTGTAATCAATTTACTTTTTAGCTTATAAAATGTACTTTAAAAATTTTAGAAGCTTCACCAATCGACATGTTTTCTAGTTTAATTTTGGCTAATTCCTCTCGAGGTGTTGCGTTTGAGTAAATAGATTTTGTACCATATTTTTTAGTGCCCGGAAGAGTTGTCGAACTTTTTCTTGGCATTTAAAGAATGCTAAAAATACAAAAGATAAGTGCTGTTATTAATGAATATTGTTAAATTAATCGCATAATTGCTATTAATAAACTAAGTTTTTGAAACTATCAAAATAGCCGTAAATACCGAAAAATAAAATATAAAAAAATGTTAACAATAGATATTCTAATTTTTGATGATTATAATATCATATATATATATATATATATATATATATATATATATATATATATATATATATATATATATATATATATATATATATATATATATATATATATATATATATATATATATATATATATATATATATATATATATATATATATATATATATATATATATATATAATATATATATTATATACAAACGTGGGTTTAGAAAACATTAAATATATGAAATGCGTCATTATAAGCGCTCATAATGACGCATTTTATATATTTATTTAATTTATTAATATCTTTTGAGCGTCATTAACATGGTTTGCGCACTGAAAACATTCAAAGAGAAGAGCATTTTACTGTATGTTCGAAGACGTCAAGCCGATGTGTTTTAGTGATGGAATATTTTTTAATTATTGATATTTTCTCGGTTGAGAAAAGTTACGTAAAAAACGGATATAATCTGATTAAAATATTTTGAGGAGGTGCACTGAATGATTGCCTCAGAATTTTTCAAAAGTGTTTATAAAATTTATAAATTTATAAATTTTTCAAATTATTTGACACTCTCTCTGACACAACGGGGTCATTTCCAACTACTTGACTCCTAATTAAAGCGCTACTTGATCCTAAACATTTTGAAAATTATGGTATAATTTTAATATGTGAAAATCTCGGTCTTTTCTTCAGAAACCGTTGAGTGAGGTGAATAGATAGTAGCTTTTTTAATCATTAATGTTCATAAATACTGATGGTAGTATTTCATAGTCTATTTAAAGGAAACAAGGACTTTTATGAAATCAATGGTTAGTAGACAGTTGGTAGCATGGTCTTGTGTAGTCTATTTGAAAGAGACGATGATTCTTTTGGGCTCAAGTGTTTATCAAAATTGAACGTGACAGGGTTTTCCTAAAAAGAATAGTTTTAACTGTTTTCGGAATTGAATTATGAGTATACGATTATGAACAAGAAAATAAAGTTTTAAAGCTATAACTGAAGTAATTGGTTGGACTTGCAGCTATTAGATTCACTTTTTAGATAGATTATTGAAACCACACTCCTCCATTACACGTTTGTTGTTCCCACTATTAAAAAGTTGTTATAGAGGATCTTATGTACCTGTACACGGCCATCCTCTATAACAACATGATCTCATGTTGTTATAGAGGATGGCCGTCTCCCTAGGTCAAATGTAATCAGTGGCCCTCCCTCTGGGCGGCCCTGGTCAAACATGAAAATTAAGTTTTCTCCATTCAATTTTTTTTCTTTTGCTTCTGAAAATAACTTCCTACGTATGCTTGCCGTCTCTTGAGAGAAATCTTCATTTACGTAAATATTCAGGCCTTTAAGTTATCTTGTTTCATTGAGAATGTTAGATTCATCTTTAAACCTTAACAACTTTAATATAATGATCGGGCTTCTTTTTTAAATTCAACTTGATGTGTCATTTCAATTTCGTCTCCTTTCATTCCTAAATTTACGCATAATAAATTCTGAACCTTTAGTTCAGTTTCATTAATATCTTAAGGAATTTCGTCTATCTTTAAGTTACTACGCCTTGATCTGTCTTTGGAAATTCTGCATATTTCGTTTAAAATTGTAATATTCTATGGGTTTTCAGATTCTTTAGAATCACTAGCAGTTTTAACTTTTTAGTCGATTAAATGTTCGTGGAAATTTAAGCTTTCTTTCAAGATTTATAATTTTATATCATTTTTTAGAAAGTGTATTTTTTTGTTGCAATCCAATGATTTTGTTTCAACATTATCTAGGCGTACATTATTTATTTTTTAGTTATCGCTAAGTAAGTGAACAAATATTTTTTCTTGTTCTTTAAATAATATCTGTATTTCTTTTTTGTGCTGAATAAACATATCTTTTATTTCTGATAAAGTTATAGTCATTTTTAATTTTTATTTAAATTTATTTTTCTTTCTTTTTTTGAGCTGTTAGAATTACGTCTGTTCACCATGGCGGATTTTGATGGAATGATTAATTTAAAATTATAATTAAATTAAAAGTTTCTTAAAATTGAAAAGTAAGACGTTAAATAACTTGATTTCGGCCTAGAGAAAAGAAATAATATTCTATATTAGATATTTATTTTATTAGCTCAATAAAACAGCTATAATCAATCAATAAAAGTTCCTCATATTTGTCTGATATACCTGGTCACTTAACTCAGTAAGCATATTTTGAGGGAAATGTTTCTTAATTTGTGAAAATATAAAATATAGAATATTAAATAACATACTTTATCAGTTTTCAGTTTCAAGGGTTTAGCATTTAAGCTTTTACGTTGCGTAATGATGTAACTTACACAGCTGCAACTTTTTTAATTTAAGTATGTTGAAAATCTGCAGTATATCTATCAAAATACAATTCAGAATTAAAAAATACCTATTGCAAGGTAATTAAGACAAAGCAAAAAATAAAGAAAAAAAACAAAAAAACCCGGATCCGAAAAAGACAATTTTCCGAACAACATAATGTAAGTAAAATTGCTGTGTAAACAGCTAACCGGATCCGACCCACAAAAGTTGTTATATCATCATTAAAATGAGTTATTTGCATTTGAAAAGGTATAAATTTATACGGATCCACATCTAGATGCGCTTTATATATATATTATATATATATAATATATATATATATATATATATATATATATATATATATATATATATATATATATATATATATATATATATATATATATTTTGGTCGCGCTTAGCTACTGTGTAAGTAAGAAATGGTTGCGCTTATCTCAAAGTAAGTAAGTCCTTACTTACTTACTTACTTACTTACTTACTTACTTACTTACTTACTTACTTACTTACTTACTTACTTACGTACTTATTTACTTACTTACTTACTTACGTACTTACTTACTTACTTACTTACTTACGTACTTACTTACTTACTTACTTACTTACTTACTTACTTACTTACTTACTTACTTACTTACTTACGTACTTACTTACTTACTTGTAAATTGCTTAATTACTTACTAGTAAATACTTATTTCAGTTGCTTGTAGTTTTGAAAAATTAATGCTTTTTAACTTAGATGCTTATGAAGCGTTAGACTAATGAAACATCATGCATAGCAGGGGCGGATCTAGGATTTTATATAGGTGTAACTAAAATTTGTCTTAATTGCAACTATTTAATAAGTCGCTGCCAGACTGTTTTTTTTATCTGAGCGTCTTTAATTAGAGGTTTAAACAGCTTCTGCGTTGTTTACCTAGTTTTCAGTTAATGTACACATATATTAATCATTTATTTTTAATGGATTCTTGGAAAATAACTAAAAGTATAACATAAAATTTGCCTTGGCTATTCTGTTAGTAAGTTAGACATACAATGTCAAACTTACTTAACGAAGTGCACCAACTAGAAATTAGGCCATTGGACTTTGCACTCCATATGTAAGTTTTAATGCTGCTTTAGGCTAGCTCTCCATTTCTAAATTCTTTTCTATTCTTAATAGGCGTCAATGTAAAAGTATTGTTATTGTTGACAAAAAAAGCCCTCCATTTGTGGATTCTTTACTTTATATTTTTGTTACTGATAGGGTAACTGCAACTATTACTGCATTAACAAAACCTATAACAGTATTGTTATATATTTAAAAGATACTTACTTTAAAATTGTATACTACTATATATAAATATATATTAAAAAAAAAGGTTTGAACAGTCTCACTATCCGTAGGATCCTCAGTAAGCTAATGTATTACGTCTTTGTTTTTATGATTATCGAGTACTCTTTTTGTAGCATACACTAACAAAATCATGATTGATTTGCTTCCCACATTTTCTAGTTTTTTGTTTTCTTTTACATTTAAAGCCATAGTTAATTCAAAAGCAATATTAAACCAGTTGTAGTGATATAAATCAATACCAAATTTAATTTCTAAAAACGTGTTTTTTAATTGTCAATTTTAAGATTCTAAAATTTGAGATATGTCGTATTGCTTATCTTGGAGTCTAACTATAATCTAAAAAACTCAATCCATCAAGTTTTGGTTAAAAGTTACATTGAAAGAAAATTCAAACATCAACTATGAAGAGTTTTTTGCTAAAAAAATGTCTAGAATTCCGTTTTTGAACCTAACAAGTACAACAGACATTGATTACCTTTGCTTTACCAACAGAAAGATAATTATTTAATAATGCTTGTAATTTTTGACTAAGGGCACATATATATATATATAACGATAGACTACTGTTTAAGATTGGCACTATCAGATGTTTTATAAGCTAAAATTAAAAAGTATTAGCTTTTATTGATTCCAGAAATAAGAATCTTCTCAAAAACCTTACTAAAATGCTCTGTAAGTTGATTTTGTGTGGTTTAAGAAATAATGTGATACTTTTAAGGGTTGGTATTAAATGATCTTATAAGATAGTGTCACCTGCATAAATTCCAAAATTAAGTAGTTCGAAAATATTTCCTTCAACTTTTTTTTTAGGACTCTCTTATATTATAGGAGAGTCTCCTATATTGTATTATAGTTAACTATAATCAACTAGTTGATTCTAACGACAACAGAATCAACATATAAGATCTTTTTCAGCTTCAATTATAGCTTCAATTTGAAGATTAAATTTTTTTTTGAAGAATTAAAAATGTAATATTTTAATTATTTACATTTATAGCAAAAAAAAAAAAATTGTTTATATAGCTCTATTGCAAAACTATTATTACTAGTATTAACCTGTTTAATAAAATAAGAATGTTTTAGTTAAATGTTATATGAATTTTATGACAATAAGCTCAGAAACAGTTGTATATAAGTAAACATAGTTACAGTTATAAAAAGCATGTTATCTTTTTATAACAAATATAATTTGTGAAAATATAGTTAAAAAATATACCTTAAAGTTACAAAACCTTGATCCATTTTAAAATATGGTAAAAAAACATTTATATCAGAGCATCTTCAAGCCAGAAGTCGATGAAATTAAACTGGTGAGATATATATATATTTTTAAATTTATTTATTTGTCTGAACATAAATTTATACATAAAATTCGTTTGATTGAAAATTTTTTTTATTAATTTCATGCAAAAAGGAATTTATCATATTCCCTTAAACAGACCCGATTTAGAAATTAATAGTATGCCAATGCTACTGACCACATGAGCCATATCCAGACCATCTTACAAAATCAATAACACGCATATAATTATTTAATGCCTCTTTCGACAAAATAACGGTCAATTGCAAACTTAAAATCTTTAATTGTTTTAGCGTTTATTGCACGTTGAGGTAGGTTATTCCACATTTTAACAACTTTATGCGTAAAGAAATTTTGTTGCTGTGGGAATCCGGGTGCTAAAGTACACATAAATCTTTCTCTATGGCCCCGGGTGTGACCCGCTGGTCCTTCGATTCTAAGTGAACAAGCTGGTAGTGGTTCATTTTGTCAAGTGATAAGATCAAAACCACGGATAAACTCAAAATATTGAATAAAATCAGTTCTTGTTCTTCTTAACTCAACTGTTGTTAAACATAGTCTCTTGAGTCTTAAATCGTTTGGTAAGTGTGCTATTTCAGATATTACTTTTGTTGCTCTTTTTTGAATACGCTCAAGAGTTCTCATATCCTTTTTTAAAAAGGGCGACCAAGCTTGTGTAGCAAACTCAATAAGTGGGCGGACGTAGGTAGTATAAAGAGATTTCCAGAGAGATAGCCCTCTACTTTTAAATGTTTTTTTTAGGGTACCGAATTCTTGATTCGCTTTAGCAACAGCTGCTTTAAATTGATTTTTTTTGTTTGAGGTCATCGGAAATCAAAACTCCAAGATCTCTCTAAAGAGGGTAATTCAATTTCTTGTTGTTGTCCGTGGTCACTGTATCTTGATATAAAATATTTTGCGTTAGACTTTGTTTTACTACAATTAAATTGCGTGACTTTGAATTTTTTTTAATTTAATTTTAGATGCAATTTTTTATACCATAGGAATGTATTATCGATATCTTTTTGTAGTAGATTAACATCTTCTGGCATCTTTATAACTTATCTTACTATCGTCAGCGTAGAGTTTTATAGAATGGTGTATGTAACTAGGTAAATCATTGACATAAAGAACAAATAAAAAAGGGCCTAGTATAGAACACTGAGGTACACAGCTAACAACGTCTTTCTATTCAGATATAAAATCACCAAATACTACTTTTTATTTTCTGTTTCTAAGCCACGCTTCGATCCATCGATCGATGCAATCACTTTTGTATTATTAATTTACTTTGTATGCCATATGCTCTTATTTTATGAATAAGACAGCGATGGGGCACTTTATCAAACCCTTTCTCCAACTCAGTGTACACAAAGATAGATAATTGTCAACTCGATAATTATTTTGTATGGCTTTTGTAACAAAATTTCCAAAGTTTCAAGTAAATTAAAAATAACACATCCTTTTTTTAAGATGAAACCGTGTTGAGATAATATTGTTTTCCCTACAGTATTTCATAATTGCTTCATGTATAAGATTTTCTATAATTTTACTTACAATTGATGCTAACGAAACTCCTCTGTAATTTGAAGCTTTTAATTTACTGCCTTTTTTTAAAATTGGAGAAATATTTGCCATGACACATGTCAGGAATTTCACCCCTTTTCACTAAAAGACGATAGATAGTTGTTAATGGAATTGCAAAACTTTTTGCACATTCTTTGAGCACTCTAAGATGAATGTTGTCGTATCTCATTGATTTTTTTGTATTTAGTTTTTCAATTCTTTCTTAAACCATTTCTTCAGTTATTACTAGCTTCGTTGCTGTGTTGTAGAATGCTTTTGTTTGTTGTTGTGAAAATCTGGAAATCCGTTTGTTGTGGATGTATGAATGAAATACTTTTACATTTGATTTGGCTTTTTCAACTAACTGCTCCTTGCAGTTTTGTATTTCTCTTTTTACAACTTCTTTATGTTTTTTTCTTTAATTTAAACCATTTGCTTTTGTAAATAATTTTTTTTCGCAACATTTTATGTTACGAATGTAAGAACAATTTGGAACTGTATTTTTTCAAAACATGTCCGCCATATTTACTAACTTTCTAAGATTATAATAAAGGCTCTTGGCTTATTTAAAAATAGCTGGGCATAAAAAGACTGGGAAATAAGTACAGCCACAAAGCAAAAAGCAATCTAGCCACGGGCTACGAGTGTTGACAGCATACGACTTCTTAATAAAAACATATTGCTTTTAAAAAAACAATAATTTAGTCAGCTTTTACCGTAAAATCAGATAGTTTGTGGCTTAGCCACAAACCGATCTGCAATGACCAACCTCTTCTTTTATTTTAGTTTTAAGTAATGGCTTTTAAAGCCAGCAAATAAAAACAAACTTATCTTAATTATTTATATTATTTTTACTTTTAAAATATGTTGAAGTATTATATTATTTTTTATTTCGTTGATTATTTAAAGGTGTAGCCTTTACCACAACGGCTATACCCTGGATCCGCGCCTGCATAGGCGTTGGTATTTTGCCAACTTACTGGATTTTACTTAGCTTTATTTTTTCTCATTTTAACCTAACCTAACGTGTCACTTTTTCAAGTCAAAATTTAGTAGCGGTTTTTTGAAAATGTTTTTAACGGCAATTAAAGATTTATCTCGAAATCACATCGTACTTATATATTAATTTGATTTTTATTCGTTGTTCTAATTGCCCACGTTTTTCTGCGTTACCTGGTTCAAAATTTTGTAAAATTTGAAATACTACTGACAGCTCTAACTAAAGTAACAGAAAATAAACAAGTGTAAATAATGAGATTTTCAAAAATATCACACACGAAGGACACCATCGATTCGCAATAACTGAAACCGAGATTGTTGTTTTTTATTTTTTTAAATCCAAAAAAAAATTAAGTGTATAAAACTACAGTAAGAGTACTTTAAAAAAACCAATCTTTAAGTATGCTAAGCAGCGCGTACTTAAGAATTTTTTGTTTGCTTTGTTTTTCAGACATATTAAAAAAAAATATATTTTAGTCATATATTTTAGTCATATATTTTTATTTTGTTTTTATGTAGTTTTTAATATTTTTATTTTGTTTTATCTTTTTTTTATATATATATTGGGTTATAATTTTTAATGAGTACATATATTGCATTAATACCATTCATCGCGATTGTTTATTTCACATTTGGGTTTTTTTGCTTTATTTTCCTCCTGATTCTTTTCTTGTTCCATTTTTTCATTCTTTTGCCATCTTTCAATCATCTCCAGTTTGCATTCAGCCGTCTTGTAACTTACACATATTTTCAGCTTATCTTTAGTGCAGCTTTTTTAACAAATTTATAAAAGAAATTATGGTTGTAACTATATATTTCAATGTAAATCATTGTTTTAAATTCTGGAGGGAGTTCAACTCCACTTACATCAATAGGTTTGTAGCTTTGTTTGTTTGTTGTGTGCATTGTGTTGATGATTTCTTGAATTGAATTATCAATGTTTACTTGATGTTTGATGTTGATGATTTCTTTAATTGAATTATCAATGTTTACTTGATAATTCAATTAAAGAAATCATCAACACAAATTTGCGTGAACTTCCAATTAAATGCTTATTTGCGGTGCTCTGTGATAAGACCACAAGGGTACCTAAACAAAAGTAAAAAAAAATTAAAACAATTTAATGAGGATTTGTTTTGAAGATTAAGTTTATTTTCATCTAGGTTGATAGATTTTTCATTTATTTGATTTTCACGAGTGATTTTGTCTTCGAATTTGAGTGTTCTAGGCATAGTCTTTTAAAATTTTTCCACTATAGCTACTAGTACTTGTGGGTAGTACAAGGTTTATGTTTGAGGAGTTTTATGTTTGCCGTTCTGGGTAACTTGGAATTTGCGGGTAACATTTAATAAAACGTGTAAATGTTTTTAAAGTTTTTTTTCTTTGGTATTTTCTTTGCCTGTTACTTTAACAATGGATAATATGATAAATTATATTTTTTTACAAAAGTTTGACCATAAATAACTAAATATTTTTTCTTAAAAAGATGGCTTCCCTCCATTGCTAGTTACACAGTTGAATGTAATAATAACATCGTGTGTTTTCAATTTCGAATATTTGGTATTATATTGTAAATATCAGAATAAATTTTTTAGTATTTTATTGAATTGTTTTTCGAATTTTAATACAAACTCAAAATAATAGGGATTAACACGTTTTTTACTACAAAAAAGATGTTTATTTCCGCTTAGCTGAAATATAACTTTAAAGGGTAACTTTGAATAATCAATGTTTCCCAAAAATGCTTTTTTTGCTGTCTGAGTAACATTGCAATAATATATAATAAATAATAGACATCTTTTTATTATACTATTTTTATTATGTAATGATGTCCGAATTAAGCAAAGCTTTCGTTAAGTCGGACTTTTTGAAAATGTCCGACTTATTGAGATTTTGAGACTTAAATATATAATATAATGAGATATCAATGTTATGTACATATATATAGAACAATATAATCTTATGTGAAATATATATTTTTGTATATATAATATACATACTATATATATTTTTGTATATATAATATACATACTACATAATATATATACTATAAACGAAAAAAATCCAAAATTGATGTTTATTTCATAGACTCGCACCAATATTTTTCAAACAGCTTTGAAGCATTCAAACCTACTCTTCCAACTTCACTATTATAAATTGCTTTACGAACTTCTTCAGTCGCTGACTTTGTCACCGTTTCATCCGACGTTTCATGCTTTATCCAAAAATTTATGTTACATGCTTTATCCGTCACCGTTTCATCCGACGTTTCATGCTTTATCCAAAAATTTATGTTACATGCTTTATTCGTCACCGTTTCATCCGACGTTTCATGCTTTATCCAAAAATTTATGTTACATGCTATATCCGTCACCGTTTCATCCGACGTTTCATGCTTTATCCAAAAATTTATGATACATGCTTTATCCGTCACCGTTTCATCCGACGTTTCATGCTTTATCCAAAAATTTATGTTACATGCTATATCCAAATCCTTCTTTACGGAGACGCGCATTCGCACTTTTTTCACAGAAGTTTTTTTATTTTTTCAATTTCTAAATATATTGTGTTTTTTTCTTTTGACCATCCAGACAATGTTTGCATTAGAATGCCATATTTGGCATTCTAATGCAAACATTGTCTGAATGCGATCCGTTTAATTAATTTTGCGGATCGATACACTCATTCCAAACCTTTTTTTATTGAAATGAAAATTCTTAATATTTACGAACTTAATGTGTTTAATGTTTTATGCTTTATGTATTTGTGGAAAAATGACTTATCCCTACCTATCTTTAAAGTTCTCTTTTATGAAAAACCAATAAATAAATATACTCTCAGAAATAATAAATTTTTGCATAAACCTTTTTGTCGAACAAAGTTTAACCAGTATGGTATTGCTTATCGTGCGCCATATCTTTGGAATAAAGTTGTTTTGCCAAACTTTAATATATTTTACACTTTTCCAATTTTTAAACATAAACTCAAAAATTTAATTTTATTTTCCGATGACATAATAAGGTTCTTCTAATTGTAATTATGTACCTTTATTTAGAACTTTTTAATTGTAAAATACGTTTTATGTTAATTGTAAAATACGTTTTATGTAACGACTCTTTTTGTTTTACTTTTCTTTTTGTTTTACTTTTTATATGAAACGACTCTTTTTGTTTTATTTTTTATCTTTTTGTTTTACTATTTACTTTTACTGTTTATTTTATAAATAGATTATATACATTGTAAATAATTATGCTAAATGCTTGTAAAAGGTTCTGATGATAAGATCAGTACGATCTTCTTTCAGAAACCTTGTTTGTATTTGTTAAAGTATTGTATTACGACAAATGTAAACTTAAAATGTAAAAAAAAAAAAAAAAAAAAAAACAAAAAAAAAAACAATTTCTTTGATATAGATACAGATGATTCTCCTTTTTCGAGTTCCTTAGGAATTTTGTATTTTTCTCTGTCCTTAAGAATTTTGTATTTTTCTCAGTAATAGTTCTATTTGATAGCTAACTTTTATCATTTTTAGTACATAAAACTTCATCAAAGTATAACCGAATCGAAGATATCAGTGAAAATGTTTAGTCCGTTAAATTAATTTTCACGCAAAAGTAATTAATTTTTGAACGTTCTAAGTTTTGAATTTTAATTGATATTTTTGAGTTTTTAATGTAATATTTAACTAAAAAATAGAATTTAATTGAAGCTTAACTGAATCGAAAGATCCGTGGAAATGTTTAGCTATGTTTAATTATATTTAAGCCAAAAGTATTTTATTTTTGAGCGTTTAAAGTTTGGAATTTTTATTAAAGTATTCGAAATTTTGTTATTGTATGCGCTCAAAATAAAAGTGATTTTCAAAACAAAGTTCCTCATCAATGCTAAGGGCAATAGGACACCCTACTGATTTACAGTGTTTACTTTTTAGCTTACAAAATGTTGTTTTAGGTACTTTAAAAATTTTGGAAGCTTCACCAATCGACATGTTTTCTAGCAACATGTTTAAGGCAAAGTTTTGCCGAAGGGACCTTAAAACAGTACGAGTTAGCGAATGGTCCGAGTTAACCAGGGTACGACAGGTATGACGTATGTTTACAGTAATTTGATAGAATGTTCAAGGGAAACTGAATTTCCGTCCGACTTAGTAAAAGTCCGACTTATCCAGGGACGGAGTTAACGGGATTCAACTACATATATATATATATATATATATATATATATATATATATATATATATATATATATATATATATATATATATATATATATATATATATATATATATATATATATATATATATATATATATATATATATATATATATATATATATATATATATATATATATGTATATATATATATATATATATATATATATATATATATATATATATATATATATATATATATATATATATATATATATAAATATATATATATATATATATATATATATATATATATATATATATATATATATATATATATATATATATATATATATATATATATATATATGTTTTGTATGGTAACCGGAAAAAATCCCCCTGCAAAAAAGTCCCGCAAAATAATCCCCTGAGGAAAAACCCCTTGGAAAAAACATTTTATTTTTCAAATTATTTTTATTTATTTACATTTTTTACATTTTTTTACCAGAACATTACCAGCAATCATAAAACGTTGAACAGTTTCTTATATTTGACAGCGGTGTTACGGACGCTAACCGCGTATTAATATTTTCAACAAACCTAACAGTCTAGTTTATAGTCAAAAAAGGTCACATCTGAGGGTTGGCATTGGCAAAATCAATCACTTTGCATGGCATCTCACCCGACATTATGGAAATTCCTAGATATACTTAAAAAAAATATTCATAAACAGAGTTGAAATCCTACAGACTAAAGGAGGTCATCATGTAAAAAAAAAATTCTTATATGAAAAATAAAATTATCTTATATGAAAAACAAAATTTTTTTATATGGACCCCAAGGGCAAGTCCTTTTAGTATAACACACAAGGATACTTTGTCAAAAAAAGATACCCAGTGCTTACCCAAGTTGGATACTTTTGTAGGATACCAATCTGGAATGAGAGCTAGAGGGTTTCCTACATATATACTGTTTTGGGAGGCATCTATTCATACATAATTATCAACTCAATTCAGACTGCATGAAACAGATATAAAACAAATAATTCCTCTCAAAGTTTGGCATTTTATATACATTCAGTCACGTGACAGTTACAATGTAGCTATTACTGACCATTTTAAAATCACTGCCAAACCATTATTGTTTATGACTTTTTCTTTTTTATGTTTATAACTTTTCATCTTAGAGACTCTTATTTATTTTCTCTGGACTTCTGTCCAATTGTTCTTTTACCTCACTCTGCTATCATCTTTGTTTTCTTATGCTTCCAATAAGACATCCACTACTCAATACAGCTCTACTAAAATGCACAGCATTTACACAAAATTACCTAACACTGGCATTGAATAAGACTCCCCTCTTAAACACTACCTTTCAATACTGGAAATCTGACCAATTATTATAATTTATTTAGCACTTTCTAGCACTTATATAAAACAATTCTTTCTTCTCTTGAGACTATTACGGCCTGATGGTTCCATATAAGTGGTGAAACTTTAATAGCTTGCACTGCGAAACAATAGAAAAAAAAAAATCTTATTTGAAAAATATAATTTTTTATATAAAAAATAAAATTTTTAGATAATTTTTTTTTTCAGGGGGAATTTTTCAGGGAAGTTTTTTCCTCGGGGGATTATTTCGGGGGGATTTTTTCCCGAGAGATTTTTTCCCGGGGGATTTTTTCCTAGAACCGTTTTGTATATTTTAGAACACCTTTGTTTATTTTTTACTAAACACGTTCGTAGGTTTTAGGAATAAATTGGATTTAAAGTTATAAAATTTTTTTAAAAGTTATAAAATCCACAATTAAGTTTTTTTGTAGTTATTATTGTTATTATTAATTTAATAAGTATCGTAATAATAAGTGGATTCGCCGCAAGTCAATGGATTTGTTTTTGAAACTAATTTTTTAAACATTTAGGCTTTTATATTACTGATTATGCAAAGGAAATCAGAATATACAATCGAAACAATGTTTTTTAGGTTAGGATGCAAAAATGTTGATTTAATTTAACTTATAAAAAATAACGCTTTCTAATTAATATCTTTTAATAATTTTTTTTTAAAGTGATCCTTGTATAAAACCATTTTAAAGAAATTAATACATGTTAAAATACATATTTTTACATATTTTTTATGCAGTATTTTTGTTTTTGTTCGAATTTTGTACTTTATACTTATTATAATTTTTTTCCAAAAAATCGTCTTTTTCTTCTTGAGCGCAATTTCATTAGAACATGAAAAGCTCGATTGTAAAACAATAGATTTTAAAATAAAACTTGGATGACGAAACAATTTCTTGACGTCAATCGTTTCAATTTTCATATTAGTGATTTCAATAATAAATAATTTGTGCACTTTTTTGGTATTTACTTGAATTAAAAAATGCAGCATGCATGTGTATGTTACGACTCAGTGTATATATATATATATATATATATATATATATATATATATATATATATATATATATATATATATATATATATATATATATATATATATATATATATATATATATATATATATATATATATATATATATATATATATATATATATATATATATATATATATATATATCTTTTGACTCCTGTCTGTTAGTAAAAAAAAAAGTTACATAGTAAACTTTAAGGCTAAATATTAGGTGTTGTTTTTGATTTTTTTTTAATGGATTTTTTAACTACAGTAGAGTTTGTGTAACGGAAATAGATGTACTCACGTTAGGCTAACACTTAATGCTGTAAGTTTCGGTTGGCAAAAATCCTCGATTCGCCTATGCTTCAAAGCTATTGTTAATCGGATTGATAAGATAATATAAATGCTGTAATTTAATAATTTATTTTTGAATTAAATAATTTTTCATTTAGTCAAGCTAAAACAATGTAGTTACCAAATAACAATTTTAAAATTGTATGAACATAAAAAAACTAGATAAAAACGTTATCAATAAACTACAATTTTTTTTTTTTTTAACTTTACGTTCTATTGTTTTTTGAAATTGTATTACGTTCTTTCCCATTTCGAACGTTCTATTGCATTGATTTATCAATATCAAAATTATCAAAATTAATAAACTTTAAGCATATTCTTTATAGAGATGTGCCGGAACCAGTTTATGCCGAGTCTCCGATTCCGGGTACCCGGCTGAAAAAACCGGGCCCGAGTCCAGGTACTCGGCACCGAGTCCATTTTTTAAAAGTTGGAATAAAAATTTGTGAAATCTCTAGGGCTGAACTATTCACACAAAATACGCTTTTTATGCTAACTAACAAAAAGTTATGTGGCCGACGTACTATTTAGCATAAACCCCGCAATGTAGGGTAAGGGACCTGAGTTGTAGGGCCTAACCTTTTTTAGAAGTTGTGCAACAATTTTTTAATAACTATATTTAGTTTAAAATTATTTTTCTTTTCTGGTGGAGCGGGCCTAAATAATATTTTGTGGGGAAAGGGGCAAAATTTGAAGTTCCGCCATTGAAAGTTATATTATGGAAAGCAAAAGATTAAGAAATATAAAGAATTGCAAAAAAAGGTAGACCTTCTCAACTGTAGAGTGATTAAAATAAAACAAATTTAAACAAATAAAAAGAACTTAAACAACACTTGCTGTATCTTATTTTAATTGTTTTATTAACTTTAGATTGTAATGCACAAACATTAGGTATTCTCCGTTATCTGCTTTTAGTCTGCTCCTTGTTGCTTCGTATATGTCCCCACCAGCACTAAATAAACTTTCACTTTCTATTGATGACAGAGGTGCTGTAAGATATTTTAATGCCATCTTTTTTAGTTTTTCAAATTGCATTCCACATTTACTCCACCACCAAAACGGAGAACTTTTATTTTCTAAAAAAGGCAGAGATAAATAGTTGTCTATTTCTTGAGTAATTGCAGACCTTAATATTGTTTGCTTCTTAATTATGTCAGTGGTAACAACTTCAATATCTACTAATTCTCTTTCTGCCTCGGAACGTCTTTCACTCTGCTTTCTTCCGGTTCTCATAGAAGCTACATCTTTAAAACAATCATCAATGCTAATGAATCCATTAGATGCTGGAGCTTTTACTCAACAACATCTTGCGCTCCTTGTATTTCTTTCCATGCTTTTTCAACCCACTCCTTAATAACATTTTCATCTGGATGTTAATAAAGTAATTTATATCGTGGATCCAAAAATGTTGATTCTCATAACATTTTATTAAGCAAAAATTTATCAAGTCTTTTAGTAACAGATTTTATTAGTTCATCAATCATCGTCATAATCCCAGCGTATATATCACTTGATGAAGCTTTTTGTAATAAAACTTTTAATGCAAGAACAGATGGTATAATTTGTGCGCAAGTTTCGTCCCTCCTATCACATTTTTTTGTTAAGTTTTCAAATGGAGCAAGAATGTGAACAAGTTTTTTGACTATTCCCCATTGATAATTAGTAGGAAGTTTAATTTCATCATATACTGCTGCATAGGTGGCAAAAGGAACTTTTTGTTCAAACGTTCTTTGTAGCATTTCAAATGAACTGTTCCAGCAAGTTGGAACATCTTGTTTCATTTTGTGAGGTACAGTACTTAACTGCTGCTGAATTGATTTTAATTTTGCACATGCTATTGGCGAATGATTAAAATGTGTCGTTATTCCTCTGCATAAAGTTAAAATTTCCTTGATGGTTTCTTGGCTAAATATAGAGTCATGAATACATAGCTGCAAAGTATGGATAAAGCATGGAATTGATAACATTCCACTGATTTTTACTGCAGCCTTTATATTGCTTGCATTATCGGTAAAAATAAGATGAATTTTGCTTAACGGGATTTCAAAAGTTTCTAAATCTTTTTGTAAATACTCTTTTATATGAACACCTGTGTGCTTTTTGGAAAATGAATTACTCGAAGAACAGCAGTTTCTTGGGAAAATTTAGTTAGATCTATCCAATGTCCAGTAATGCTTAAAAATGCGATTTTTGCAGTATCCGCTGTCCAAATATCTGTCGTCAGAGACAAATAGTTTGCCGCGGAGATTTTTATTTTTATATCTTTAAAAAGTTCATCATACATGCTAGGGATTACGTTTTGGCTGAAATATGTTCTACATGGTAATTTGTAATTGGGGTAAGCATCTTTAATCAGTTCATTAAACCCCGTATCTTCAACAATAGAAAATGGCTAAATATCCAATGTGATAAGTTTTCCTATTATTTTATGGATTCGAATAGATCTGTGGTCATCAATATTCCACTGTTTTTTTTTGTGTAAAGCCTGATAATGTTACTTTGTACTGTATTGGTGGTAGAAGCAACTGAGGCTTCAGAAATAGACGGCAACGATTGAACCTTTTTTTTTTCTTCCGCAAGTTCAAAATCTTTGGAATGCTTTAAACGCAAATGTTTTACCATTGCTGTAGTTCCATAAGACTTGAAAGATTTTCCCCCTCTCGTAATTAAACTATCACATAGTTTGCACTTACTCATATGAGGAGTCGTGCTTATATCAAAGAACTTCCACGCTATACTTTTTTTTGCCATAATTTTTCTTTCAAATAAAATTTCTATAAAGATAATAAAACTAGTTTCGATATCAAAGTTTTCGTTTATTTTATATAAAACGATAATTTTTTTAATAATACGCTCGAAATTAAAATATGAAAAATGTGTATAATATTTACCTTATATCTCTACTTTTATGATTTTTGCTTGATACGAATGAAAAGTCTATCAGCGTTCGAAAGCATTATAAGCGTTTCATTCAAAACTAAATTGCTAAAAATTATCTTGTGTTCTAACAGAATAAAAAGAAGCTATTCTAAAACATTTTTTCCCATTCTTTTTATTCGTATTCTCGAATTATTTCATTTAGCGTTACAGTTTTTGTATCCGTATAAATTTTTTTGCAAAAGTGTATTAAAAAATATTTTAAGTGAGATTTTTTTAAGTTAATAGAATTTTGTGGTTATCGACTACATAACACTCTTAGACTTATATCAAGAAGTTTAATGGTTAAAGTTTAACTAAAGAAAAAATCAATTTGAAGATACCCGGTGCCGGGTACTGCAACAAAATGGCCGATACCGGGTACCCGGTAAAACTGCCGAATTACCGGGTCTCCGGGTCCGAACCGGGTACCCTGCACATTACTAATTCTTTATAAGCACGATTTTACTTCTGTTTTTAAAATTTAGTCTAGTCTGTTTTTAAAATTTTAAAGGGTTGTAAAAAGTAATATGTATGTTTTACTATAACTACCTTTTATACAATACGTTTTTCAGCGCAATGACTCCAATGACAAAACTGTAATCATCTTTTGCCAGCACACATTCATTTAGAAAACAGTTAGTATGCGATAGTATCTTAAACAGTTTTATGGATATACTTTTCCATGAAGATGTTTAATTGTGATTGAGTCGAAAATGATAATTCCGCTGTTGATATCATAAAAAAAATTATATATATATATATATATGTATATATATATAACTATATAATATATAATTATATATATATAATTATATAATATATAATTATATATATATATATATATATATATATATATATATATATATATATATATATATATATATATATATATATATATATATATATATATATATATATATGTATATATATATATATATATATATATATATATATATATATATATATATATATATATATATATATATATATATATATATATATATATATATATATATATATATATATATATATATATATATATATATATATATATATATATATATATATATATATATATATATATAGGATTGCCATATCACCGGATTTCCCTGGAGATCTCCGGATTTTGAGGCTAAAAATAAAGCTCCGGGTAATTTCAGAAAAAAACAACATACCTCCTCTTTTTAGAAGTTTCTATGAAAATCCTCTAATAAATAATAAAATTTGGAGTATTTACTAATATTATTTATTATTAGCTTTAATAGTTTATTGAGAATGCTTAAACAACGGACATTCTCTTCTCCCAATAAAATTATGTTTAAAAATGCGCGCGCATCCAAACTCGAGAAGTTTAATTTTTATAAAAGAGGTTTCCCTCTGGTTCCACCCGTTTAATAATGAGGGGGGATTTACCTTCCATTTACCATGAATTGTAAAATCTTCTTAAAACGATTTCACAGTAATTGATACAATACTCACCAACCATAACTTTTCTACTAACAGGCTCACAGACCCTATTTATAAAGCAGGCCGGCAGACCTTATTTATACTTCTGTTAAAAATATTTAGGGAAACAGAACAGTTTTTAGTATTTGACATAAATCAAAGGTCTAATTATTGTATTCATATTGTCCATCCTGTCTTGTAATGTGTTTGTTATTTTATCCCGACGCCAACAAATAAAATTATTTTCAAAAAATTTGTTTAAAGATTTGCTTTGAGTGTCTTTAAAATTCTACCTTTTGCAGTTTAAATTATAAAAAATCCCCAACTTACTGGTGTTGAAGCTAGCTTAATGATTGCTAGTGTTTCGATAGTAACTAGGCAACGTTGATGGTTTTCCACATTTTTCCACATTCCAAATTTTTATACTGCAATATCTATGATGTAAGTTTAAAATGTGGATTGCAATTGTATAAATATTGAAAACTGTTTAGTTATTTAAATAGAAAAATAAAAAGAACCTGATGCATATAAAATGTTAAATTTACGCATCTTTGTAAACTAAACTAAACTGGCCTAATAATAGAAGTCTATTTTTTAGAGCTTTATGCATGTATTTTTTTAGAGCAACATGCATATACTGATTTTTGTGTTTTTTTTTAATGGTTATACATTTTGTCGTCTTTATAATAATTTTTTTACAGTAATTTTTTCCTTTATAAAATGACTGGAGCAGGCAGAAGACAAAAGTCTTATCAATCTAGCCTCGTTGTATCATTTACATTAAAAAAATTTCTATCGTTCAAAAAAATTTACAATAAAAATTACAAAGTGAAATAATATTAATTACTTTGAAATAAAACAAATTTTCTAATCTGAATTCAGCATAATTTTAAATATAGAAAATAAAATTTATAAATAAATAACGGCGTAAACAAAAAAATTAAAAGAATAATAATAAAATAAAAATAAATAAACAAAATGCATATTTTTTTTAAAAATAAGAGAATTTGAGATATGTATCTGTTTTTATAAAATGCTTTTAAAATTTTGAATCGAAATTAATGTTTTATTGTTATTTGTAAGAATTGAGTTCCACAAATGTGTCCCCGGTATGTTATTGAGAATTCAGATTGTTTTAAGAATGTTTTGGTACCTGATAATTATGCATTGAATGCTTTGTTTTGTATTGTTGATCTATTATAAAAAAAAGGTCTTCAAAAATATTTGGCAACAATTTCTTAATCTATACAAGAATGCTATAAATATTTAATCCGTAAACATTTAGCACTCCCAGTTTTTTAAGGAGCAAATTGGCACTGGCGTATTTATTAGCATTTAATATTAGGCTACTAGCTTGTTTTTGTTTTTTTAAGATACACTTTTGCTTTGTCGTGTAATTGCTTGCCCAGGCGATACTACATAACTAATGTAGCTACAAATAAATGAAAAATACATAGATTTTAAACAATTTTTATTCAACATGAATTTTTGTTTTGTTCATAACTCCAATGCTTTTTGAGATTTTGTTTTCTATTAGATTAATATGCTTTTCAAACTTATTTGTTCATCGAGTATAACGCCTAAAAATTTAATACAGTATGTCCGTTGCAACATAGTTGTTTATAATGAAAGATCTGGAAGTCTTAAGAGTACAGGTACCAGATTTAGAAGATTTAGAAAAAAGAGTTTATTTGCTTTTAATTGTGTTCAGAGAGAGTTTGTTGGTTTTAAACCTTTTCAATGTGATAAAAATTGTCTTTTATCACAATGTTGGAATGGTTTTAAAAAACTTGAATGTCATCAGCAAAAAGATTGAAATTTAGTATACTAGATGATGAGATAATATTGTTTACATAAATAATAAACAGTAAAGGTCCTATATAGATGCCTGCGGAACTCCGCAGATAATGTATTCCAGTTGAGTGTATCTTTTTTTATAAGATACGTATTGTTTGCGATTAAGGGGGAAACCTCCTCTAAATTTACCCAAAAATTATAAATAATATTTTTAGTTATTTATACATTTTAATAAATGCAGAATTCAAAACTATTTGATTGTTTACTGATTTTCATCATTAAATCCTTCAAATTTTGAATTTTTTTTAACACAAAATTTAAATTATGGCAACGGTGTAGCACCTAATTAAAATCTCTATTAACTGATGTGTATTTTAAAAAGTTACAGTAAAATGCTTAAACGCAATAATAAAATTTTTTATTAATAAATGTAATTATTTTTTTTTAGAGAGACGAAAAAAATTGATTCTCTTGATTGATGAAGTCACAAGGACGGATCCAGACCGTCTTGGTTAAGTCATCTTAGCATTTATTAAGGTCCACAAATAATGACCAGTATAACATTAAACTTTTTTTCTAGCTTTTTAATGAAGGGCTTCAAAAACCGACAGGTATCGATGACCAAAAAAATACTCAATTGCTCCTGATGGATTCGACTCAGTGAAGTCACGCCGTCGAATGTCATTATATACCTTTACTACATTATATGCATCAATTAAAAAAACAAACAAACAATAAAATAGAATAAAATACAAAAAAATCAGAATATCCATAACCACATTGCTCTAAATATCTTGCAAAGAATGATCTTGCCGATGTATTCTTTTGTCTCCACATGCTCCACCTATGTACTGTCGACCAAAGTAAACAAAGGGATTAATTAAATGGTATAAGTTAAAAAGCAATGTAGTAATGGGGTACTGAAAAAGGTTAAACGCGTGATTGATAGCAGTTGGTAGAATGCAAACTGCAAATGAAAAACCAATTAAGAGGCAAACCAAACTAGTTTCGAGATCTTGATTTTCATTAAATAAATAGTCTGATGTTGAAACTCCTTTTGATATTAAAGCAATTACTAACACCAAGTATAATGCCAACTTGCATTACGAAATAACTAATAAAATATATCCAAAATATGCATATCCATTTTCCATTTTCATAATAAACATAGTTATAAGTGAAAATATTAATGCGATTCCCCAAGTAAAAACCAGTGTATAAAATTTGCATTTAAAACAGCTGAAAATATAAATTTTAAGCAGTAATAGTATCGCAATTACCCTTTCAATGCCAACCGATATAACAGCTGTACTTGTTGAAAAAAATAGAAATAAAAATAAACTTTCCAAAAACTCTTCTACTTTTGTAGGAAAATTGTGATTGTGTTTCAAAAATTCGAAAAGTAAAACGTCTTGTGACAACATTTTTAGGCCAGTTAGAAAGTCAGACACAGCGAGGCTTACGACAAACTGCTCAAACCGATTAGACATTTCCCCGTTTTTTATTGCGACAATTAGTCAATTTTCCATAATCAACTCCATTTTAATCTAATTTTTTTAGAATATAGAACGCATGTAGAAATATAAAACGAACGTTTATGCTCGATGTTTATAACCTTTTTTAACCGCTGACCATTAATTCTTTTTGAAAAAGAAAAAAAAAAATCTGCCTTTTAAAATAAACAATCTCTTTCTTCGTATTTCAGTCTCCAAATACCGAGAGAACTAATGTTAAAATAAAAAATGTCTCAAAATAACAAGAGTCCTAAGCATAAAATGTCTCATGATCTTTTCAGTATTCTCGGTTTTAATAGTTTTAAAAATCTTACATACGACATACTTGTTTAAGTTGTAATTGCAATGCAGCGTTTTTGCTCATTTAATTATTTCTCTTTATTACCCAAATTACAGGTAAAAAAACTATGTATATGCAGCTAATAATTTATACTCTCAGCCTAATTTAAATTTTTTTTGAAATATTTTCCTCCATCAAATTTGTAAATATCAGTCTTTTTTTTCTGATTTCCAATGTTCAAAGGAGTGGTTTGCTACTATATTGTCTGATATGTCATCATACCGACGCACAGTGGGACGAAATTCCGATTTCGTGGCCAAAAGTCAAATTTTTGAGTTTTATATTTTCGTCTTTTTACGTTCAGATCTTGTTTACAGATAGTCCTAGAACAAAATTCCGAAGCGGGCAGATATATATTTTCCGGAACCGGAAAATATATATCTGCTCAAGGGTGGCCTGGGCATCTGTTGGCATTTAGCCTCCGTTCGGTACGCACTAAACAAGTGGACCTGTCAAAAATTCTTGCCTGTTTTAAAGTGCTGTTAAACTGAAGAAACTATTTCAATTGCAATTCGGCAAAATGGAATCACTTTCTGGAGGCATTTAGAAATAGGCATTTAGAAAACTATGCATAACCTATGGTTATGCACAGTTATTGCTAATTTTAATTTTTTTAATATTTAAATCGCGCGACAAGTAAACATAAAAAATTGTAACTTTTTTAAAAATCTAAAATCGATTTTCTAATGTAGTTTTAAATATTTATCCGCGGTTATCCACCTTCTTTCAACAAGGAATTGATAGTGTATAGTGTTAAATATAACATATTAAAAAACTGGCTGCCATTGAGTGCCAATTTAATAGTGAGACAAGTTTTTATGGAGGAATGCGTGGTTCGACATTACATAACATAGATTAATGTCTTATAATGGTCATGGAAATTAGTGAATTAACATTACTTGAGAAGAATTTTTTTTGAAAAAAAATTAAGAATTGTTTGAAAGGCACCGTACAATTTTCAAAAATATTCAATACTGAATGCACAACACCTGAGAAGAATGTGAAGAATTATAATAAAAAAGGAACATGTGGGCAACCTTCGCAATTTTTTGCTTCACCTAGTGATTGATCAAAGAGTCAAAAGACTTAAGAAGTACGTTCTACTTTTTCTACAGAAGAATTTACATATGCTGCTCAAGTTGTTAAAGATGTCACGTTAACAACCCCAACAAGAGTCTCAAAATATATATCTGCTGTTCGGTCACAAAATAAAGTGCCTTTACACCCAGATAAAGCACTTTATTTAATGATCGAGAAAAGAAAATCAAAGCACTCTTATTAACTATCAAGAAAGGTAGCTAGAACCCATAAATGCAAATTATACCCATCTATTAAATAAAGCCGTAAGGGGTTGTCCACAAATTACGTCACGCACTAGGCGGAAGGGGAGGTGTATACAATACCCCTCCCCTTCTGCCTAGTGGGTAGGTAATATGCTGAAGGGGGTAGATAATATTCTGATTTTGAAAATGATATATATTTTTATTAAAATTCTTTGGTTTTAAATAAAAATATATATCATTTTCAAAATCAGCATACTATTCTACTTCTTTTGAGTACCAGGTTGATATTGTTTACAAGATAAAATATTTCAACAATATTAGGACCCGTCAAGAATTTAGAATCCAAAGAGCAACCTCAAAAACTCATCTAAAAAAAAAAAAGTAAGGTTTTTTTTTCATCAGAAGACATATATTCGAAGCTTGGGCAAATCAAATTTTAAAAAAAAATTCAAATCGCTCCACTCTAGTGGATGTGGGTTTTTCGTATTCAGTACATGATAATATCATGTTTTTCTCCTTGTACAGAATATTCACAATACTTCTTATTGCCACAAAATGTAAAAGTTTAAAATTAAAAAAAAAAATTTCTTTGAAATTCAGATAAAAATAAAAGTTTCAAAATTTAGAAAAAAATCGTCCGTTCACTTCCGTGTCTATTTTCAAAATTGTTATATTTATACTAGATACAATACTGATTTGAAAGCTTTTATTATATTATAATAAAAGCTTTCAAATCAGTATTGTATTTAGTATAGATATAACAATTTTGAAAATAGACACGGAAGTGAACGGACAATTTTTTTCCAAATTTTGAAACTTTTATTTTTATCTGAATTTTAAAGAAAATTTTTTTTTTAATTTTAATTTTTTACATTTTGTGGCAATAAAAAGTATTGTGAATATTCTGTACAAGGAGAAAAAAAATCATTACAACACGATTTAACTTTATATAAAAAAACACGGATAATATATTAACGTAACGTAACGTCTTTTCGATATTTTAAATATTTTTCGTAATTTTTTAAAATTATTTTATTTTTTTATTTTATTATTATTTTTGCCGTATAATAAACTTTACATTGAGAAAGATCATACATATGTAATAATTGGCCGGAGCAAAAAGAAGACATAAACTGTCTTATCGCCTAGCCCCGTTTACATTGACTTCATAAATCTTCAATTTATGTTACAAGTTCAAAATTAAAAAATGAGTAATAATAACTTTTTCTGGTTTAATTATTTTTAGTAATTTTAAAAGAAATATTAATAGAAATATTTAAAATCGAAGTTTTTTTCTAATAGAAAATGTTTAGACTCTCTTTTGAGTTGTTCTAAGGAGAAGTTTAGAAGAATTTTAGCTTGAACAATATTTTTAAAAAGCTTTTCATAAACGGTCCACGGTATTAAATTTGAAATGAACTGAGTTTTAAATAAGATCTTGGAATAACAAAATTGTCAGATGAAAACTTAGTGGAGTATTTATGAGATATTTCGGTAAAGTAAGAGTGAAATATATTAGGAGATAATGCATGTTTTGACTTAAACACAAAAGGCATAACTTGGTATATATTAAGTTTATAAACATTAAGTACATTAAGTTTCTTTAAAAGAGATTCACCATTAACAGTTCTATTTACGCCAAATATAATCCTACATGCATGTTTTTGTTTGCTATAAACTTTTTTGAGCTTCCATAATTGGTTCTTCCCAATGAAATATTACTATAGGAAAGATAACTATGAATAAATAAAAAAATATAATTTTTAAAGACTCCATTAAAAAATGGCTTAACTTTAGATAGCATTGAAACATTTTTGGAGATTTTAATTTCAATAGATTTAATATGATATTTTCATGATATATTTTCATCTATAATCACTCCTAGAAAGTTAACAGTGTTTATTTTTTTTTATAAAATATATTTACAATTTTATAAATAAAAATACATTATCTATGAAACATTTTTCCTCTGCGTGCGGAAGGAAATCGAAAGTGAAAAAGGTACAGAAAGTAAGTTCACGTAGTTAAAGTAAAGAGTTACAAGTAAATGCAAAAAAATATCAAGACAAACATATAGAATGATCTAATTATAATATGTATTTATATGGGCAATTCCCCATAATCATAAATAATTATAGAGATGTGGTAAAAATTTTAACAGAGAATGTGACGAATTGGCTTAACATATAGTTGTAACTTTGAGCTAGCATTTGTCTCAGCTCATATGTTTAGCTTCAATGTCCCATTTTCTATTTAACAAAATATATTGTTAACACAAAACAGCTTACAGAAAATGTCCGTAGTGTTTCTACGGACATGATATTTATATATATATATATATATATATATATATATATATATATATATATACATCAGAGTTAATAATATTTATTAATATATATATATAACTCAGAGTTTCACGCTATATGCGATCATCAGACGTTACAAACAACCATAACAAAAACAAAAATTATATACAAAAATACAATACAGTGTTAGCTTAGATGACGTTAAAGTTGCAGATAACAAATTTGTTTTCGTGGCGACATTTAGATATTAATTCATTTCGCTTATTTAATAGTTTCAAAGGTGATGTAATGATATGGTATTTTTTCCGTTAAACAAAAGTTACATAACTTTCTTCCAGGTTTAAAAGGTTCTGCCCTATCAATAATTTTCCACGTAAGAATAGGATTTTAAAATCCCTTTTTTTTCATTTCCCAGATATATTTAGAAAGTTCTGTGGCATTAGCTTTACTTTCGTATTGAAAGGAGTTCTTATGCTTGTACCAGCGATCTTTAAAGGTGTGCTCTGTTAAACCAATATAATTTAAACCACTATCTTGTGGTGTGTTTTAACATTGCAGACGTAAATTATATTTTTACTAAGACACGTACCTTGCAAAGGACATTGTGAAGGTTGCCGGCAGTTACACGTTGGAACAATTGTGTTGGAAGCATTAGATAATACTTTTTTATTGTGTGAGTTGATAATATTGGTGAAGTTTGGAAGACAACTATAACTGACTTTTAAAGACCCACTTTTAAAGACCACTTTTAAAGAATAGTTTAGATTAAATTTCTCCTTAAAAAGACGAACGATGTTTTTCTTTATTCTCTCGGATTGTGGTCCGTTAATTCCATGAAAACAACAAAGCCCATCATCTCTATATAATCCAACGGTTTTCAACCCATAGAGAATAAAGAAAAACATCGTCGGAGAAATTTAATCTAAAACTTACTATAAAAACCAACTTAAAAGTTGTAAACTTTCTTGATGTTACCTTCAACCTGTTAGAAAATACTTTCCAGCCATACAGAAAACCAGGTGACCACCCATTATACATCAACGTAAATTCTAACCACCCTCCTAGTATTATTAAATCCATACCAACTATGATATCTAACCGTATTAGCAATATTTCATCTAGCAAAGAAGTTTTCGATAGAGCAATATCGTTTTACAACAATGCGTTAGCAGCAAGTGGGTTCAATGAAAAGATTACTTTTCAGAAAAAACTTACCACACCAAAACCAAAATCAAGATCACGAAACATTATTTGGTTTAATCCTCCGTTTTCGCAAAATGTAAAAACCAACGTCGCAATAACTTTTCTAAATCTAATTGAAAAGCATTTTCCAAAGACACATAAGTTTCGCAAAATTTTTAATAAAAATAATTTAAAAGTCAGTTATAGTTGTCTTCCAAACTTCACCAATATTATCAACTCACACAATAAAAAAGTATTATCTAATGCTTCCAACACAATTGTTCCAATGTGTAACTGCCGGCAACCTTCACAATGTCCTTTGCAAGGTACGTGTCTCAGTAAAAATATAATTTACGTCTGCAATGTTAAAACATCACCACAAGATAGTGGTTTAAATTATATTGGTTTAACAGAGCACACCTTTAAAGATCGCTGGTACAAGCATAAGAACTCCTTTCAATACGAAAGCAAAGCTAATGCCACAGAACTTTCTAAATATATCTGGGAAATGAAAAAAAAGGGATTTTCAAATCCTATTCTTACGTGGAAAATTATTGATAGGGCAGAACCTTTTAAACCTGGAAGAAAGTTATGTAACCTTTGTTTAACGGAAAAATACCATATCATTACATCACCTTTAAATATGAAACTATTAAATAAGCGAAATGAATTAATATCTAAATGTCGCCACGAAAACAAATTTGTTATCTGCAACTTTAACGTCATCTAAGCTAACACTGTATTGTATTTTTGTATATAATTTTTGTTGTTGTTATGGTTGTTTGTAACGTCTGATGATCGCATATAGCGTGAAACTCTGAGTTATGTTACAAATTTAATTGTATTTTATTATTATTTTAATATAATATATATTTGCTCTACTTTTGTATTGAGCACTGTCTACCGAAAAATTACTCTTATTTCTGGTTTATATATATATATATATATATATATATATATATATATATATATATATATATATATATATATATATATATATATATATATATATATATATATATATATATATATATATATATATATATATATATATTATTTAATTTTATTTAGGTTCCCCAAGAAGTCCTTACGGTCTTATCACAGAGCACCGCGGATGAGCATTTAATTGGAAGTGTGCTACCACTGCGCCACTGTGCTACCACTGCGGCTGCTCATATTTTAAAGTGATAATATTATTTATTTTCATGGTTATTATCCCGATCACTGCCTCGGGGTCTTTTACGCAATTCCTAAACATATAATGGCATCTGCTGTTCCATATTTCACTAATGATGGTTTGAGTGAGCGTCAACAGCAGCTGCAAGGTGGAGATTTTTTCCGATAAATTAACTATTTACAGAAGAAATAGCAAATTTATTAGGGAAAATTGCTTTTGAGTTGTCAATAAGTTAAAAACATGTTTAAAATATTCCTATATTTTAATAGAGGGAGGACAATAGGTAAAAATATGAAAGTTGTCCTCGATTTTTCCGCAAGTCTTACATTTGCTGTTTGTTACGATCCGTTGTCTCTTGCTTTCGGCAAGAATGAAAGCAGAGGGTAAGCTGTTGTGTTCAGCGACATTTCTTGTTGTACGAAAAAATTATAATATGGTATAAAACATAAATAACAGCAAACGTACTAACCAATTTTCTTTTTTATATAATATTTCGGTCTGATAAGTTCAGACCGTCATCAGACTTAAAATGCCAATTTTTTAAAAACCGTTATAAAATAATAGAATATTAAAATCTTATAGAAGTCATTATAAAGACGACGTCCATAAATTTTATCTATTTTTTTATAAACTTGACATCAATAAGTTTTTTTATGATTTTCTTAAAATGCGGTCTCGAACTATTTAAAGCAACTTTAACCCCGTTATCCCTATTAAGTAATAATGGGGATTTTTTAATCTCCTGATATGTTTGTGCATAATAAATCTCAAGAGATTCTCTTATTTTTCTTTCATGATAGTTGCTGTTTATAGATAACGTTTTTGGGTGCAGCCAGTCGAATATTCCATAGCATTCTTTGCAATGTTCAGTCGCTCCAGAAGCATCCTAATTACCATTCATGCTATTAGTTTGGTGTTCTATGCTTCTTTGTAAAACTCTTTTTTTTGTTTCCCAAATATAAATTTCCCCACATGAACACGTTAGCTTGTATACCCCAGGGTTGTTATTTGGTGTTAACTTAGATTTGTTGTCACAAAGAATTGTTTTTAAATTAGGTGGTGTTGTAAAAATAACTTTGACACTATATGTTTTTGGTGCTTTTTGTAGTTTTGGTCCAAGTGTTGTTTACCAAGGTAGTTTTATTATTGTAATGTTACTTTCAAATTTTTTTGCAACTTTATTGTTAGGATCGCTTTTTCTTGAAAGATAATTAGTGGCAATTGTTTTCAGAACTGATCTTTTATGACCATTTTCCACAAACTGAATCTCGTTATAAATGTATTTTTCAAAGCAGATTTTACCCAGTGGGCACCCGACGTCAATCCAACGTCGGATTTACGTACGATTTTCATCAGCGATGTCAAAAGACCTATTCCGACGTTGTTCCGATGTCAGTAAAATGACGTCGGGCGATGTCTTTATCTCAACATCCCCTGACGTCGTTTCGATGTATTTTGACGTTGTTCCGACATCTTGTAAAAGACGTCCAAAAAACGTCGCAGTACTGACATCGATCCAACGTCGATAAAAAGACGTCGGGCAACGTCATAATATTAACGTACTCCGATGTCTTTTGACGTCTTCCGACGTCAATCCAACGTCCTTAAAACGACGTCGGAACAACGTCGTAAGACATCGCTGATGAAAATTTAATCCAAACCCAACAATATGTGTGCAATTGCGCTCTTCAATAAATATGTGAACTAAGCGTGTTTTTTATTAATGGAAAGAAGTTTGAATAATGGTTGATAAAACATCATGAGGTTTTGTATGATGCACTAGCATAGTTTTTTAACTATTAACATTTTCGAGTATACATTTTTTATAATATATAACTATTCGTTTTAATATTTATATAATATTTAAACAAAATTATTTCTTATCAAAGAAATAATTCCCAAATAGCTACAAGTATAAATTACTAAATAAACGTATTTTATAATATGTCCCTGTGGTGTAGTGGTAAGGGCGTAGTATATAGTTTGTAATAGACCGAGGTTCGATTCCTGCCTGAGGCAACGTTTTTTAGTTTTCAAAAAACACGTTGGATTTACATCGGAATGCCGACGTCGCGCGATGTCAGTTTATCCGACGTCAAATAACATTTCCATTTCCAACGTAAACCCAACGTCGATCCGACGTCGAGATCCGACGTCGCTCGACGTTCGTTCGACGTCGAAATGCCCACTGGGTAAAGATTCGTGAATATTAAACTTATAAAAACTCCAGTAATAATTGTAGGGTTGATATTTGAGTTGGGTTTTATTTGTGTGTTTGTTACTGCTTTTTTAAGATGAACTTGGTTTTTAAAAAACCAAGTTCATCTTAAGATGAACTTGGTTTTTAAACTTGGCATTTTAAGTCTGATGAAATATCATATAAAAAAGTAAATTAGTTAGTTCGTGTGCTGTTATTTATGTTTTATACCTTACAGTTCTTGATATATTGATAATTACACGAACTCATTATAGTGCAGTTTTGTTATTTTTAAGTTTTTAACAGCGAATATAGTTTTAGCGCATTTTGATAATTATGCATTTTGGCTTTGCCATTCATCGAAGTAACTATCGACCTAATCACAACCGTAATTTTATTTTACTGATTAAGTTATTTTTGTGCAAACCAATAAAATAGCAGAAACATGTCATTTTAGCGGTGGTTTTTTAAAACGAACTTTAGAAAATAAAATAAGTTGTTATAAAGAAATAGTTGTCATTCATTTTGTACAGAATCGTAAAAATAGTAAAAAGATCGAGTTGAGGAGTTTTTCGTAATTTTAATTTATTATATATTAATAATTTCTGTAAAAAACACATTTTTAAAAATAACTAACTATATTTACTAAATAATAATAGTTTCTGAACATTTCTTTGCGATTTAAAAGAAATTAAGATAAAATTTAACCTTTACTTTTTTTTAAGAACTTACAGTATCAATTTTAATGACTTTAACCTTTTATTCTTACAGATTATGATAAAGGAAGAACTTTTTATTTCGTATTTTTGTTTAGTTGCATGCTACGATTTGTTTCGCATTATCTTTCCAAACTGCAAGATGTTTCTATTGTGTACTTTAATATCTTAAAGTCATATTTTTTTAAAGGTCAAGAAGAAAAAGAAAAACTAATTTTTAAATAATAATTGCCAGACTTTCCTCGTTCTTTCTTTTTTTTACACAGTTTTCTTTTCTTCTTTTATAAGTAAGGAAATGTTTGCATTTAAAAACATCTACTACCGCATCCGGACGCGCTTAGCAGTAAAACTACAAACCGCGACATAATTCAACCACAATGATGAGTATGTGCATATGGTTTTTTCAGTATTCAGTGCATGATATAATAAATGCTTTTAAATCAGTATCGTATATAGTTGGATCCGCCTATACTAACTTTTCGATAAATACATATATTTGATTTCACTGTTTAAACGCTTCCAGGCAAATTTCAAATAAAGACCTTAAAAACCCTTGGTTCGAGTTTATTAAAGTATAATTATACATGTGTATTCAAGATTAGAGCATTTAAAACTCTTCAAGTTAACAAAAAAAAATTTAAAATCGGATCCGTTTGTAATGGCTGAAGAGGTGGTCGCGCTTAACGATATATGTTCCTATGTATGTAAGTAAGTACGTAAGTAAGTAAGTAAGTTAAGCCAAGTTAAAGTTGACAAAGTTGAGTAAAGTTTACAAATATTATTGTCCTGTTGAAAATTAACTTAACAGCAGTATGTTTGAAATATAGTCCGTTTGAAATATTTTATTTGCTAATTTCTATTAATTGTGCTTTTTGCAAATATTTTATCCCCAAGGTTAATAAAACAAATAAAATATTTTATTAACCTTGGAGATAAATATAAAACTTATATAAAACTTACAAAATTATTACATAATTTATAAAAAAAATTAAATAATAGTTTTGTAGGCCTTATATAATTAATATTATTAATTATATAAAGCCTATAATAACAACTAAAAATATTTTTCTCATTTTGTATTTGAAGTTTTTTTTAATTCCTAAACATATTTCACTTTACATTTATGAACAGGACCATAGCTCTGGTTGTCGCAAAAGATTTTATTCCTCTACTCAAAAACTTCAATTTAAAAAGCCGTCCGTTATAAAAAAAAGTATTAGGATTTTGAAAAGTAAGTAAGTTAAGCCAAGTTAAAGTTGACAAAGTTGAGTAAAGTTTACAAATATTATTGTTCTGTTGAAAATTAACTTAAGAGCAGTATGTCAAAGTCCGTTTGAAATATTTTATTTACTAATTTCTATCAATTGTGCTTTTTGCAAATATTTTATCCCCAAGGTTAATAAAACAAATAAAATATTTTGTTAAAATTTTGAAAAAGAACGATTTAATTTTTTTATAAATAAATATCCGCAACTTGTCAAGATCAAGAGAGCAAATTTTTACATTTTTGACTGATTTTTCAGCATTCAGTTTTGCATTTGGAGGTTGCTCATTAATGTAAATCAGGCACTCTGAGGAGAATTGAGCTCCAAAATCAACACCGTGAAGAGGGAATACAAAGCCCTTGGTATCAAAAACACGTTGCTTTAAGCTTTTGAGATGCCTATTTAGCTCACTCATTAGATCTTCTGGATTTTAGTTAGTACACGAGACCAGACTGAATTATGTATGTCAATAACATTTGAAACACCATCTGAACTGCATCCGATGCAATTTTCAAGAGTTAATCTAATAGAGTAGAGTTTATAATTCAAAGCATTAAAAAGATCTTCAGTTGTTGAGACCACTTGAATAAGGCCAAGAAAGTCGTTGACAACCTGTTTCTCTTTTCTGAAAAATATCTCACGCATATTGCTAGGTGCTTAATTGAACTCACATCCGTTGATTCATTAATGAGAATGGAAAACGGTTATAAATTTCTTCTTCTAGAGTTAATGAGACGACATTCTGAATTACTTTAGTGCACTTAGTGCGGTGGAGTTTTAGATGTTCCATCTGAAATTTTTACTTGACCCGGAAAATTAATCTTCATTTGAAACGTATTCAAGGGGTTAACGTGTGAAGCTGCTTTTTGATGTTGCTCTAAGCTACCTTTGTGTGGAAGTAGATTAGTGCGGCAAAGACTACAAAAAGCTTGTTCAGATGCATCAGAGCTATTTTTTAGCCAGGTAAGTTATTTTTCCCACTCACTGTGATAACTACGAGAACATTCATATGATTTTTTGTTTGGCATTGTCAATTTAAAAATACTAATCTAAAACAAAAAATCAAGTATAAGCTACAGATTGTTAAACTTAATAACCAATAGGTATGATCAATTTTAAAATTAGATATTTTAAGAAGAAAAATTAGCAAAGATAAATTAGTTGTGATTTGAATAGATTTGAATAAAAAATTAAAAACGCGTTTTACCTTTTTTAAGTAAAGTATTTTACTTTAAATTGTCTTTTTAAATGATTTTTCTAATATTTTCGACAAATGCAATAATATATTGAAAAAAAACTTTTTAAAGAAAAAAACCGAATTTTAAATGAATGGAACGAACCCAAATAAATTGTTTGAACTTTTTGAAACTCACGAGTGAGAGTTTATTCACTTTTTAAATTTCTTTGAATATCTTTTTACTTATTTTCGTCCTTTTTCTTCTTTTCATCCATATTTTTATTCATTTTTGTTTATTTTGCTTTATTTCACTTTTTTAATGAAACAAAAAAGCTTGATTAAATTGGTTTAACAAAAAATAAACCAGAATTAAACCAGATTTAATAAAATAATTCAAATAGCAAAAAAAAAAACACCTAACACTTTAAAAAAAAGATTTTAACCAGATTTTCTAAAATAATCCCAGCCGGCACAATGCGTGTCAAATAAAACCATTAGTTCCTTACACGTGTTAAAAACTTTATAAATAACGCATGCTTAACTTTATAAATGAACAGGTTCTAAACTCGTGTTAATAATTCCGTCATTTAGAGTGATCAACAGGAATTTTTATAAATAATATAAATTGCTATAGTAATTTAAGAAAGAAGACAGTAAACTTAATTAATAATAAATATGATAGATATCTCATAGTAGCGCCTACTAAATGGCAAATTTTATGTGTCCATAGGATGAGTTCATTTCTTATAAACTTATAAACTTACGAAAGTTTTTAAGTTTAAGTTCAAACATTATTAAATATTGTTCAAATATAAATTATTTAACTTAGCTGAATATTATATATTTGTTTAATATTATTTAATAAATTTATAATTCAAATTGATTATATTTTGTATTTGTAAGCTGTTATAAAAATATAATAATCCTATTCTCACAAGAAGTTGAGTTATATATTTAGTTATGTATATATATATATATATATATATATATATATATATATATATATATATATATATATATATATATATATATATATATATATATATATATAATAAGAGTTATTGTTTATGTTTATATATATGAACATATACATAACTAAATATATAACTTAAGTTATTGTCAGAATAGGATAAATATGTTTTTATAACAGCTTACAAATGCAAAACAATAAATTAGAATTATAAATTTATAATGTAAATTATAATATAAATTTATACTGTAATTGATATTAATCACAGATATCAATTACAATTTAAGAATGCTCAAAATCAACAAGCGTAAAAATTGTGGATATATGAAACGTTACATGAAAAATTATCGGGCTAGGTCAAATTTATTAGCAGAAATGTTAAACACTGATACATTGGTTGCTAATAAAAAGCTTTTAAACATTAAAGATCATTTGGATAGTGACAATACCAGTGAGAATGAAGAATTCAATAGTCCTGATACATATAAAGATGAAGATTCAAATAGTATGCAAAATGATACTGCTTCTCTGCATCTGTATGATGAAGAATGTATTTTAGAACCAGATGATGTTAGCCCTGTATCTTCAAGTGAAGATGAAATTAAAATTACTTTTAAAGAAACAACATTTGAATTTTTAACAAAGCTTGCACAATGGGCTATTGAATCTAGATTGCCACGCGAAAAAATTAATGATCTTCTGAAGATCTTGGATAATTGTGGGAGGTTCAACAAAGGTGACATCCCAAAAGATGCTCGTGCCTTATTACACACTCCTCGAACTGTTAACACCGTGCAAACGTCTGGTGGTCATTTTGCTTATTTTGGTTTAGAAAAAAGTTTAATTCAAAAGATTCTTTCTCTACCTTTTATTTTCAAAGATCGAACAGTTTTAAAATTAAATATTAATATTGATGGGGTTCCTATTCATCGTTCAAGTAATCTCCAATTTTGGCCTATTTTATGTGCTTTCCATGGTATTAATACAACTCCATTTGTAATAGCTATATTTAGTGGTTATAGAAAACCATTAAACATTAATGAATATTTAGAGCAGTTTATTGATGAAATCAACTTTTTGCAGAAAAATTCTATGGTGGTTGATGGCAAGATATATGAAATAAAGCTTAATGCATTTATTTGTGATGCTCCTGCCAGAGCTTTTGTTAAATGTGTATCAGGCCATACCTCAAAGCAAGGATGTGAAAGATGCACTTGTGAAGGCCAATCTGTAGAAAGAAGAATAATTTTTTCGAATGCAGGCGAATGTAGAACAGATTCTTTATTTCGGTTAGGACAATATCCTAAGCATTACTTAAGTAAAAGTCCTGCTCTTAATATTGATCATTTTGATGTTATTAAAGGTTTTCCATTAGAATCAATGCATTTATTGTTTCTTGGGGTTTGCAGGAGATATTTAATGTTTCTTAAAACAGGGCCACGAAATGTTAGACTCAGCCATGCTCAGCTAAATACTATATCATTACGCTTAACAGAATTATCACAATATACACCATCAGATTTTATGAGATGACCACGCAGTTTATTTGAAGTGGATCGTTGGAAAGCTACAGAGTTTCGGCAGTTGGTTTTATACACTGGTATTTTGATATTTAAAGGTGTACTTAACGATCAGCATTACGATTTATTTAAATCATTTTTTATAGCTGTACGGATTTTACACATTGATAATGATGAATATAGAAACAAGTTGTTGGGGTTTGCACGTTGCCTATTTCAAAGTTTTGTCTACAATGCTAAAATACTTTGTGGTGAAACCTTCCTTACATACAATGTTCACAATTTACTTCACATTGTCGATGATGTAGAATATTTTAGGTGTTCACTTAGTTATTTATCTTCTTTTCCTTTTGAAAACTTTTTACAATGTTTGAAACGAACTGTTCGAGATGCGAAAACTAATCCCTTAACATCATACACTAAAAGATTTTTTGAAGCTTCACAAATTCAGCTATCTACTTATGAAACAATGTTAAATATGAAAGTGTCAACAATTAGAAGAGACCAATTCTTTATTAGTAAGAATGAAAAATATTGTGAAGTTATTGGAATTTCAGGATCAAGTGATAATCAACAATTACTTTGTTTAGTTATCAATCCAAGCCAGTTAAAAAGTTTTTTTGATGTACCTTTAGATAGTAGACAGTGGGGTATACTTTGTTGTGACAGTATTAGAAAATTGAAGCGTAAAACTGTAACTTTAAATAAAGCTGACGTTTATAAAAAACTGTATGCAATGAAGTATGGCGATGACGGTTTGCTCTTTGTTCCAGTTCTTCACAAAAATGAATGCAAACAATAGTTCAATTGTATTTAGTTTTTAGTTAATTCAAAAAAAAAATTTCATTGTTACAAGTATAATGCTATTTTTAAAACAATTAACAGTTGTTTGCACATATAAATAAGAAATGATTTTTTTGTTGTTGTTGATATTATTTTCATTTATTTTAACTATTGACTATAATTTACAAAATGTTCTGTATTATTTATTTTTGATTGACAAAAAAATTAAGATTTTAGAAACTTATTACTTGCGCTGTTGGTAATAATCATTGCTTCTGAAGTCATTGCTTCACAGACACTTTATGGTTTGATTAATTTGCTTTTTGTGTGTTTTACATTTGTATTTGATGTGTTTGTTATATATATATATATATATATATATATATATATATATATATATATATATATATATATATATATATATATATATATATATATATATATATATATATATATATATATATATATATATATATGTATGTATATACAGTCTTGGAAAAAAGTTTAAGACCACTTGCGAAAAACTGAAAATTTAATGAAAAAACTATTACAGTACAAAAAATAATTGGGAAATTATTTTTTGATTATATAATAATAATTGGGAAACTGTGTTAACTAGCTATGGTTGCCAAATAAAAACTTATACACGCTCAATTTTATTTTAGGCACCAAAGTATAGCATTTTTATGTAGTGGTTTTAGACTATATATATATATATATATATATATATATATATATATATATATATATATATATATATATATATATATATATATATATATATATATATGTTGCACTTATTCTCACTTGATTTCTAGGATAAATATTGTACTGCGGTATGGAAAGAAGGGTTAAAAACCATACAAGAAAACATTCCTGTTTGTTGGATAGATATGATAGAGAAGTGTGTACGTTATCCTTCTGAGCCGGATAGACCTGTCATTCAAATGATTACAGATTGCACAGAGCCTGACATACAATGGTTTTCATTTCCACTTCAAAAAGTGAAACGTTTTAGTGGTACTAATGTTTTTGATTTTATTGAAAAGTATATATTTTCTATTAAAATGTTTAAGTTATTTTTCATAAAAATTTTATTTTATACTTCTAAAGTCATGTACAAATACATTATACATAACAAAGAGCAACACAAATAATTTATTTAATTATTTTGCTTACAGATTCTTTAGTGGAACTTGAAAATTTATATAATGTAACTACTGAGGAAGACACTGGGTCAGCAAATGTAGAGCTAATAAATACAAATAAAAACAATGATCTTCAATGTTTTTGTAAGTTTGCATATAATATTATTTCTAAAAAAATTTATTTTTTTAATTATTTATATATTTTACTATTTCAGGAAAATGTACGTTAAAATTTTTATTTAGTTAAAAAGTTTTTTTTTAAAAAAAAGATAAGGAAAATATTATTTGTGGTGGTGATTAGTGGCATTAAAGCTATAGGTTTTGTAAACAATTTCTAATATCTAGACAAAGCAAGTGTAGCTAACGAAAAGTTGACATCAATGCAGCATTCTTTATCTACTAAGAAAGGTAAAAGAAAATTTTGTATTTATTTATTTATTTTTTTTTTGCTTTCTTGTTTGTTTGTTTGTTTTTTTTTCCTGGTATTTTATTATGAATTTTCATTAGGTATAAAACATAAATAACACCATCGTGCTAAGTAATTTTAAGTATAAGTTAGTAGGAATGCTCCTGTTATTTATGTTTTATACCTTATTATAATTTCTAATTTTTTTATGTTTTATAGCTGATTATAATTTCTAAATACAACAAATGATGTTGCAGTACACTATTATATCTATTTCATTGCTTATACTTATTTTTTATAAATTGCTTGTAGGAAAAGTTCTTAAAGCATGTTATGATACAATAACAGGTAAATTGATCCATTCCTTGTTGTGGTTAATAGTAGTTGTTATAATGTAACGGTTAAATTCTTGATTCCATTATGACTTTTAAAAGTCTTAAAATTCATCAAAGTGGTTGTTGCAAGAGTTTTACGTAATTTATGGGTTGTTAAGTTTTAGTGTTTCCATAGTTAAAAGTAAAAGTTCATTATCATTATTTCAAGTTATCAAACTTATTATACCTTTCAGAAACACTGGTGGATTATCCTGTGATTCAAAATTTTTTGGAAAAACCAAATAATGGTTAGTATTCACTTTCACATTAGAAACAAATCATGACTATGATTTGTTTGTAAATAATTCTGAGAATATAGTTTACAATGATTTAAATACTTATAACAGTATTTACTTATAACAAAGGTGTATTTTTAATTAAAGAGCATTTTCATAATCCTTTAACAGACATCTCTGGCCTTATATTATTTTAGCTTTAAGAGCAGATATTCTCTTATATAAGTTTTTTAAGGTTTTTTAAGTTTATCTTCCCAAAGCTACCAGAACAGGGTGTAAAACAGGAATAAAATTTTATGTTTACTTTGATTGGGAATAAAAATTCCTCCACATCAAAAAAAAATCCATAAAAAACCTCACATTAATAGTTTTTTTCAACTATTTTGTATTTATTTATTGAGCACTTATTTGAAAATATTTTTTTAAGGTAAAAAACAAGAAGGATGGTTGGTAAAATCAAATTCACCTAAAAAAAAAAAAAAGCGGAACATAAATGAAGAAGCTGTTGGCGATTCATCTGGTGAGTTGTCACACAAAGGGGATATACATTTTATTTTAAATAATGATACATCACTTAAAAATAAAGAAGACAAAATAAATAATTATCTCCCTGTCAAGAGTTTTAAAGGTGGACGACCAAAAAAAATTCAAGTTGACCAATTTCCTATAGACATGGGAAGCTTTCAGCAAAAAGTTTTGTTTTGTTTAAGCGACCTTAAAGAAAAAATGCAACTAATCGAAAAACAACAATCAAAGATTCTTTCATTTCTATCAAAGAGTGACAATGAAGATGTAGATGATTTCGAACAAACGACTACCACCGAAGAACTTTTGGCACTCGAAAAGAAAATAGTTGACAATAAAAAAATTAAACTAATGCTTCAGAGGAAGGTGGAAGTTATAGGTTTAACATGTAAGTCCATGAGCGAGCATGTTCGTTGTTCTCTAAATGCAATTATGTCATGCAAGTTGCAAATAAATATAAATGTTATGTATGGTAATAATGTACCGTTAAAGTCATATACGGACCATTTGTCTTTGGTCCATCATCTTCCAACTTTGTATTCATTATTACTCAGATCAATATCTAATGTTTGGAATTCCTCAGAAAAAGAAACCAAACGAGTTATATCAGAGTGGCTTAAACAAGCAGGAAAACGTTTTAATAGACTACCACCATGTTAGGCTGTCAAACTTTTTATCAAATGATGATTTGAGTTATTTTAATAATAAAAGTACTTATTATTTAGTTTTTATTGTATTTACTTTATTTTAATGAGCAAACTTATTAAAAATAACAATTATTAACATACGTTGATATATAAAAATGCATATAAAAATTTATATCTGACACGTTATTAAACGTGTCAGATAAATTTTAATTATTTAAGATATAAAATTAATTTAAGTTTAATATGAGCATAATTAAAACTTAAGTTTTAATTATGCTCATATTATGCGTTTAAGATTATACTTAATTTTATATCTTAAATAATTAAAACTATAGTTTTACTTATAAGTTATAATTACAACTTATAAGTAAAACTAAAGTTTTACATGTAAAAAAAACTTTAGGGTGAGTTTCCACTCATCCGTTTTTTCATAGGAACGGGAAAAGGAAGGAAAAAATAATCACGTGGGCATGCGTATTATAAGTTTTAACTTGTCCGAAGTAAAACTATGCATGCTCACGTGATTATTTTTCCCGTTCCTATCTCGTTCCCGTAGAAAAACGAATGAGTGGGAAACCCACCTTTAAAATCACGTTCCAAACACTAAATAGAATTAGGTTTCTAACTCGTGAGAAAAGTTTACAAAATCACTGTGTACGTCACGTAATTAAAACTTGGTTTTACACGTGAAAAAAACTTTTTAAAACACGTTCCAAACACCAATTATAAAAAGGTTTCTAACTCGTGAGAAAAGTTTACAAATTCACTGAGTCAACCACGTGCTGTTCACTGGTTTTTAACACGTAAATGAAACTTAATGTGCCGGCTGGGATCCAGGAAAAATGTTTTAAGCAAGAGCTAAAAAAAGAAAACCAGATTAGAGAAATCTGGCTTAAAAAAAAAACAGATGGCAACCCTGCCTCAAGGTTTTATTTTAGGACCATTACTATTTTTAATTTATATAAATGACTTATATTTATCATCAAAAAAGTTAAATACTATTTTATTTGCAGATTTTTCTAATTTATTTTATTACAAAGATATTAATATTCTTTTTAAAATATTTAATGAAGAACTAGATACGATAAAAGAGTGGTTTATTAGTAACCGACTTTCATTAAATGTAGAGAAGACTAAATTTATCTTATTCCATAAACCTAGTAAAGCCAATATTATAATATTCGACAATAAACTTTCTAGGAACGATTTTAGATAAAAAATTTTCATGGAAATTTTATATTAAATATATTGAAAGTAAGATATTAAAAAGTTATATAAAACAAAACATTTTATTAATAATGCATCATCAAAAAAATTATATTTTTCGTTTATACACAGTTATCTTTCTTACTATAACATTGCCTAGGGTAGTACAAATCACACTTGCCTAGGGTTGTACAAATCACACTTGGGCAGATATTAACTGCATCCAGCTAAACATCCCCTGCCTTGGGGCTCTTGGATGAGTAAAGGCTAGAGATGGTGTCTCGATAAAAACACTCATCTTGGGCAGATGTTAACTGCATCCAGCTAAACACCCCCTGCCTTGGGGCTCTTGGTTGAGTAAAGGCTAGAGATGGTGTCTCGATAAAAACACTCATCTTGGGCAGATGTTAACTGCATCCAGCTAAACATCCCCTGCCTTGGGGCTCTTGGTTGAGTAAAGGCTAGAGATGGTGTCTCGATAAAAATACTCATCTTGGGCAGATGTTAACTGCATCCAGCTACTGTCTTGTAGAAGGCCTCCTAGGCAAAGACTTTAGGGGTAAGCAGAAAAATTCTGCTAACCAGCCTCGAACCCCTTCTTCATCTATTAGGCTGGCGTAGATGTAACCTGTGTTACATTGTTTCCTGCCTAGGATGATGAATGCTGGATCTCCTTGACTCTACTCATAGTATTTTGCTTATGCCTCCTTGATAATGGCTATGCAACTTTTCCTGTTATCTTCATATGAGGGTACAGCTCTAAAACTCAGTTTAATGGTTCTGAGGCCGGCTGGTAGTAAGGTTTCCCGAACTCTGTGGTAGCTCTCAGAGAGGCTGATTCCATCAACAGCTGCAAAATATCAGAGTATTAACAGTGCCATGTTGCGCATGGATGGTATCCCTGTTAATGCTTTTGGTGTGCATTGTCAAGGCCACATAAGGAGCCCTATGTCACGGCTTAGGGTTAATTAACAGGACTGAGACAACTGCATAGCTCATTGATTAGAAGGCTGTGCTCTATCTATAAATAAGTTAAGTTCTCATTAAACCCAAATCATGACCAAAGTAACCAAAAATATAAAACCTAAAAAACTATCCCCACCACCTAAATATTTTAATATATCTTTTACAAATATTCGCGGTCTACGAAGCAACTTTCCATCAGTTGAGTCTTACCTCCTGCAAAACTCACCAGACTTGCTTGCACTCAGTGAAACAAATTTAAGTTCTGCAATTCCTTCTTCAGATGTCAGTGTTGATGGGTACTATCCTTTGATTCGTAAAGACTCATATATTCACATGCTAGGTTTAGGGGTATACGTACGCATTAATTCCCCTATTTGTCGTGAAATCAGGTTCGAATCCTTTGACCATTCTTTTATGTGCTTTCGCCTAGCACCTCTTCACTCTATCACCTTTCTCTTTGTTCTTTATCGTTCTCCTTCTTCACATGATTGCACTCTCTTAGATGTTATCTCTGATCAAATTGACCATGCCCTCCTCTTTACCCCTCAGCCAATATTGTTGTTGTTGGTGATTTTAATGCACATCACACTGAATGGCTTGGTTCTAACACCACTGATCCTGCTGGCACTAAAGCCTTTAACTTCTGCGTTTCTCAATCTCTTACTCAGATAGTTAACTTTGTGACTCGTTTTCCTGACAACCCTAATCATTTACCTTCACTCCTTGACTTATGTCTTGTCTCTGACCCTAGCTTATGTTCAGTTTCTCCCTTTTCTCCCTTAGGTGGTTCTGACCATGCAATGATCTCTATAAATCTTTCTTCTCGTACTTCTTTTTTGGGCTCACCTTATCATCGCACCACCTACTACTACCCTAAAGCTGACTGGGATTCCTTTCGTGATTTTCTTCGTGATGGTCCTTGGGTGATGTTTTTTCTCTCTAAGCTGACAAATGCGCCTCCTACGTAACCTCCTGGATTCAGGTTGGAATGGAAACTTTTATTCCTTCGCGTCGGTTTCAAGTCAAGCCTCATTCTACTCCATGGTTTTCTCCTTCTTGTGCGGCTGCTATATCCAATCGTAATCATTTTTTTCATCTTTTTCAAAAGAACAACTCTCTTGAGAACAAACGGCTATTTATTATTGCAAGAAATCGATGTAAAAAGATGCTTTCTGATGCTAAACTCCATTATTCTCAGTTCACTAAATCTCGCATCTTATCGCAAAAGTTAGGCTCTAAAGACTTTTGGAAAATCTTCAACAGCATTATTAAGAAGGGTAGATCTAACATTCCATCTCTCATTCATGGGACTGATCTTATTACTTCTCCCAAGGATAAGGCAGAACTATTTGCAAAGAACTTTTCTACTAATTCCACTCTTGAATCTTATGGACATTCTCTTCCTTCCATTCCAGTCAAACAGGTTGACCCATTGTTAGACATTCAAATCACTCCGGCTTCTGTAGCTAAAGTCATATCTCAATTAAACTCGTCTACAGCTTGTGGTCCAGACAACATTCCTGTGACAGTCTTGCAGAATTGTTCTCCAGAACTTTCTTCAATTCTCTCTAAACTATTTAACAAGTGTTTGACTGAGTCTTGTTTTCCTGCTTGTTGGAAAATGGCATCTGTGGTTCCAATATTCAAAAACTCTGGAGAAAATTTTGACCCCTCCAATTATTGTCCGATCAGTCTTCTTTCTGTTATTAGCAAGGTCTTTGAGTCTTTGACCAACAAATTCCTCACATCTCATCTTGAGTCAAATAAACTACTGTCAGACAATTAATACGGTTTCCGATCCTCTCGCTCTACGGCCGACTTGCTATTTGCTGTAACTGATTTTATCGTGCATTAGATGGAGGCGGTGAGGCTAGGGCTATTGCTCTCGACATATCTAAAGCTTTCAACAAAGTTTGGCATGCTGGTCTTCTCCATAAGCTTGCTTCATATGGTGTTTCTGGGAAAGTTTTTGAGATTATCAAATCATTTTTTTCTAACCGGTTTATTAAAGTCATCCTTGAAGGCCAACACTCTTCTTTATTTCCATTAACTTCTGGGGTTCCCCAAGGTTCTATCCTGGGCCCTGTTTTGTTTCTTATCTACATAAACGATCTTCCTGACAACCTTTTATCTAAAGTAGCTCTTTTTGCTGATGACTCAACTTTATACTCCTGTTTTGACAAAAAGTCCTCTCTTTTCGATCGCCTAGAACAAGCAGCTGATCATGAATCCGATCTCACTTCAGTAATAGATTGGGGTTTACAGTGGCTTGTGAATTTCAACTCTAAAAAAACCCAGTTGCTTACTGCAAACAACTACCGTAATATGGTCAATATTCCTATATTAATGAATGGCAATCCTCTTACTGAGTCGTCCTCTTTACGTCTTCTTGGATTATCGCTTACTACTGACCTTTCATGGAAACCATATATACAATCTATTGCTAAATTAGCTTCTGCTAAGGTTGCTTCTCTTTATCGTGCTCGCCATTTCCTTACTTCTGATTCCATTCTCTACCTCTTACTTCTGATTCCATTCTCTACAAATCTCTTATTCGTCCCTGTATGGAATACTGTTGTCATATTTGGGCTGGTTCTTCTAACGATTCACTTTCTCTTCTTGACAAGGTTCAAAAACGCATTGTAAATGTTGTTGGACCTGGACTATCTGCTAAGCTTGAACCTCTTTCACATCGTCGTAAAGTTGCATCTCTTTCTCTTTTCTACAAATACTATCATGGTCACTGCTCAAAAGAGTTATCATCTCTAGTTCCATCAACTAAAATTCATTCTCGTTTTACTCGTCATTCAGCTAAGTCTCATTCGTTTACTGTATCTGTCCCTGCATGTTCTAAAAACTTTTATTCATCTAGTTTTTTTCCCCGCACTTCAATCCTTTGGAACTCTCTCCCATCTTCATGTTTTCCTGACTCATACAACCTTCAACTTTTCAAGTCTTCTGTCAACCGTTTCCTTGCTCTATAACTCTGTTTTTTTTCCCTAGTAACTCCTAACTTAATAGTGGTTGCTTGCAGCCTTGTTGGGAGTGAATGCAAATAAAAAAAATATATATATAAAAAATTTTGTAGTAAACAAAAATATGCTTGCGGGATGATATTTGGAGAAAACAGAAATGCATATTGCGAGCCTCTCTTGCGTGAACTTGAAATACTTATAAACTTAACATTCATCAAGTGATGCTATTTATGTTTAAAGCAAAGCGTGGTTTATCGCCAGTAACATTTCAATCGTACTTTAATGAAGTTTTTCATATATATCCTACTAAATTTTCAGAAAATAACTTTGTTATTCCCATAAACCCATCTTATAATAAGTTCTTACCAAATTCGTGGATCTTTTGTTTGGGAAAATTTTCTTTGCATTTTTAATGATAAACTAGAATTCGTCTTAAACTGCACAATGGAAAAGTTTAAGGCTGATTCAAAACGCCATTTACTAAATATGGACTTCTATATATATATGATTTCAAATACATATTTTGAAAATAATTTAATTGTTGAATCAAAAAATTATTTTTAATCTGTACTACGTTTCTTTAACTTTTTTACTACATTTTTTTAACTTTTTAATTTTGTTTGTTTTTGTTGTATTTTTGTTGTGCTTTTGTTGATATGAAATAATTAGTAACAATTATTTAGTTATATGTCATTATTTATAATAAAACACAACGTCATTTTAGTGGATTGATAACTTCTTGGTTATCTACCTTTTGTTTCATTTTATTACTTCAATTATTCCGTTGAAATATTGTAGTTAAAAATTTCCATTTTTCATTTTGAATGTTTTTTTTTGAAAGTTTTTTTTTGTATATACTATTGTATTGATTATTTATTTTAAATATATATATATATATATATATATATATATATATATATATATATATATATATATATATATATATATATATATATATATATATGTATATATAAAAGATACATCCAAGTAAATACTTGTCATTAACAAAATAAATAACTGCCCACACTTGTCCTAATCTACAGGGAATTAGAACAGCATCATTTAGTTCATACTAAATAATGCTGTTCTTATATACTATGAACTTCATAATAGTCTTATGAGTTGTCTATATATAAACAAACACCACCACGTTTTCGTCCGTCTGATCTGTCTTTTCTATACAGATGGTAACCTTCAATGTTTACAACTGAATTACTTTTAGACCATGTCTCAGTCAGAGAAATTACGTTTGATTTGTATTGTTCAATTACTACTTTGAAATCGTTTAACTTGTTGTCGAGAGAGGTAGCATTAAGGTATAAACATGACAGCTTTTTAATTTCATTGCTACCTGACACTGAATTATGTAGAAATTTATAGGTCTGATTTCTTTTTGAATTTGATGATCTTATTGCCTTTTCTGAGGTTAAAGTCTTGGAGTCAATCAAATCTGGACTAAAGTAAATATCTTTATGTGCGACATTACTTCTCAATTTTTTAGCTGATGCTAATATTATGTTGTGAAGAATATACTCAGCTAATTCAACAAGAATTGGACCTGGTTTATTAGTTTTAGATCTCAGCCGTCTGACAAATTTTGGTATTATATTCTCTTGATTTATGAGCTTAAAAATTTCATTTACTTTTGACTCGTCTTTTTTTGATTTCATTTTTATGCTATCTTTAGTTGATTCGGTTACTCCATAAATAATGACATTTTTTGCTCTTCTTTTTCTTTCGTCTAACTCATTAATGGCTACATTTGTTACCATCAGATGTTCTATAGGCTTCTTTTTTTGTACAACCTGTTTGACAATAAGCGACCAGTCACTAATAAACTTGCTTGAACTAGCTGCTATATTTATATCTTCAGACTTTTAATGTTTTCATCATTTTCAGTTTTTGTTGCTTCTAGTTTTATCACGCAATCAAAGAGTTCCAAAAAAGCGTTAGAAAGCTGGCTACACCAGAAATGAATGTCTTTTTTTGTCTGAGAGTGTGAACCGGCACCCAATTTTGGGCAATTGTCTTGTTTAAGAAAATCTAAATTCATTCCTTAACTGATATTGTCTACTTTCTTGATTAGAGGGCTACCACCCTAAATAACAGTGGATTACCTCTTGTTGTGGGTTTATTAAACCTTATTACACAGGGACTAAAGTATGTGTTTTTTTCCGTGTATATATATATCTATATATCTATATATCTATATATATATGTATCTATCTATCTATCTATATATATATACATATATATATATATATATATATATATATATATATATATATATATATATATATATATATATATATATATATATATATATATATATATATATATTTATATATATCTACATATATATATATATATATATATATATATATATATATATATATAAATATATATATATATATATATATATATTTATATATATATATATCTACATATATATATATATATATATATATATATATATATATATATATATATATATATATATATATATATATATATTTATATATATTTATATATATATATATCTACATATATATATATATATATATATATATATATATATATCTACATGTATAAAATGAATAAAACCATAGCTATCAAATCACATTTACTGGTCGTATTGATTCTATTCAAGTAGATCTCTAAAAAACTATTATTACAAGAGTTTCTAAATATTGAAAATAAAAATGTCTGGAGCTGAGAGATAAAAAAAATTCAGAGAAAAATTAAAAACCAACAAAAAATACTGCATTAAGAAAGTAAAGAGGTTGAGAACCATATGAAATCGAAAAAATGCTAAATGAATACCATGGAATTGGCTTTATATAAAGGTAAAAAGCCGAATACGGAAACAAATAATTAAACAAAAAGTTAAAGAACATAAGTCACTTATCTTCATCTCTTCTGTGCTCTATATCCTAGACAGAAAAAAAAATGGACTAAAATATTTTATAATAATTTTTACTACATGACTTATTAGAATAAAAGATTTGAAAATGAAAAACTTTTTTCATCAGACTAGAGGACTTTTCATGTAATTTCAGTTAAAATTGTCATGCTGCTAAATATAAAATAAACACATTAAAACTTTCTTTGATACCTCTTATCCGATTAAAATCCATATGCTTTTTTTTTTTTTTTTTTTTACCATATAAATTTATTCAAGTCGTAAAGCATAACATATATACAAATAGCAGGGGCAAGAAGAAGACATTTTAATAAATAGTGATAAGACATAAGACAATTTGTCTTATCACCAAGCCCCTTAATCTATACCGTAAATATAAAATAGCGTAATAAATTAAAAAAAAACGTAACACAATATAATATAAAACACTTTCTTAAGATTTTATAAATAAAAATAATAGTTCTTAATGTTCTTTAACTTTAACTTTTTAGTTTTGTATTGGTTATGAAAAATTTAAATACAAATTTAAAGAGAAAAAAAAAAAGAAAAAAAAATGTTTAGCTTAATAAAAACTCTATTATTAAAAAGCATGCAGGCAAATACGCATAATCCTGAAGCTTTCCTTTTACACCAGCAGATACCTTAAATTATCTGGAGAACTTTTATAAATCATAAGTTTTTATAAAAGAAGAAATGAATCAGTAACAAGTGACACGATCCTTTCTAAGATCGTCAAGCTGATAATGACAAACCTATAATTACTTATTAGTAGCAATCATTAATACTTCAGAAAAAGCTGAGCGCTGCGTCGTTCATTAATAGTTTTTGCTTCAATTTGTTTTTAAACTCATTAAGCGTTGCAATTTATTTAAGTTCTTTTGTTAATATTTTATTGGTCCTCTTGTATAAATTGAAAATTCAGTCGCCGCAAAATACCTTTTGGGTTGAATGTAACTGTTATTTGAAAATCTGTTTAGATATCTGTTCTGATTTATTTTGAATAGAGCGTAGAATATTTTCGGAGATATATTCTTATTAATTTTGAACATAAATAAAAGAAGATGATAGATATTTATTTGGTAGACATTCATTATATTTAAATTAACAAATAATTCTTGGGAATGTATAAAACGGCCCACACTGGAAGTGATTCTGATTGCATGTTTTTGTTTGTTAAATAGTTTTTTTATTTTATTTTTATTTATACTGCACCAAGCAATGTTTGCGTAATTAAGATGGCAATGAATGAATGAGAAATATAAAAGCTTTAAGCAAGTTGGATTTAAAAAAGGCTTTGCACTACAGAGTAGGCCAATGTTCCTTGAGATTTTATTTTCAAGATAATGTATGTGATCTTTCCACGTCACATTTTCATCAAGAAGTACGCCAAGAAATTTTAATGTGGTTTCTCTTTTTATGTCCTAATTTAGCAATACAAAGTTTTGGAAGTTTTAAAGGAATTTTATCTCGATCGTGAAAACGATGGAAAAAATGTATATTTTGTTTTGATTACATTTAGAGATAATTTGTTTGCATTAAACTATTCAGTAAGATTTAATAGCTCTTTGTTTACTGACTTAAACAGAATATTTATATCGTTATGTGCGTAAAATAAATTTGTGTCATCTGCAAATAAAATTGTATCTAGTTCAGTACAAGCATTGCTTATATCATTAATATAAATGAGAAATAGGAGTGGTCCCAATATAGATCCCTGAGGAACCCCAAATGCTATGTTCATATTGGTCGTTTTACCTTCATTATAAGAAATGTGTTGTTTTCTATTTGACAAATAGCTTTTAAACCACGCAATATTTGTATGTTTAATACCATAGTTTTCAAATTTTGTTAATAAAATGTAATGGTCAACAGTGTCAAAAGCCTTACTGAGATCAATAAATACACTTAATGTATATTTATCTTCATCAAATGATTTAAAGATATCATGAACAAGATGAAAAATGGCCTGATCAGTAGAGTGCCTCTTTTTAAACCCAAATTGCTTACTATAAAGAATATTGTTTGCATCTAGAAAGGAATACAATTTTTTATACATAATGTGTTCTAATAATTTTGAAATGCATGATAGTATGGAAATAGGTCTGTAATTAGTGATACTAGTCAATCTCTTTATCAGGAAAGATTCCTTGTTCTAGAGAGAGTGTAAATATATGCAAAAGCGGGGTTTTTATATATGGTATTGATTTAATTATTACATTAGTGCTTACATCATCAACTCCATTACCTTTATTTGGTTTAAGTAAGTATACAGCATCAAAAAACTCTTTTTCTGTTAGCATATTATGGTCCATTGTATTACTATTGGAGTTAAGGTACGATTTGAATCAAGTTTTACTTTTTTCTACTTTTGATGCTAAACTTGGACCTGTGCTAACAAAAGCATGGTTAAACGACTTAGCAATTATTGCATCGTTACTAATTTTACAGTCATTTATAATTAGTTTTTTTGGTCAGCAATTAGTATTCATATTTTTTTTACTAATAATCTCTTTCATAATGTTCCAAGTTTTTTGACCGTCATTTTTGTATTTTAGTAATTGGCTACTTTAGTAAAACTTTTTTAAGCGCTGTACAACTGTCACAAAAAGACGGTTATAGTTTTTATAGTTTGTTTCATTTTCAAAACTTCTTTTTTTAATGAACTTTTCATACAATCGTTGCTTTTTTTTGGAAGATTTTATGATTCCAGGTGTTATCCAGGGAGTTTTTAGAATAGTTTCAATCTCCTTATCACGACACCATGTTTCAGTTGGACATATAATTTGAAAGATAATTTTGACGCCAAACAAAAATTGTTTAAATTTCTCAAAATTTCTGTTAGCATATTATGGTCCATTGTATTACTATTGGAGTTAAGGTACGATTTGAATCAAGTTTTACTTTTTTCTACTTTTGATGCTAAACTTGGACCTGTGCTAACAAAAGCATGGTTAAACGACTTAGCAATTATTGCATCGTTACTAATTTTACAGTCATTTATAATTAGTTTTTTTGGTCAGCAATTAGTATTCATATTTTTTTTACTAATAATCTCTTTCATAATGTTCCAAGTTTTTTGACCGTCATTTTTGTATTTTAGTAATTGGCTACTTTAGTAAAACTTTTTTAAGCGCTGTACAACTGTCACAAAAAGACGGTTATAGTTTTTATAGTTTGTTTCATTTTCAAAACTTCTTTTTTTAATGAACTTTTCATACAATCGTTGCTTTTTTTTGGAAGATTTTATGATTCCAGGTGTTATCCAGGGAGTTTTTAGAATAGTTTCAATCTCCTTATCACGACACCATGTTTCAGTTGGACATATAATTTGAAAGATAATTTTGACGCCAAACAAAAATTGTTTAAATTTCTCAAAATTTTTTTGGATGCTCCTAATATTAAGGTGTATGGCAGTCGAATATATGTCAGCAGTAATATTTGAAATATCTGAACTGAAGTAGTAAGGGCTTACGTTTATCATTTCCACTTCATCATTATAAAATTTAATATCTGATTGATTTTTTAACGGTGTATATTTGTTTATTAGGAAAGGTTCAAGATTACTTATGCCAATATTATTAAAAGCATCATTATCAAATTATTCCTAGATAATCGATTAGTTTCCATTTTAAAAATATAAAATTAAGATAGAATAAACAAAAATTATTTACTTTTTCTTTAGGATCCACTCACGAACGATAAGTTTATCGTAAGATATTGTCGCGAATTTGCCAAGCTCTCGTTCCTTTTTCTGTCGCTCTCGTAGATCTTTTCTTATTTGCATTGTTTCAGCGCAGTAATCTTCATTAACGTAAATATTTTTTCCTTTTAATTTATGGGCAGTTTTTAAAATCGCAACTTTATCTTTATAATTTAGAAGTTTAATAACAATTGTTCTTATCTTTTTTGAGTCTCTAATCCCAGTCCTATGGGCCCGTTCAATTTTTATATTTTTCAATCCAAGTGAATCTTCGAACATTTTTTGCACTTTTAATTCAGTCTCTTTCCACTTTTCATTTTCACTTTCTTTTAACCTTAAGTTATTTCTCAACTCTTAAGTTATTTCTTCTTGAGCGGTCTTCTAATTCCCTAAGCTTTTTATTTTTGCGACCTCGCTATTATCTTTGATCTTGTTATTAATTTCTTTGGTTTTTTTTTAGTATTTCTAATTTACCTGAGATAATTTCATCGTTTGTGTAAATGAATTTCTGCATTTCACTGCATTCGGTTACCAACATCGTTACAGATTTATTTGTTAATTCAAGCTCCTATGTAATGTTAATTACTTTATTTGAATATTATCTTTATCGTTCTTATCAAGTCGTTCAGTAATAATTTTCATGTTTGCAGCTGTTATTGAAGCAAATATTTTTTCGTGGTCTTTTAATAGTTTTCTAGTTTCGTTAAGAATGTCGATTTTTTGCTTTTCAAGCATTTTAGAGAATCAATTTTCGATACTTTTCATATCCATGATAAAAATTTAAACGATACCAATAAAACTCAGAAAATAGAAATAAATAAAAAAAAAAGCAAAAACATTAGTTTCAGAGATAATTTATTTTTTCTTTGAGAAATTGTAATAACAAAAAACCGTCCAAATAAAACATTCTTGAGAAAGAGTTGGAACCGACTATTCCTTGATGCTATTTTAAACTGAGATTAATTGAAATCAAATAACTTTAGTTTAATGATGGTAGTTGGCCAAAACAGTATCAGCCGGTAATAAATTGCAAACGTGAAGACATTTTAATTTAGTTCGTAATATTGGAATTTTTTTTTTTTTTTTTTAATTAAATCTTCGCTTCCATTTAGGCTGCAAGCAACCACTAATTAGTGTTGGAAGTTACTGGAAGAGAAAAGATGAAAATTGTATTGGAAACTAAAATAAAGCTCATTTGAAAATCTTAAAATATCTTTATAAAAACATTTTGATCACGCTTCTAATAAAAAATACCTGAAACTGAAGTGTTCTATTTTAAATTGCATTTCAGGAAATCCTTCTGGTAAGATTTTGCTTTATCATTTCATATTATTTCAAACTATAACTATTGCTATCCGACTTGAGACAAAAAACACTATGATTTGAGAAAACCAGAATTTTTTTATCGTATTATTTTAAAATTTTTTTATAACTTTGATTTTCGATAGAGATTTCAAGATGCAAAACAACTCATAATTAAAATATTATTTAAAAAAAAGTAAGGTATATTTAAAAATTGATTACAAAAAAAGTCTTCAACTAATAAATACATAGCAATAACCCACAGGGGTAAAATATGGTACAAAACAAGTATCTACCGTTGGTAATATACATGTTTCATTACAACAGTTCACCACATGCAGAATATTCATTATAGAAAAAGATTGAAATTTAAAGTGCTATTCCAAAAATTAATTAAATAAAAAAAATATATATTTGGATACGTTTATAAATATATGCATATATAAACTTGTTAGCAATAATGAATATATTTCGTATTGAACAATAATATTTCTATATAAATATCAGATTAAAATTCGTTCTCGACCATAAAATAGGACATTAAAAATCATGGTAAAAAAATTCATAAATTAATATATACATTTAAGAAACTATTAAAAAAAACTAATTACTAATTTTGTATATTTAGTGAGAAGATAAAATTAAAAAAAAGTATAAAATTTAAAAGTACAGGTAAAGAAAAAATAATAACCCACAAACCCATAAATCTACCATAAAGCCACAAACATAATTCTTTAGAAAATTTTACAGCACGTATAAAACCTTATTTGGATATAATTGTTTATATACTATTTCAAAGACTGTACACGAGAATTATTTGTTTATTTTTCAAACAGCACTCCTCAAAACGCACTATTTATAGTCCACTCACATTTACAATTTAACTAATCACTTTTTACTTTCGGCGAGATTAAGTATTTCGCCGATTATCGAAATTAAGTTTGTATTTTTTTCGTGAAAAAAAAAAAATGATTTTCGCGTCGCATTAATCTCTTTAATCTAAGATTCATAGAGAAAAAAAAAAAAAAAAAAAACAACTTTACTTTTCAAGTATTAACGGATTTGTTTGCATAATGAGTGAAAGTAATTGTTCGATATATTGCTTTAGTCTGTGGTTTTCGCTCTCTTCGGAGCGAAGTGCATCTAGAACATCACATTTATCAGCAGAAACTAGCTCGTCAGCTAAAGATTTGCGATTCTAAAAAATCAGTTTTAAAGATACTTGAGCAGAACGTTTTTCAAAAATAAAACTTAAAAATTATACTTTGGCATTTTCTATGTCTCAAAGAAAAAAAAAATTTGCACGTTTTTACCTGCAATATATGAGAGCTTTGCTGAATTAATCGTGCATTAAGTTCGTCTTCTGACATTTTAAGTGAATCATTTTCCTTGGAACGCAAAAGGAAATACTAAAATACTCTTTCATTTTAAATAGCAAAAAAAAATTATTCAAAAAGTGAGACACGAACATAAAAAAAAACTAAAACATTATTCCAAATTAAGACTCAGACGTAACAAAAAACATCACAAAAATAGGAAACATCCATAAGAAAAAAAAAGACAAAACAAAAATTACTTTTTTTAAAATTTCGATTTGTTTCAGTAGATCCTGCCTCTCGTCAAAGTTAACAATGGCGGCATTTTTCATATATTTTAAATTTTCTATTTCACGCAATAACGCTGATACCTCATCTGTTCTTTTAACTTGTTCCCGTTCTAATTCGTCGTTTTTTAATTTTAGTTTGTATCTTAAATGTTCGAGTTCTTTTTCTTTATCCACAATTTCGTTTTGAAGTTTTTCTATGTGCTTTTGAGCAAGTCTTCTTTCCTTAATTATTATTTTACGTATTATTATTTTGTTCACTATTGTATATAATGCATATACATCAGGTACACAATTATATGTGCATATACACATTATGTGTTATGTAATATAATTTGTACATATAAACATAATGTACATATAATTTATGTACATATGTACGTAAATTATATGTACATTATGTGTATATGCACATATAATGTTTATATACATTATGTGTAATATACACGTAATGCATATAAACTTTATACATGTATATGTATATGTCTTAATACATTTTAAATAAAAAAAACATTATACATCTGTTTATATATAAAAACAATGTTTATACAACATTTCTAAAAGTTGTTTAAACATTGCTTTTACTTCGTTTTTATATTGGTTTTTTGGATAAATTTTTTTATTTTTAAAGTTTTTTTTTTTTTTTTTTTTTCTACAATTTATGAATAAACAGATAATGAATTTATGAATTATGACATTTACAGATAATAAAACAGATAATGAATTTAGAAATTATGACAATTTATGAATAAACAGATAATTATGAATAATCAATAAGTTTCCTTATCGATTTCTATCATAAGTCAAAAAGGAAACTTGTCAATAATGGTTATGTTCAAAGTTTTAACAATAACGTAAAAGAACAAAGGAAATAACTCATAAATAGTTTTTTCATAAATAATTATGAAAAAACTATTTATTTTTTTTTAATTAATTTTATTTTATCGCTTTACCTCATCGTTAATAAATTACTAAAACATTCTAGTGTCTACATAAAATATTGAAAAGTCATGTTAAAATTCATAAAAATTTACAAAATGTATAAATATGTTTTCTATTTGGAGAAACTAAAAATGATATTTAAAATGCAAGGAAATATTTTAAAAGATATAATCACCTCCAATGAAGATTCGATTTCTTTCCTTAGCATTGGTTCAATTGATTTGAGATTTTCTATCTCTTGCTGTGCCTCCAAAAACCTTACAGATACACATTATGTAAAAGTTATAAATCCATTAAATTTATTTTCAGCAAAAAATTTATACCCGTAACAAACTGTTTTGTTAAACACACGTTTAGTGTTTAAAACTTGTCAGCATTTATTTATAAATATAAATCGGATTACCACATAAGTATTAATTAAAATAACATGCGGATAATTAAAGATATCTCTTTATATTGCAATGAAAAGCAAACATAATTTTAAATATTTGAAAAAAGAATAAATAATTGAGTTAAAATCATCAATAATAAAAAATTAACATTTAAGAAAATACCTCATTTGTAAATCGTCAATTTGGTTGCTATGGTCGCGTTGAACTTTAAGCTAGAATATAAATTACACAAAAAGTATAGAAAAAATCTGACACAAAAAGAATTTTCGGCGAATGGATTAACCAGACAGGAAAAAAAAATTAAACAATCTCCGTACTAATTCCTTTCTATACTTTTGACTCTCCTGTTCAACAACTTTAAGCGAGATTGATTTCTGGTCATTCAACTGTTCCTCCAAACCATTGATTCTATAAGAAAAGCAAAAAATAGTTATCAGTACATATATAAACTACACCAAACAATTTTTTTAAAACTAAGTAAAACCTTTTTTGGATAACAAAAATACCAAATTGTTTAACTCACGTTTTTCAGCATTTGATGATCAAAAATATATTTAAGACATTATGATTACAAACTTTTGTGTCTCAAATTTTCTTCTATACTTTTGTAGATATTAAATTAAAAAAATTAGATCTTTATGATTCTTTTCACCATTTTTTTATTGTAAATAAACAATTGCATTTGCTTGCGATATTTATTAGACGGAATCAACTTAAAGCACTTGTTAAGTGTTTTAAACAACATGAAACATTGAGAAAATTTATCAATCTGAATATTTAATAAGATTCTTTAACATAGTTGAATAAGAAAATATTTATGAATAGAAAAACTCGGATTTGTTTGATTAATTTATGAATCTTTAATAATTATTGAAGATTTTCAAATATGTTTATTAAAACAGCAACCACTCCCCCTCTTGAACAAACTTTTATGGATAAATACTTTTATTCTCCTCATGTAATTAATACTTTAACAAATAAACATTTTAATACTAAATAGTAACACAATGTAAACAAAACTTATAACTTTGAATAATGAATTATGCTTTGAATCTGAATATGAACTCTCCTAATAAAAATCACCAGAGATCAAGGGAAAATCACCAAGGATGAATGAGGATGAATGGAAAAAAACATGCTAACCACAAACAATATTTTAAACATAAAAATATTCAAAAAAAAAACTGTTTTCAAAATATATTTGGATCAAAAATACTACTATCAAATTAATTGGCCTATTCTGAAAATTGTGCCAAACTATAACAATGTAATCAAAATATGTATGCTATGTTTGCAATAATAATTTGAAAAATTATCATTTGGATCAAGAAAATTTATTAAATAAAAAATAGGAATTAATATAAATCTGTAGACATGAAGTGACCTTATAAAAGATTGTTACTTGCAGTATGTTGAAAAAGTAGATATGGAACAATTGTGCAATGGTATTTCTAGCTGTATTCATCTCTTTAGGTTTGTCTTTTTGAAATTACTTTGACTGGAAAATGCCCTCCTGTAAACTTTCTTCAATTACCAACATAAAATTTGTCTAAGATATTGGCTAATGTTCATTGGTATTAAGCTCATACAATAAATAGCTATTTCGTATTGCACTCCCAAAAAAATAGTTTTTTTTTTACCATCTTGGTATATCATGCATAACATTTTCTATATTAGCAAACCTCCTTGTTTTTTAAATTCAAGGCAAATTTCTGGCAGGCCTTTCCTTCTGAATCTGTACCTGTTGCTCTGATGTATATATAGAATCTATAACAGTTGAGGAGAAGTTTAATAATTGTCAATACCAATATGATGACTTAGATGGAGAAGATTAGTTTTACGCAAAAGACAAAAAACTAAACTGTAAGTCATACCATTGGCACTGTCTAAAATATACCATAATATTATTATGCATATACTGCATATATATGTACATATATTGGCACAAATGTAGTTCCTTTACCATGGTCATTACTCTTATATATACTAATAAGAACTAAACAAATCATAAAAGACAAACTCAAGGTTGTAATTTTTGGATAATTCAAATTATACATTTCCATTGTCAGAAAATTATTGAAATTAGCAATATATGGTTCAAGAATTATTTGCATTTTAAATATTTTAAAAATGTAAATATTCCTTAAATGTTCATACTAAAAATAATTCTGGGTAGAATATATCCATTAAGAAAATGACAATGATAGAAGTGATAGTGTATGTTTATATATATAAATTCAATAAATTTATATGAGCTGGTTGACACTAGTCTCAACATTAGCAAAATCAAGCAAATCTGGAGAAAAAAATAAAAATTTGGTTTTCTCTATAGGCCAAACGTTGTTGATATGGTCTATTTTGCAAATCCAAGAAGATATAGTGTATAAAAGTAATAATCATTTTTTGCAGTACGTTTGCTACACAACCTTTTAATTATAAAAATGACCTTTTTCCAAACTAAAACACTAAGCAATGACAGAAATTTCTAGAAGTGACCATACATTAACTATATATTCTTTTTTTCCAGTATTTTTAATCTCTGCTGATGAAGCTGAGCTTTAGGACACAAGAATTTTGTTAGATTTTAGACATAGGGAATTTTGTTAGGATCAAAAATTGAAACACCAAAATCTCTTTCTGATGAAGTTGCTTCAAGTTAAACTCTGTTAAGATTGCAATTTGACGGTCATCAATAAAGTTAAGATAAGCTATTTGGATTGGTATATATAGATTGGTTGACTTAAAATTAGCTTATATTTCTTAATATAAGCTATACAATGCCAGCTAAACACTGCTAAACAATGCTTTTAGTTAGCAGTGTTAACAAAACTTGGGATTTTATTGTCGCCTACATATATTTTGCAAATTAATTGGAAAATGTATGAAAATGAAAAATAAATGTTTATAAAACAAAAGAAACGTTTTTATGGAATGAATTTTAGAATTTCTATTGCAAATACTTGTTTGCGTATGCAAGTGTGTTTGGAAGAGGTCCAGTTAAAAAAAACCACTGATTTTCTTGAAAAACCAAAACCCCTGAGAAAAATCTGCATAACAGAATCTGATATTGAACAGTCAATAATGGTTCTTTTTAGTGATGAAAACAAGTTTATGCAGTTGGAATCAGATGGAATCAAGTTTGTTTGAAGTCCATTAGGCACAAAATAAGATCCTAAATCATAACTGTTTACCATAAACATGGAGGAGGTAACATAATGGTTTCAGGACATTTTAGTCAGAACAGTGTTGATCTGCTTATAGATATACTGAACTATTGATCAAGAAATATAAAAAGACATTAAAGCATTATGTTACTTTATGCAAAAGATAAAATGGCTCCTGGAAGGATATACTATCAGCCATCCCAAACACACAAGCAAACCAGTTCAAGATCTGTTCAAAAAGAGTGAAGTTTGTGTTTTGAAATGGCTATCCTAATCAATTGACTTAGTTGAGATTAGATGCCATTGATCATTTAAGGGAACATGTTGACTGTGACAATCACTGTTGACAAACATCAGGCATCAAACTTAAAAATCATGATAATTTATTCAGAAAAATCAAAGAAGTAAAGCACTTAATTTCTATTGATGTTTGCATTAATTTAGTATGTCTTGTAAGTGCAAAGCCATGTTTGATTGTAAAGACAAAATAGTAATGTGATTTTGAATTTCTAATATATTTTGATCAAATATTGTTAAAAAATCTCTACTTTTTTATGTATAAACTCTTTTCCTGCAAATTTTTAAACTCATCAAAAATCATTATTTCTTTAAACAATTAAATTATTATTATTAAATATATACACACATATATTTGTGTATATACATACACATATAATTACATATATTAAGCACTGGCATTACTGCATTTGCATACTCAATATCACAATTGAAACTAATCAATCTTAATTATCTAAAAATCACTGTCAAAATTTATCGCATAATTGTATTTCGGTAATACCAGTGCCTAATATATATATAGGGGAAGTTTGTGTAGCTAGGTCTGAATTTTCTTCAATGCATTGCGCATTCAATGCCCGAGACATGTTTAAAAATGGTGTAACTAATATGATAACATCTCTATACAAATACTTTGTATTGGCATAAATATATTGACTTAAAATATAAAAGTCTGTCACAAGGTTTTGAAAATTAGTGACCCTAGAAACAACGAGCTTTTTTTTTGTTGTACCTAGGGTCTCTTAAAATTAGGTTTAATTCCATAATAAATTTACAACAAAAAACACATAAAATTTGATTAAAAATTTATTGAATCTTAGATTTGTTTTCAACAAAGTTATCTAGTGTTAATTAATTGCAACACTTAAATAAATAACAACATTGACTAATAGTTCAAACAAAATAGACAAATAAGTCTACGTGAAAAATATTAGTCCAAATACAACCAGAAGAAAAAAGAAAAATTCTGCACCAATCAAAATTCAACAATCTACATCATTATCAAACAAATTCTTTACCCATATATGGCCCTAGGTAAAAGCAAACTATATGGCCATAGGTACAAGAAATGATAGCTACATGAAAAATGTCATCAGTTAACAAACTCCTATTGAGATGAAACTTATTGAACATCACATTTAGTACTTAAGTAACAAACAATATAATATACAAGAACTTATAGAAAAGCTTTTCCTCTAGAATTGTAAATCAATCTAAGATACAAATGGCAAAAATTTACTTTAGACTATCAAAAAGTGTTTTCCAATTATAACTTGTTGTAGCAACCCTCTCTGAGAATCAAAATAGGATTAAAAATTATATATTTTTATAACCAATCACCTGACTGAGAAAAATTACTTGGAACTTTATAGCTTTCAAATAAAGTGGGTGGCCCTAGGTAAAAGGAGGCCCTAGGTAAATATATATATATATATATATATATATATATATATATATATATATATATATATATATATATATATATATATATATATATATATATATATATATATATATATATATATATATATATATATATATATATATATATAAATATATATATATATATATATAAATATATATATCTATAAATATATATATATATATATATATATATATATATATATATATATATATATATATATATATATATATATTAGGGTGGTGCTTAAAACAACTTTTTTGAGAAAAACCTGCTGGTACCCCCTAAATGTGTTTTATCTAATACAAAAACACTAGGTTTAAAATTTTTTTGAACAAAAATTATTTTTAGGGGTAGCTCAAGGCCCTCAAAAATTTGACAGGTCCCTATTATTTTGAAAAAAAAACTTTTTCTAAAGTATGTCAACCTGGTACTCAAAAGAAGCGATATTATATAAAAACTTCAAAAATAATAATCATTTTACATAAAAAACATGCCTAAAAAAAATTATTCTCAAAAAACCTGAAAATATTGACTTTTTTTATTTTCAGCTTAAAAACAATAGTTTTTATGCATTTATACCCGAAAAAATTATTTTTAAAAAAAATAATTTTCATTTTTAAATTTTTTATATAATTTTGCTTATTTTGAGTACCAGGTTGACATACTTTAGAAAAAGTTTTTTTTTCAAAATATTAGGGACCCGTCAAATTTTTGAGGGCCTTGAGCTACCCCTAAAAATATTTTTTGTTCAAAAAAATTTTAAACCTAGTGTTTTTGTATTAGATAAAACACATTTAGGGGGTACCAGCAGGTTTTTCTCAAAAAAGTTGTTTTAAGCACCACCCTAATATATATATATATATACATATATATTCATACATATTATGGGCTTTTCTAGGTCCTTTTTAAAAGTGCTGACAGTATTTCGCTATTCACCAAAATTTTTTTGAGCTTGTCTCAATGATTATTAGTCTCAATATTTCAATAGTTGAATCCTTTATGTTTAATGCTGCCCATGTTCCAGGGGTACAAATATATTTATTTCAATATAATCTTTTTCAAAAACACTTTTGCAAGGATCTTTTTTTTAATTATCTTAACAAATTCTCTTTTGATGTTATATAGTTATCTTTAACCTGCTTGAACAATGCTTGGTTACAATGATTTGAACAATGCTTGTTTACAATGCTTTGAACAATGCTTAGTTACAATGTTTTGAACAAGGCTTTGAACAATGCTTGGTTACAATGTTTGAACAATGCTTGGTTACAATGCTTAAAGATTAAAGTGTTTTTAAAGTCTCTAGTATGCTAGTTATTGATTTAGTCACATCAAAAACCTCAGAAATAATATGCAAGCTTATAAGAAATCTCTATATAAGCTCATAAGGAATCTCCTTCTCTAAAGCACCTATTATAGAACTTTTCTCGTGCCAATTTCTTTGAACTTCGATTATCACACTGTAAGCCAGCTCAATGGCACCGCATATACTGCAGAATTCCCAATAGGTTTATTATTCACATAGTTCAATGACCTTTCTTTTTTTCTTTTTTTTGAATTAATAGGACACTATTCATAAAAACTCCCAATATTTTGTAAAACAACATCAATAAAAATTAATAATATCGCAAAAAAGAAATATTCCTGGTTAACACCATGATTATTTTTCATTAAAGTAAAAAACTATATGTTTACATCTTTTTTTTTTAATTAAATTTTGATAACTTTGTAGAGCTGTTTATAAACTTTTATAGAGCTATAAACATTTATGGAGCTGTTTATAAACACCATAAATTATTGCACCATTCCAACAAATAAATTTGTTTTTAATACAAACATATGTATAATATGTTTTAAATCTATACTTATTTTTTGAGTTAATTAATATACTTGGATTGGTATATATGGATTGGTTGATTTGAAATTAGCTTATATTTCTTAATATAAGCTATACAATGCCATAAATATAATGTGATTATTCTATATAATCACATTAGAGGAACAATTGGTAAAAAAATTATTTTTGGTGAAAAGGCAAAAAATTATGAGAAAAAAATATTCTGCTGTTTATAAACATTTGCCAGCTACTGTATATCATTTTGGAAATCTTTTATAAATCTACAGCTATTTCATTTTGGTACACAGCAATGGCTGCCCCTTGGAGTGCATTTATTCTAAAATCTATATTCTAGAAGAAGAGAAAACCATTTGTTTCCATAATTATTTTTCATTAATTTTTATAACAATAAGCATAAATGATGAATTATAATTATTAAAAGAACATTGAAAAATTTCTTTTGCAAAATCATTCATTAAAATTTTATGTATGTATGTATGTATGTATGTATGTATGTATGTATGTATGTATGTATGTATGTATGTATGTATGTATGTATGTATGTATGTATGTATGTATGTATGTATGTATATATATATATATATATATATATATATATATATATATATATATATATATATATATATATATATATATATATATATATATATATATATATATATATATATATATATATATATAGATATTTAAACAATTTAAAATGTATTCTACAAAAAGAGTGCTCAATGTTCTTAAAAGAACAGAGCAATTACAAATTAGTAGAAAATCACTTAGCAAAATTTTTTCTCATTTAACACTGTGTTTCATCAATAAAGATTTTCTGATGTCTTTATTGATGAAACACAGTGTTAAATGAGAAAAAATTTTGCTAAGTGATTTTCTACTAATTTATATATATATATATATATACATTTTTTAAAAATATATGTTGCCACCCCCTTAATGTGAACAATGTGAACAAAAAAAATTTATGTCTTATAAAAGACCCAAATATATATATATATATATATATATATATATATATATATATATATATATATATATATATATATATATATATATATATAAGCAAACAAAAAAAATCAATAACAAGAAGAAGATATTTTTTTTTATCAAAACAATGATATTGATGATGATAATAATAACTGTAAAAATTATTTTTGTAATTATATTAGTTATAATTATATATATATATATATATATATATATATATATATATATATATATATATATATATATATATATATACATATATATATATATTTATATCACTATTTCAAATTTAAAAAAGTTAAACGCTCACCTGTTAAGTAACACACGATTTTCTTCATATAAGCGCTTTTGTTTATCATCATGGCTTTCCTGATCCATTTTCATTAATGAAAGTTGAGAGCCTAGCTTCTTTATCTATTAAAAAAAAAACTAGATATAATAGCTCTTTCAAAAATAAAATTTGAAAATTACTTTTAATAAAACATAAAGTTGATAACTCAAATATATACAATTCCAAAATACTTTTAATATGATATTTGAAATGACCGCAATATATTTTTTCTTTTTTTACTAATTCCCCTGGTTCTTATATATTTGGATGTGCTGATTCAGAAAAATATAATAAAAAATTACATTATCCTACATTCTTATCAATTAAATATACTAATCTTTAGTAAAACTTGTGCATTTAAATATGCTAAATCACAAAAGTAAATTCAAATAAAAATAGAATGATTATGGTCACTCATTACTGTGTTTTGTTTTCTGACTTTATTTTAATTTTTTGCTTTTTGTTACTGAAAATGCAACTATTTTGTATTTTGTCTAAATGTTTTTAAAATAGAATGGCTACCCATGGTTGTACTTTTTAAACTAATTTTGTCACATATATCAAAATAATTTAGTTATATTAATCTAATTTTTATATATATATATTACATATAATTTATAGGTAATTTAGACAAAATTTAAAATATGTTATTCACAATAAAATTTATGTTAAACTCAGTTTAAAGAAATTAGAAAATAATCAAAATAGAAAAAATTTTAATTAAAAATGATCAAGCTGAATGTTAATATTTTTTACTATTAGTTAAAATGTTTGAGAGTTTGAGTCATGCCTCAAATACTTCATGCAAAATTTTTCCATGTATAACAATTGATGTAAACTGTTAAGAAAAATTATATAAATAATTATAAAATCTAAAGATTTACCTCATCATTTAAATAAGAGAAATCTTCACTGTCAGAAAAAGAATGTCTATTGCTGGGCATTTCAAAACTTATTTCTTCTGTACTTCCATGTAAACTGGTTTGAGCTGAATGTGCTTGACGCAGGTTGCGTGCAGCTAAACTGCCAGAAAGCCTTTGTCTAGAGAACTTGGGACTAAAAAAATTATTTAATAATTTTTACATATACTATGAACTTTAGATTTTTTTTTCTAACAATAAATGATATATAATAACTAAAACCCCTTAGAAATATAATCTAAACTAATGTAAAAAAAAAAATTACATTATAATCAAAATAAACCTGCACTTATTATCTAAAGCTATGAAATTTTCAATTTGTGCATGTTTTAAAAATAATTTTTTTTAAAGGCACACAGATAAATTCTCTTAAAAAAACTGGTTTTTCATTTACCATAATTTTATCATCATTTAAGACTTTTGTTAAAACTTTTCAATCATTAACAAACAAACCATATATCACACCCCACACCCTTAAATCACACCCCCAACACATTAGAAATAAATAAAAAAATTAGACTTATTTACTTAATAAATAAATCTACCACTAATAATCTATAGTAAGAAATAACCTACTATAATTTTATTGAGTTTTATTGTGTATTTTAACTTAAATACAAACACAAAAATCTTAAACAAATTAAACAACAATAAAAATACATAAATGTTTAAGTATTACTAACTTTATTGTTGCTAGAAACCATAACAACAAAATAAATATTTATAAAATACTGTTTACTTATTACTTGTTTTTCTATAGGTATAATTTCCCCTTTTTAAAAAAACTATACAACACTTCTATTCATCATATTCATTAATTTTTTATTACATTGCCTTTTATTTAATTTAATGTTTCGTAGTTTTTTTAACAAACAATGCATAAAAAAATTGAGAAAAGCTAAAATAAAAGTACCTAAATAAGTGAAAAAATAAAATCTGTATTACAATAAATATTAGATAGTCAAGGGAAAAGATTCAGCTTTGCTTACTATAAACTGCAAATAATAGTAATAATAGTATTAATAATAACAATAATAACAATAATAATAATAATAACAACAACAATAATAATAATAATAATAGTAATAATAATAGTAAAAACAATAATAATTACAATAATAATATCAATAATAATAACATAAGATATCAATAATAATAAGAATAAATGCAATATTAATAACAATAACAATAATAACAGTTATAATAGTAATAATATATTAATTAATAAATATTAAAATGCAACTAATAAACTTTTAAAAAAATTACTCATGAGGGCTTGAAGTTAAATGAGGATTTTGATATGAATCTGATAAAACTGAGTTTTCTCCAAATGCTTCAAATCCTTCCTCTTGGGATTGGTATTCACTTGTACAACCTAACTGTTTTTTTTGAAGTTCTACCAAGGAGAGTGATTGGCGCATATTTTTTCGTTTTGGTGGATATGTAGAATATATACTTGATGTCTTTTTTGCTTTTGTAAAGTAATTTGGTGTAATTCCATTAACCGAATTTCTTTTCTCTAACTCTTCAATGTCACCATTTACATCTGCTGTCGAATTTGTATTTTGAGATGTAGTATCAGACTTAAAAAAAAGGATTATCACTAAAAAAATATATTGCTATAAATAAATTATGAAAATTTATAAGTCTACAAAGTTAAAAGAAATAAAAATAATCAAGAAAAATTGTGCCAACTTGTTGCCAGGTCAGAACAGGTTAGAATATAGAACCAGGTTTTTTATATATTAGCAATGTTAAGCAAGATGGTTAAAATTTAATAAAGACAAAGTTAAACTATGTCTTTTTTTTTTAAATAATAGTTTTACTAAACCAAATGTAATAAACAAGAGTTTTAGTTTTTATTTGTATTTAATAATGACAAATAAAAATTTTATAAAAACCTAAAAAGAAAGGCATAATTACCCTACATAAGCAAAACTACCCAGCAAAACAAAACTTCATAAATAAAAAAATTAAATTGATATATATTGATTATACTAGATATTCAATATTTTATATATCTTTTTACTGTAAGTTTCTCCTTTTTTTAAATCATCAGGAAGAATCTGGAAAAGAGGAATTTACCTGATGATTTATATATAAATATTAGGGTGACCCAAAAAAAAAATTTTTGCATGCATTTTTTCCCATTCCCTTATGTCTACTTAGTTCATATGTATGACTAAAAAAAATCTTCTGAGGTCAATTACAGCTATATGTAAAATTCCAGCTTCTTCATTTTTCATTATATTTGATATTTTTTGATATTTTTTTAGATGCAAAGCCAACAATTTTACATTGTTAATGCCAGAGAGGATTTGGAAAACCAATGTTTTTACCAATGTACATGGTATCACTGAATCTAAGGAGGCTGCTGTTTCTCCTAAAGTACATAATCAATGAACTTCCAATAAACCAGTTAGCAACCATTGGAAATATTCTAAGATAATTCCAGTTTCTTAAATCTCAAGTAGAACAAATATATTCACATCTCAAGTAGAACAAATATATTTATATATATATATATATATATATATATATATATATATATATATATATATATATATATATATATATATATATATATATATATATATATAAATAAACTATAAAACAATGATAAAATTTTAAAGTTGTCTATTTTATGCAATACATATTTAATCTAATACCCCCTCCCTCATAGGTGTTAAAAATGAGACACAATGAGGCAAAACAAAATATGTAAGAATAATATGTAAAATAAATATGTAAGAATAAAATTTTTATTTAGATAAATAAGAATTTAATCTACTAAGTTAATAGTAGCCTGCCCTCAGAAGCATCAGTGGATCCATTGTCTGGGATAAGATACTGAAACTCCATAACAAGTACATAAATCTACATCATCTTAAATCATTGAACTGGAACTCTAGAAATGGCAACATATCTAAGATACAGAATGATTTTTTAGAGGAAATTAATACACTCTTAGATATTTAATTGGCAAATTTTGAACAAAAAGTAAACCAGAAGTGCTTTTGTTTTAAGTATGTCAAAGAGGAGGATATTCAGTTCTACCTAGATCAAAAAGAATTAATATAAAACTCAGTTAAAAATAAAAATATTAGGCTCAAGAGAATGGAAGAGACAAGATGTAAAGTTAGAATCACAGTGAATGCAGTAAAATCCATTGAACTTGAGGTTTCTTTTCATTCATCTGAAAATGATTCTGAATCGGAATTTAGATTCTTCAGATGATGAAGATTTACCTAATAGACTCAGTCGTTCTACTAAATATAACATAATGATAAGTATAAGTGCTGAAGATCTGTTTGACTGTGCTGCTGCAGTTTCTGCTCGATACAGAGTAGTTATACAACCACAAACTTCATTAGTAGCTGTTATTTGCAATAATGGTGGTGTGAATCTAGAAAATATCAATCGGTAGTCGGTATTACATCTCCTGATACGGATGACACAGATGACATACTGCTAGGTGTTGTTCAGACACCAAGTTCTAAAGGTAGTTACTAGTCTGAAGCAATTGTGAATCTGTTAGAATACTTCAACACTGTAGATCAAGCATTTGCTGTTTGCTGTGACACTACAACATCCAATACTGGAACACACTCTAGAGCTGATGTTATCCTTAGCTCCATTAATAATATTCCACTTATCTGGTTTCTCTGCAGAAGGCATACAAAATAAACACCTCACATCTTTATGGCTTTAACTGGAGAGAAAAAGAAGGAAAGCAAGATGATAAATAAAAAAAATTTATTACAAATATTTCCTCTATAGGTTTCTTTTAAGTTTTGTTTAATGATTTTGTAAACAAAGGAAAATTAAAATAAATTTGTTTTCTATAATATATTTTGATAAAAAGCTTAATAAAGTTTAAGTTTTTTCAAGTTTTTGTTTAAATTTTTTCTTTTTAATTTTATCTGAACATTTTTCATTTGTAAATAGTGCTTATATCCAACATAATTGTCATTCAAACTTTTGTAAAAAAATTTTATACATAATCGTCAAAGTGTTTTTTTTTTTTTTAATTATTTACATCTATTATCTTACTGCTTAAAGAATAATTTAAATGTTAAAAAATGATAAAAAGTTGCTAAAAAATAATTAAAAAAGTCATTAAAAAATATTGAAAAGTTGAAACCGCATTAAGGATATGTAAAATAGCTTAAATCATATGTAAATTGTCAGCAGTGAAATGCTTTAAAACAAAGCCTTGGTGTTTAATCAAGAAAGAGGTGGACAAAATGATAGACCTAGTTAGGTTTAGGACAGTTCATATATATATATATATATATATATATATATATATATATATATATATATATATATATATATATATATATATATATATATATATATATATATATATTAGAGTGTCTAAAAATAACTTTTTTTTAAATTGTCTGCTGCCACCCCTTAAATGTGTTCTATGTAGTAAATTAAAACTAAATTTAAAATTTTTGAATAAAAAAAAAGTTTAAGTTTTTTAATATTTTGAAAAAAAAAGTTTTTCAAAAGTATATCATGTTAGGTCTCAAAAGTATATCATGTTAGGTCTCAAAAGTATATCATGTTAGGTCTCAAAAAAATTTATAATAATATAATTTTATAAAAAATTTTAAAATAATAAAAACAATTTATAGAAACACAAATTAAATAAGTTTATTTAAAAAAATACTTTAAAAATATGTACTTTTTATTTTTTGTTCAAAATGATTATTTTTGAAATTTTTATAAAATTTCACTTCTTTTGAAATTTTTATAAAATTTCACTTCTTTTGAAATTTTTATAAAATTTCACTTCTTCTAAAAACAGTTTTAAGTTTAAAACAAATCACCTCATAAAAACCTTCACTCTCAGTAAAAGAACTTGGTCTATTTTGAGGCAAAGCAGAGTCAACAAAGTCCTCTTGATGGCCAATGATGCTACTTTGATCTTCCGTGTTTAGTTCTTCATTTTCAATATTATAATTTACAGAATAACCAGATCCTGTAAATAAAAAATCAATATACTATGTATATTACATGTTTTTATATTTATGACAAATGGAAAAAATTAATACAACTATTTATATTAGATGTTTTTATATTTTTGTGACAAAAAAGAAAAAAAAAATTGCCATTATTTTCGTCCTCTTCCAACTATTTTATACTTTTTGGCCTGTCAGGGTGTTACCCAGGAAATTTTAATCAAAATAAATCAAAAAAAAAAAAAGGAAAATCTGAACTCGAGAATAAGTGTCAATAAAAAATTTAAAAAAAAAAAGTTTTTTTTAAACTTTTGAATGAATGATCTTGTTTAGGTTAATGACGCTTGTTAATGACAACACGTTTTTACACATAAAAAAAAAAATCGATCAATTTAATTCATTTTTTCGTCATGCATACTAATTTTTACTAGTCTAACGTGACACTTGAAATCTGAGACTGACTTAATTTTTTTTTTTTTTTACTATGATCTTATAAACCTTCGGGAATTTTAAACCAATTGGGAATAGCGCGTTATACGCGGTGCCATCAGGCTGGGTAACACCCTGCCTGTATGCATGCATACCAGACTAAATATATATGTTAACCACTTTGATACTTTTTTAAAACATCAACATAAATGATACAATATACCTTCCATTATAAAGTCCTGTATTTTATCACTAAATTCTTGAAAGGTTATTAGGCCATCTCCATTCTGATCCAGTTGACTCAGTATAAATTCTAACTCCTAAATTTTTCCAATAAATAAAGATTAATTTTAGAAATATATTTTTTAGAAGTAACAACTCTTTTATATTTGACATTTTTAACAAATGTATTTTTAACAAATGTAAAAAAATATGAGCAATATAGAATATGAAAATTTTTATAATATGATATTTAATAACATAGACCATACAAAAGGGTGTCTAGAGATAATAAGGTGAATAAATAAATTTCATGTTATAAGAATAATTTTTTAAGCAAATTAAACCTTTTTATTTACTATTATGTAAGTCAAGATTGTTAGAATTCTTTATTAGTAAACAACACTCCAAGTATTTCTGTTTTAATAATATTTTCCTAAGAAAATTAAATTTTATTCTAAATCTTCTTTTTTTACAACATAGTTTTGTTAACAATTTCATTATTGTGATATTACTTATTTTCATTAATTAAAGTTTTAAACTATTGTGTATATTTAAGATATTCAAAAAATAACCTGTATTATTGTATGTAAAATTATTAACCTGTATTATTGTATTTCTTCATTTATTGTGGAAATAGTATTGTAGAAGAAAACCTTAAACCACCACATTTCTAAAAGTCAACTTGTTTTACTGAACAGCAGCCTTTTTGATCAAGTTTTATGTTTTGGAGTAAAAGGGTTAAGAGAGCGATAGAGGGGTAACAAAAACTAGTAGTTCTGCGGCCTTGGGGCAGTAGCCCCTAGGCCGTAGAAAATTGAATAAATTTAAAAAAATATAGAATAAAATATTAGAAATAAGCAGATACAACACACTTAAATTGCTAGTCGATAATAAATATTATAAAATAATACTTAAATCTACATTTTTTAATAACAGTCAATTTCTTAGGTGCTAGTGTTACAATTTAGTTTTTTAATAATTTAGAATTTTTAATATATATATATGCTATACATATATATATATATATATATATATATATGCTATATATATATATATATATATATATATATATATATATATATATATATATATATATATATATATATATATATATATATATATCGCGGTAGTGGTGTAGTGGTAGAGCGCTCGCTTCATAAACGAGTGGTTCCGAGTTCGATCCCCACCACGTCCCTGGTAGTACCGCGCTCAACTCGTTTCTCCGCGCAGCGGCCTTGCTCGTCAAGGTTCGTGTTTCGGAGTTATAGAGTTGAGAGAGGGTTATAGCCACAAAATAAGTAGCCTCCTTGTCTGTAGTGGCCTTCTCCGCCTTGAGGAGGTGAAGTAAAATAAAAAAATAAAAAATAAAATAAAATATATATATATATATATATATATATATATATATATATATATATATATATATATATATACGACATTTATTAAGAAGAATAATTTGAAAAAATAACTTGCCTGTGTTGTTGTTGTTGTATATATATATATATATATATATATATATATATATATATATATATATATATATATATATATATATATATATATATATATATATATATATATATATATATATATATATATGTATATATATATATATATATACATATATATATATATATATATATATATATATATATATATATATATATATATATATATATATATATATATATATATATATATATATAAACAATTTAATTCTTTTTACTATGGTTTTATTCAAATGTTCATTGCACCAATATTAAAAATATTCTTTTAATTAAAAATATTGTTATAATATGTAATGTCTGTTTAATAAAATATCAAATTAAATGCTATTTTTTATCTAAAAAATTGAACATAAATAAAATAAACAAAAAATAATAAGAAATTTTTTCAAACAGTGACATAACAATATTATGAAAAATTTTATCTTTCAAATAATGTCATCTTTAAAGTAAGAGATAACCAAAAATATATTAATTAAAAAAAAAAAAAAAAAAAAAAAAAAAAATATATATATATATATATATATATATATATATATATATATATATATATATATATATATATATATATATATAAACAATTTAATTCTTTTTACTATGGTTTTATTCAAATGTCTATTGCACCAATATTAAAAATATTCTTTTAATTAAAAATATTGTTATAATATGTAATGTCTGTTTAATAAAATATCAAATTAAATGCTATTTTTCATCTAAAAAATTAAACATAAATAAAATAAACAAAAAATAATAAGAAATTTATTCAAACAGTGACATAACAATATTATGAAAAATTTTATCTATCAAATAATGTCATCTTTAAAGTAAGAGATAACCAAAAATATATTTAGGGCAGTTTACATTTAAAAATTCATAATTTTAGTAAAAATATTTTTCAAAAAAAAAAAAACATCATTATCAAAATCAGAAAAATATTTTTTTTAAAGATTTTCAGATAATTTATTAAAACAATTGACATAATTGATATAAATGAATAAAATAATTGACATTATTAAAAATGCTATTAACTTTTTCCTACATTTGAATAACACAAATTATTCAAAAGTAGTAGAATATTTTACTAATTAGATAAAAAATATTAAGAAAAAATTAAAATAAATTAGTAAATACATATATAAATACCAATGCAAAGATAATAATAGTTTTATTGATAAGATTTGGTCCCATAAAATCAGAGTATTGCTGAGAATTTAAAAAAAAATATATGATTACATTTTATAGAAAAAACTGCTATTTTAGGCATAGACTAGTTGAAGCCAACTCTGACTTAAAACATCCCCTTTCTTGAGGCTCTTGGTTGAGAAAAGGCTAGAGATGGTGTCTCGATAAAACTACTCATCTTGGGCAGATGTTAAATGCGTCCAGCTACTGTTTAACAAAAAGCCTCGTAGGCAAAGACTCAAGGAGTAAACAGATTCTATTTGTTGACCAGCCTCACATGCCTTCTTCATCTATTAGGCTGACGTAGATGTATTTATAATACATTGTTTTCAGTTTAAGATGTTGAATGTTGGATCTTCTTAAATCAATTCATGGGTTTTGCTTGTGTCTTTGTTTTTATGACTAGCAATTCTATTTTCTCCTAATGAGGGTACAGCTCTAAAACTCAGTTTTATGGTTCTGAACCTGGCTGGTAGTCAGGATTCCCGAACTCTGTGGTAGCTCTGAGAGAGTATTTCCATCAACAGCTAAAAGATATCAGAGTACTAACAGTGCAATGTTGCGCATGGATGGTATCCTTGTTCATACTTTTGGTGTGCATTGTTGAGGAGATATTTGGCTCTCTTCTTATGATGTTTCAGCTAACATTTTAAAGACTATTAAATCCTTCCTTACCAATCATAGTATAAAAGATATCCTTGATAGACAGCAATCTTCTTGACAGACAGCAATCTTCCTGTAACTTCAAGGGTTCCTCAAGGTTTTATCCTTGACCCTATACTTTTTTTAATTTTCATTAACAATCTCCCAGAAATTCTCACATTTAAGGTGGCATTGTTCGCTGATGATACTACCATTTACTCTTGTCTTGATAAGAAGTTAACACTCTCTGATTGTTTGGAGGGGGCATTTGACCTTAAAAAAGATCTTATTTCTGCAACAGTATGGGCTTTCAGTGGCTTGTGAACTTTAATTCAGATAAAACTAAATTTATTTCAGCTAATTGTTATCGCAATAATCTTGATCTTCCTATATTTATGAGTGGTAATATACTTAATGAGTGATCTACTCTTTATTTTTTAGAATTAACTCTTACTTCCGATCTTTCTTGGAAACCATATATCAAATCGATTGTATAATTATTATCTGCTAAGGTTGCATTTCTTTATCATGCTTGCCGCTTTCTTACTTAGGATTCTATTCTCTGTCTCTATAAATCTCAAATCCATCCTTGTATGGAATACTGTTGCTATATTTAAGACGGATCTTTCAATGATGCCCTTTCTTTTTTAGATAAGGTGTAAAAATGCATTGTAAGCATAGTTGGACCTGCTCTTGCAGCTAACCTCCAACCATTATTATATTGTCATAATGCAGCTTCTATTTCTCTTTTTTATAAATCTATAACAATCTATAATTTAAAAAACAAAATGATATGATAACATTTATCATAAAATGATTATGATAACATAGTTATTTAAATTCCTAAACAAGTGAATAATGTTTATTCATTCAATGACTTCTCAAAAAGTAGCAAAATTTTTAGAGATTTTTTTAAAAACAAGTGAATTAAAATTAGCTTATCACAATCAATAAAAATATTATAAAATTTTTTTTGAAATATTTCAGACTAAAATTTTTTATACATTATGAACATTTATTATTTTCGAAATACATCTAGGTTGTTTGTAAATACCTATTTTTTAAAACTTTAACTGGTTAATCTTGACCAAGAAAAACTTATTTTGGAAGGTCAAAACAGCAATTTTGATCATTTCAGACTGTTGATTGCCTGTCATTTTATGTGATATAAATAATTTATGTGATATCATGAGTTCCTAATCTCTAGTATCGAATTGTGAAAGCATAAATTTTTTTCTATGCCTGCAAGAAGAAACCAACTCACTTTTTTTATTAAGTAATGATCCTTGATCATAAGTCATAATTAAATAATTTTCATATAAACAAAGATTACATCTTTTAGTTGATGGATTATATGATTGACACTTTTTAATAATGTTCCACTTAATTAACGGCATAATACCTGCATTTTTATGTTTCCATATTTCTTTAAAAAGTTCTGTATCGTTTTCGTATCTAGTAGCGTTTAATGATTTTAAATAGTTTGCAAACCTAAGCTTGAATGAGCCTTCACTGATACCAATATATGATTTTTCGGAATTACTAGGGTTAGCTAAAGATATAGTGGCTTTATACACAACATTTTTAGATAAGCATTGATTATTTAAAGTGCCTGAAGGTTTATTAATACAGTTGCAGTTGGTAAAACAAGCAGTGGGTTTGTTGCGTAATATTTTTTGGTTGTATGAATTAATTATTGATCCAACACTCGGCATGCAGCTGTAACTAATTTTGATTGTATTTCTGTTAAATATTTTGTGGAACTTATGATGGAGAGGAAAATGCAAGTCAATTAACTTAAGAAAAAGGTGTCCTATTTTGGTGACAACGTTTTTGCTGAACGGAGGAGTAAACCATATGATGTTTCTCTTTCGCTTATTAGTATTATTTGGGTCTACATATGGATGGTATTGTATGTTGTTTCTAAATCCAGACTTTTTAAATGCATCTTTATAAATAGAGCAGTATTATTAAAAATTGCTTCGCTGGAAGAATTGGTTGATAACCTACGCTCAATTGAAGTTGGTAACTGTTTTAAAATATTAGGTGGATGGTTGGAACTAGCGTGGATGTAATTTAACGTACTATCAGGTTTGCAGTATGGTTGGAAACTACTGTTGTTAAGGTTCAATGTTACATCTAGGTAATTAACAATTTTCATATTAAATTGGATAGAAATACAAGGCTGTTTTGCTTAAATATTTGCATGAAATGTTTCTTAATTTTCTCCATTTTAGGACCACTTGCATTTTTGAACACAGCTAAGCCATCATCTCTATACAACCCCAAATCATGCTTGCTATAAAATTGGGAGATTTGAAAAAGAAGGAAAACTCCAACTAGTTCACAAACCTCCCCACCATCAAATGCACCTATGGCTACATCAAACAAACCACACGATTTCTTTATCCAAACTTGGCTGTTGGTAAATAATAATGATTTTCGCGCGTGAAGAATTAAAGATTTATGGTCAGCAGCGATGGTAACATATTGCTCTGCAAAGTGAATGGAGTCGATAAAGAGTTTTTTGTTAATTAAAGGATAAATGTCAAAAATAAGGAATTTATAAATTTATAAAATTTATTCCACTGATTTAGTTGCAAATATTTCTTAGATTGGTATTACTATCAAATAAAATATGCTTACTAACTCTTCCGATTTCGTTCTTAGCAGGATTTATAAGGCGAACCGTAGGGTTATTTAAAAAGTTTGATTTATGGTATTTCAAT
>NC_061166.1:38279622-38284622 GCF_022113875.1 Hydra vulgaris | reverse complement strand
AGTGTATAAAAAGATATGCTAATGTAGAAACATGATATCATAATACATATATCACTAGTTTTCATTTACCAAGATTCATTAACCAATAAATGTACTGAATTTGGTTAACTTTAAATCTAAATTAAAGCAAAAACAATAAAAAAAGTTTTAAAAAAAACAGGGCAATATGTAAATAATGCAAGTAAATTGTGTATGCTACTTTTCATTTTAAATTTTAATATTTTGAACTTTAAAAAAAGTTTATAAAATTTCAAAGTTATAAACATATAAGAATTTTAAAGTTCAAAATATTAGAATTATATTTATCAGCGTGTGTGTTCGTATAAAGAGTGCTCAATGAACAGAGAAGAATACAATTTTAGAAAGAAAAAGAGATAATAATTTATATACAAAAATCAACGGTAAAAAACATTATTTTAAGAATAATTTATTTACAAATAATTACAACTAAATAAAAACAGCTTAAACTAAAGAAAAATCAAAATATTTTGATAAAAATTAAACTCTTAGCTTATTTTCAAATTAAAAAGCGAGTTTTTCTATTTAAAAAAAAAAGTACAATGTTTATCCAATTAACAATAAGAATAATCTTACTTTGAAAATTTAAAACGAATTAATATGCTCTCATTATTATAAAAAATAACAAGATAATACCACAAGATAAAACAGACAATAAATGTCAATCAATAATTTTTAAAGTATCCAATTTTATTATTACATAAGATTAACATAACAGTGCACCTGCTTTCAATTGGAAATAGCTACAAACCCATTACACATTTACACATTAAAACGATATGTAAAATCAAGTATGTGTTTACAATTTATGACGCATGCGTAGTTGATTTAAAAAAACGTTGTTAGGATCATCTTTATCTCTTTATCTGTTTAGCAATTATAGTTACTGAATTTCGGTTTTATTCGTTTTATCTTTAAAAAAGTTTTACTTGATTCTCGTATATTATAATGTAGTAAAGGTATATTTAAGACAAGATGTTTTTCACCTTAAAGGTATAATAATTTTTTACGGATATTATGGCATTATCAGATTTATCGACTAAATAATAAAAGTATTTCAAAATTATTGTTAGAGGTTCTTTTGTAAGCATATTCATGAATCATTACGTTAATCTCTTTTATAGTTGATAAAGTTAAGCGGTTTCTTTTTATTACCAAAACGACAATCGGTTTTTATAATTCAATACATTCAGGGCCGTCGAGAAGAAGGAGGGGGGCGAAAGGGACAGTTTGTCCCGGGCGGCAGATATCCAAAGAGCGATAAAATGAAAAGAAGGTGCCGAAAATAAAATTAAAAAAAAAAATAAAAAAAAGCCCTTTATCTATAAAATATGATAAGGGATTTTGATAAGGGCGCCAATCTGGGTTACTGTCACAGGCGGCGTGACGGCTCTCGGTGGCCCTGAATACATAAAATGATCCAGGGCCACTAAGAAAAGTAAAATATAATGCACCGTAACTACTTTGCCGTTGCTTAAGGAAATAAATTTGTATAAGAGTATTTATTATACCAATTACCCAGCTAGTACACATACGTTGTTAAAACATTAGAACAATGTCGCGTTTTCGTTGGCCCAACATCGGCTGCCAGCATTGTTTTTATATCATTATGGTTAAAAATGCAACGTCGCATTTTTAACCATAATGATACAAAAACAACTAAAAACCAATGTTGATAAAACGTTTTTTTAAAGTCGGAAAATGGTTATATTTTCTACGTTGTTACAACGTTTTTTATTTTATACGCTGGCACAACGTTGTATTTTAAGTTGCTGCAACGTTGTATTTACGTCGATTCAACGTTGAACTTTAGTTGGCAAAACGTTGTATTCATTATTATTCGGAATTTAATTTTCATTAAGTTCTATTTTCTTTATATATTTATAATATATTTATATAATATATGCACATATAATATATAATATATAGTATATATATACATACATATATATGCAGCCGACGTAAACATAATATATAAAATTATATTAAATTGATAACGCTTGATCATTGGAACAAAAATCATGTTTGTGTTGATTTTGGTTTGATATTTTAATGATCACGCAAGATTTTGTTTTAATTATATAATTTCTTAATAGCTATATTTGGTCGAATACATTGGATCAACGTTGGGTTAAGATCGAAAAAACAATCAACTTTTTTACGATGTTTTTACTTACATTGGACCAACTTAAATTTGCCAGATGTTTTTAGTTCCGTCGGTAATAATTTTATCATTAACCAAATGATATTGGATCAACGTTGGTTTTGCATTGGAAAAAAGAGCCGACGTTTGCGATGGTTTTACATACGTTGGCCCAATGTAAGTGTGCTAGCTGGGTATGAATTCAAATTTGGTAAGTGCGTAAAGAAATGATCAGGTCCTCCCCAAATAACACTGAATGGTCGCCCATTACCGGCCCGATAAAGTTTTATAACGGCTATATTGGGCCATCAAAAGCCATCCCTACGCAAGATTTGCGGAATCGTGGCGTTTGCTGGCTAGCTTGCGCAGCCGATATAGGAGCGCGCATATTGGCTGATTATCATGGGAATTGATTGGTCATTCAATGATTGCTTTAACGCATGCGCGATATGACCTGAATTTTAACAAAACCGAAAATAATAATTTTATCACCTTCGTGCGATATTTCAAGCTTAATTTATTTTCCTGACTCTCATCAACTCTATCTAAAGTAAGTACAATTCAATTTAATATTTAATTATTATTCAATTATACCTTATATTTACGCTATATTTTTTTAAAAATTGAATTAAAATCTAAAATCTTTTTTCTCTTTTAAAAATCCAATCCGTCGACGTAGGATTGGATTTTTAAAAGAGAAAAAATAGAAAAAGATTCTAAAGGACAACTCTATTATTTTTTTTAAATTTTAATTCAATTTATAAAAAAACATAATGTAAATATAAGGTATAATTGAAAAATAATTTTAGAAAGTTAGAAACGTAGGCTAGAGCAGTTTGAAACGTAGGCTACGTTTCTAACTGTTCACATCTTTTCCGGATTCTTTCTTTTTAATATTTATGATTCAGTATATAGTTTAATTAAAAGTATTAATTTGTTAAACTGATGACACAATGACAAATTTGTGTATATATATATATATATATATATATATATATATATATATATATATATATATATATATATATATATATATATATATATATATATATATATATATATATATACATTGTTTTTATATAAGTATTTTGGCCTTTATTATTTAATTTGCTTGTACTGTCTATTCAGTTGTCTTAATTTCTTACAAATTTTGATTGACAATCTGTATTACTAGAATGGATACTGTGCCTTCATACTGGTCAAAGAGAAGAAAAGGCAATTTTACAGACATTACGCAAATAGAAAAAGTTAGCTGTGTTGATTCACAATCCTCTAGAAATCAAAATGCATTAGATTATGAGAATAAATCTAATTTAAAAAATAACTTAGATGTAATAGTTTAAGAAAGTTATAAAATTGCATCTGATCATGTTATAACTTTATCAAATGATAACGAAATTAATGATGGATATGAATGGGAAAAGTATATGCAGCAGGATGAAAATGAAGCTTGTGATGCAGAATCATTATCAGAGAATAATTCTAGTGAAAGTGAAACTGAAGATGAAATTGTAAGTAATGAAAAATGTTTAGCATTTGAATTGGGAATTTGGGCAGCATCTTTTTTTATTTCTATGGTTGCCATTTCTTCTCTTTTGTCCATACTGAGAATATTTCACCCATCACTTCCAAGAGATCCAAGAACTCTACTGAAGACACCTTGTTCAAGCAATGTCAGAGCAGTTGAAGTTGGTTCATATTTTCACTTTGGTATTGTAAAGTCATTGCAACGTCTAAGCCATTTACCACATTTCTTCAGAAATCTTTTGTCAGAAGTTCCTGAGCTTTCTCTGCAGATTAATTTTGATGGGTTACCTTTGCATAAGTCCACTACACAGCAGTTTTGGGCTGTCCACAAAACAAGCCATTTATAGGCTTGTTTTGTGGACAGAGTAAACCAGTACACATAGATGAATATTTAAAAGATTTTATTGATGAAATGCTTGAATTAGAAAGCCCCTGTAAATTTGAATGTAGATGGTAAAACTTACTCTGTTAATATAAATCTGATTTTAATGTTTTTACTGAAAAGCCCTGTTAGAGAATGTATAAGATTAGGACAGGCATCCATTAATGGTATTTCAGAAAGGCTATTTGAATTTAGAGCTTTTATTCCCCGTGAATTTTCCAGAAAGTGTAGACTTTTAAGTGACATTGAAAGATGGAAAGCAGTTGAATTTAGACAATTTTTATTATATAGTGGAATTGTTGCACTAAAAGGACATCTGTCAAACACTGTTTATAAAAATTTTCTTTTGTTTTTTGTTGGGATTCACTGTTTAGCTAGTCCAGACCTGTGTGCAAGTCATGCAGATTATGCAGCAACTCTCCTTTGTACTTTTGTCGAAAATGCTATGGAAATTTATGGTAGAGGATTTATTAGCTACAATGTACATGGCCTGATACATATAGCAGAAGATGTAAAAAAATTTGGACCACTTGATAACTTCTCTGCATTCCCATTTGAAAACTTCCTGGGACATTTAAAGCGTTTAATGCGTAAACCACAATCATCTCTTCAATAGGCTATCAGACGCATTTCAGAAAAGAATAGATTATTAATAAGAAAGTCCTACAAATCTATGGAAGATGGTGTTCCCAGAAAACTACATAACCAAGGCCCTGTTATATTTACAGAACAATCCAATTGTTTACAATTTAAATAAATATTTATAAATGTTTTTTTTTACTCTACCTCAGAAGGAAACAATTGCGTAAAAATAAATAATGAGTTTTGTTTGATTCAAAATATTATAAAGTTGTATAGTGATGAAAACCATTGGGTTGTTTACAAATTATTTTTAACTATTTAGCCTTTTTTTAATTATCCAGCTAATTC
>NC_061166.1:38156004-38278622 GCF_022113875.1 Hydra vulgaris | reverse complement strand
CCAGAAAACTACATAACCAAGGCCCTGTTATATTTACAGAACAATCCAATTGTTTACAATTTAAATAAATATTTATAAATGTTTTTTTTTACTCTACCTCAGAAGGAAACAATTGCGTAAAAATAAATAATGAGTTTTGTTTGATTCAAAATATTATAAAGTTGTATAGTGATGAAAACCATTGGGTTGTTTACAAATTATTTTTAACTATTTAGCCTTTTTTTAATTATCCAGCTAATTCTTTGGAAAACTTTGATATTGTGAAAGCATCTATTTTGTCTAATCATTATAAAATTGCCAAAATTGATGAAATTCAAAAAAAATATGTGATGTTACCATACCGGACTAAATTTATTCTCATTCCTTTGTTTTAAAAGCATAATAGTAGTATGAGTGTTTAACTGTAAATAATATCCTTAACAATCTCTTTAACACGAAAGTTAAAGTTTGATTTAAAAACATTTTTTGAAAGCAATCAAAAAAATTGTTTTTATTAAATGATTTAGTCTATCATCGCAACACCTGTTGTTCAGGCTCCCTCTCATCGAACCCCTCCCATTGAATATATATATATATCCCTTTCATTGAATATGTATATATATATATATATATATATATATATATATATATTTGTTATTCACTCCTCAAGGCCGAGAAGACCACTACACTACGCAAATTTTTTTTAATATAAACTTTTTTTGCTTTATTCTTACAGCATACCATGTTTCATCTACTAGAGTTTCAGGAAGGAGTGGCAGTAGTTCCAGATTGTTGGGTGTTAAAGGAATCCTTTAGTTGCTATTGGCCTCAGGGAATAGGTGCCACACAATGGGCAAAAATAGGAAAAGCACCTATATTAAATCATAAAGACTGGCCTATCTATCCATATTTGCGGATATTAAAAAGTGGAAGTAAGTAAACTGGTACCCATTCTATAATTATACTCTATCATGCTTACATTTTTTAATAGATTTGTCAAAAAAATAAACACAGTGGGTAGCATTCTTTTATACCTCATGATTTAAAAAAATTAACTGTATAATTTACTTGTACCAGATTATGAAAAGATGAAAAGGGCAGAAGTCAAGTCCTTGGACAACACTGACATTTCTTCAAGTTGCTCTGAACAGGTATATGAGTCAGAAAAGAGGAAAAGGAAGCAGAAACAGCAATGGTATGATGTAATTTGTAACAATTTATTGTAGTGCAGAATTGTGATCTATAGTTTTTAATTTTTTAAAGACAATTTATTTATTTAATAAAAGTATAAGATTTTAAAATAACTATCAATTGATTTTAACAATTGTTTAATTGTCAGTGTATTATTTACACATCCAAAAAAATTATTTTGTTTATAATTTTTCAGGGATACTGAATTTAAATCTGAAATGCAATCCAAAAAATTGGTAAAGAGAAGTTGTCAGTGTTTGAGCTCAAGCTCAGAGGAAGAACTGCAATCGTCACAAACTGTGATGCACAAATCACTTCCTGCACCACCATCTCCATTTTTAGTTGTACCTACACCATCTCCATGTCATGTTGTATCTACTGCATCTCCACGCCATTTTTTACCTACAGCATCTCCACGCCTAATTGTACCTGTACCATCTCATCAAATGTTTAGTCAATCATCAGCACATTCTGCTTCCACAACACGTTAGTTATACTTTTAGAATTTATTTTTAGGCCTCCGTCTCCAAACAACTAAAAATTTGACCTTTATTTATTAAGAAAATTTTGTATTTGAAATATAGACCATCAGCGTGTAATAATAATTTTTTTTGTTTATAGTTCCTGATATAGTAAAGCAAGCCGTGGCTGAGGCTGTACGACCATTTTTCCAAAGTGTGTTTAAGCAACTAGAGGAGCTAAAAGCTGAAATTAAAGAGCAGGGGCAGAAACATACCCAAATTGGACAAACCACAACTGCAACTCTTCCAGAAACCCTGACCTTTCCACTCCAAGAGATAAATGATCTTCTGGAATTCAACCGAATTCTTATGGAAGATTCTGAGCAGAGATCAAGAACAGTAAACTATTTTTTATCAATTTAAAATACTATATTTTTCTATATTAATAAATTGTTTCATTATGTGTATAAATATATATATATATATATATATATATATATATATATATATATATATATATATATATATATATATATATATATATATATATAATCTGTTTTATATATATATATATATATATATATATATATATATATATATATATATATATATATATATTATATATATAAAATACATTTTTATTTTGCAGTTACCGATAAATAATCTTCTGTGTTTCTATTTTTTATTCTACAGTATAATTTTATATTGTATTTTATGGCCTTATGACAGTAGGTTGGTAACGTAAACATATTTTTTTATTACTTCCAATACTAGATCTTTTATTACCAAAAACATGAATATGTTAAAAAATATATATATATATATTTTGCTGTTAATAAACTGAATATGAATTTAAAAAAATACACTTAGAGAATAAAGTCTATTAGTAATGGGCTAGATTTTTTTAATTAATCTAAAATCTTATCATTAAGTTAAACATTCCAAAAGTCCATTAATCAGAAACTTGGTAGACAACGATTATAGCCCTGAAATGGATGACTAGCATTTTTTAAATTTCAATTAATTGTAGTTGGGTGGCAGATCCATTAGCAGATGATCTAATATAGCTTTAATGTTGTTTTTTTCTCAGATAAACTATTTGGCTCGCATTGGTGGGAGTAGCCTGGAAGATTGTCTGAGGAAAATAGCTAAAAGAATTTTGACAGCACAACTGTCGATGCAATACAATTTTACAGGAAGAAAAGGAAAGCTAGAGTTTAGTGGCCTAGTTGGAGTAAAAGATGTTATATATGGTAAGTTGGAGTAAAAGATGTTATATATGGTAAGTCTAGCCACTTCATAGATATGTCAATTGTCAGAAATATTTCGAACATACTAAAATTAAAAAAAAAAAAGTAAATATTTTTAGAATACACTTATGATTTTTGTTTGTTTGTATTTTGTTATACTAGTTAGTATTTCAATTAATTATTTAGACAAAAGTTTTCAGAATGTATATAAAGTCGTTATTTAATAAGATTTATTAAGATTTTTTTATTTAAGTGACTTCACCATTATTTAATCTAATGACAATAATTCACACAAATTATATAAATCATCTAACTAAATTTGAAATTTGAGAAATAATTTATTATAATTTAAACTTTTATGCATATAAAATTCATCCTAAACCATCTATGTATCTACCCAAATTACAGTAAAAACCATCTATGTATCAGTTCTACCCAAATTGCAGTAAAAAAAGTAATGATCAAAAAAAATTCAATACATTTATATACTGGATAGAAAATTTTCTTTTAATTAAAAAAAATGCTAAACATGTTGAATAAAAACGGATCAGTACTGTTTAGTGATTAACTTTAAAACAATTTTTTTAATGAAAGTACACATTAAGGTTTAAATCTAGTCTTAATATGAAATTTTTTTAAATTTAAGCTAACAGGACACCTGTGTTTATAACGATGATGGTTTTACTTTGATAGATGTTTTTATCATTTTCATTTTCTGTTCACCTCTATTCTTCGTATTTTCTTTTTCAGATGCAGTAAGAAAAAATTATCCCCAAGCGACGATTAGTCAATTGGACAAGATCCTCTCAAAATGGTTGTCGGGTTCAATTGATAGGGATGGCCTCAAAAAAATTCGCGAGGATAAGCGTAAAAGTTTAGAAAATCCTGGAAAAGACATTTAATTTTTTCTTTTTTATAATAAGTAATTAAAACAAATTTAATGAAGTGGTTTTTTGAATCAGATGTTTATTTTTTTGTCTATATTTCAACTTATTTTTCAATTAAATGCTGATTGAGAATATAGTTTGATAAAAATTATCATTTATACTTTAGAATTTTTTGAGTTATTAGCTAAAACAAGTCATGTTAGAATAGCACTGAGAATATGTTCTATTCAGTAGAAATTTTGAAGAATTGTTATTAACATTGCATATTTTCTTGTATATGATTTACGACTGGTTTTTGTATTTTCTTTCGAACAATTTGACAATCCATTTTATTTTAAAAAGATTCTTTTGAATTAGAAATTTAGTTGTTATTCTATGTATTACAAGTTTGTTAGCGCGGCAGTGACAATTGTAAACTCTTGTTGCAAAAACAAAATGTGAGAATATACAAAAATTAATATTGTACCATGAAGCATGGGCAGATATTACCCATTGGTGAACAATGTTTGACCTATATAAGGTCTGTGATCCCATATAAATTAGATGTTTGCCGATGGTCTTAAATTGCAAGAGAAAGCCAATATTGGTTGGTAGGAGCTGAAAATGGGCCTGTAATGGCCAATGTTTGAACATTGTTAAAAAATATTGGGATTATAATGGCCATTATTAGCCTATATTGGGCCTTTAATGGCAAATGTTGGGCTTTAATAAGCCAATCAAAACAAATATTGTCCCAATATTGGAGCCATTATTCTGCCAGTCATTTGCCAATATTTGCCCACTAATGGCCCAATTTGCACTTCCCAATATTTGCCCAATATTGGCCCAATGAAAGTTTGCTGGCTGGGTCGTGCCTTCCATTCACTACTAAACTCTGTATTGAGTTGTTCTACATCAGAGTTTTTTCCTAAAATAATCTTCAGTGCTTTTTCCATAAACGATAAAAGTTTAAAAACGTTGTATCTTTTACTGACTGTTTCACATCTCTATCGAAATTCTTTTTTCTTTTTTTGATTTGCAACGGAGATCTACAACATACTCCATTAACCACTCTCTTTTCGGATGAGGTAACTGGTATACTTTTGAATATTTTCAATTGGAATTAGAATAACGAATATCTCTAATAGGAGAATAAAAATTTTGCAAAATGTTAACATTGATTGGTATTTTTGATGTTACAGCTTTTGGTAAATTCAAAATATGAGTACTACAATGCAGTATATTCCGTGAGGTTATCGAGCATAATTATCGAGCTACCTTGAGATAAAAATATCTTGTTCTTTTTTTACATTTTTGAGTTTTGAAATAAAATAATTTAAAAAATAAAAACATTAGATATAATGAAAAACATTAGATATGGTGTATAAACATACAATTTAGATCAACTCATCTTCAAAAACTGAGTTTGCAACTTTGATTTCATTATCAAGCAGAACTTGTATGCTTTTTTTCTAATGACGCTATCTAATTTGTTTTAACTTTTGGGGCCAAAGTAGCTGACATCGTATATATAATTGTATTTGTATATTTTCTTTAAGTTTAGCGCTATAGTTTCAGAGCTTTTTCTCACACAATAGCAAAAAAGTTTTCAGATTTACCTGTTTAAACAAACTTTTTCATGAGTTTTTCAAGAGTTCCACAAAAGCTAAGTCCTGGATTACCCATGGTAATATGCAGAAAACCACGTCTTTACTTTTGCAGTAAACAAATCTATTTTAGTATTTTGCAGTAAATAAATCTATGCAGTAATCAAATTTATTATAGTGTTCTTCTGTACAAACGCGTTGGTAACCATGTTTTAATGCTTGGGAAAACTAAAACTTTTGTATTAAGTTATTCTTAAATAGTTAGCATATTTCAAATAGAAATAATTCTTGATAACCACGAAAGAGTTTGACAACTGTGTCGTTTTTCTCCTACTTTATATCCATCTTCTTTAGAGCATAGCTAATCAAGAAAAACAATGATTATACTAGTAGAAGAGTTTTTGAAGAGGAATTTTGAATAATTTGTTTTTAATTTGAAAAATTGAAAAAAGGAGAAAAATGATTAAAAGATTTTTAACCAAAAATGATAATCATTTACAAAAGTCTGTAAATATTGAGTTTGGAAAAGCCATCCATTAAATTGTGGATTGAAACATCTAATGGAACAGCTTATTGCTTATGCTTGAAACATTTGCCAATTTAAATTATTGTTATGAAGGTATTTTTAGATTTAGAAATGGATTCCAATATTAACAATTCAGTAAAGATAAACAAAAATGAACGTTGATCCTATTCCAATTTAGTTGTACTTTTGACTTCAGCTCGTGAACATTATTAGTAATAATCGATGGCGTTGCTGAGGTTGGTGTCACCCAGTGCGGTAAAATTTTGGTGTCACTCTTCTACACTTTTGCTCACAGAACCGACAACATGGGTTTGTGAAGGTGGAGGGGCATAATCTTAAATTTTTTAAAAAAAGTCCATTATATTTAGAAATTTCAGAGGAAAAAAAAAGGTCATTTAGAAAATAATAGTTCTGTAAAATTTGCATTTTTTTTCATTATGTCATTCCTCTGTGTCAGGTCTTGATAATGTCACCTGGCGCGGCCCGCACCTTCCCTTTCCTCCTAGTGACGCCACTGATAATAATGTTTTGTGGATTGCACTAAACAAAATAGTATAATGAACAGTAGCGTAGCAATCAACCAAGATTCTATTGCCGCGGGGAGGAGGCAGAGTTATTAGGGACTTAAGCGACTTAAAATTTTTCAAAAACAAAATTTAAAAAATTGTCACTTTAAAAATTAATATGCGTGTCAACGTATCAACATTAATAACAAGTACATAATCATATTAACATTAACAATTAGTGCAATTAAGTAATGATAATACCCTTGACTAATACTTCAAATAGTGAGCAACTTTTTATTTATTTAAAAATAAACAAAAAACTGCATTTATTCATAAATAGTAAAATAGTATACAATTTTTTTAAGTGGCAAATATGATGTCGTAAAGTTTTAACGCAAAACACAATAGTTAGACTATTTCAGTAAAACGATAAAAAAGGCACCAACTTCGCAGTTAAGTCTTTTCTTAACAAAAAAAAATTTCAAAGGGAAGATTAAAGATGTGGTCGGTATTTCAGATTTGCTCAAATTGTTAACAATAACAAGGTAAAATGGTATTTATTATAAACATTGGTAAGATAAAACTTCAACGCGTAAAGTGCGGGAATAAACAGCAAAAATAAGGTTAGGGAGTTTAGTAACATAAATTGACGGAATTATGGAGAACATGCTAAGTAGAAATACTAAATTGACTGAGGGTTTGGGCTTAAACAGTGATAGGGTTGGAGCTAGGAGAAATTTTCGCTGCATTTTACACGTTGAAAATTTCGCATTCTCGAATTTTACCCTGTCCACAACAATATTTTGTAATATAAGTTGCTCATTCACTGATATAATCGTAGTTCTTATGCTATATTTGACATTACCCGTTATCATGGTAACGGCTAAAAAGATCCTTTAGCACATCAAAAAGAATAAAAAACACATTTAAGGACAACGATGGAGCAAAACCATTTGTCTGCGCTAAACCTATTAGCTATTGAAGCAGAAATAGTATTTCAATTAAGTTTCAATATAGTTGTAATGGACTAATTTGCAGCTATGAAGACAAATAAAAAATGACAATCTCGATGACAAGATCTTATGATCTTCTGCGAGTATCCGCGTTCTTCTTATTTTAACGCTATTAAAGTTTGTAACTTTTACTATATATATTTTATGAATCTTATTCATTCTTATATTGTAAAACTTATTTTGAATAAATAAAAAGAACAAAAAAAAAAAAAAAAAAAAAAAAAAACACTTTTATTGTAAGTATCATTATTTTCAAAATTTTACGCTTACATTCTAATGTTAAAACATTGGTTTTGATGTCTTTAGAATACGCGGCCGTGGTGCAATGGTTAGAATTCTGACTCAGAATCCAGATGTCTGAAGTTTGACACCGGCTCCAGCCCATAATGCGACATTTGTTTTCAGTCAATCCAATTTAGCGGATTGACTGTTTTTTAAACAACTGCAAATGCGTCTTTCTATTTAAAATAAAGTTTCTGTTGTTGTTTTTTAATTTTGAAAATGTTTCTATTTTTTTTTTTCCTCCTAATAGTTTTTTTTTACCATTTTTTTGTAACATTTTAATTAGAAGAATATGCAGGAAATATACATATTTTTTTAGATTTAGTTATGTGATAAAAATGCGTCATCTTTTATTTAATTTTGTGGCGAAAAAAAACAACAAATCATACGGTAAATAATCTTATCGACCAACTTCTATGTTAACGTCTGCTAATCGAGGAATTTTAGGAGCACCTTAATAACTATAAATCGAAAAAAAAATTGTGTTTAATAACAAGATATTTATTTTTATGTATAATTAATTTATTGGCGGGTGAGGGAGCAGAGTTGCATTTGAGGAATATTTTTCAGGGGAATATTTTTGTTGCTACGCAATTGATTATAATGAGTATATTATTAAATATATATAAAAATTTATTATTTTTAACTCGGTGCAATAAGAAATATTAATTATTAGTTTAAACTCTCATAGTATTATTAAATTTTAATATTATAAGAATTTATACTATTTTTAACACAATACAAAAAGAAATAATGAATTGAATAAGAAATCAATTAAGAGTTTAAATTTTTATTATATTGTTAAAACTTTAATATTATTAGAGTTTAAACTATTTTAAACACGGATACAAAAAGAAGTAATAAATTGTATAAGAAAATTCTTTTTTAAAATAAATAATGGACGATGCATTAAAATATGTATACAGTTCAAAGATTTCTTTAGTATTTCAGAGATTCCTTTAAGTAAAATCTAAAAGTAACACTTTGGCTAAAGGGAACGACAGGTTTTACGCTGTGGCACTCAAATGAAACCTTTTCAATTCAAGAATATTTGTCTTATAAAAATAAAAAAGAGCTTTTTTAAAATCCGAACAAAGCGCAAAGAGTCGTTAGTTGGGTAAAAATGTAAAATTGAGGGGAATCATAGCCTAATTAATCATTTTAGATGTACATTTCAAAAAAAATTGTATTTGTAGAAAAGTGTATTTGTTCTATAAAAATAGAAAAGAGTGCTTACAGAATTGGTAAAAATGGAAAGGATCACAAATGGGGCAAAAGGGTAAAATTGAGGTGATAATCATAAGCCTTTTTAGGCATTTTAGATTTTTGTTACTACAAAAAATCTATAAATTAAATTTCAAATAATTTAAACAAAATTTAAAACAATAAAAATAACTAAAAATATTTACAGTATTATTGTATACATGGTTCATAATCCAGCAAAACATAAGTTCCTCTTGCTCTAGAGCAGTTAAATTTAAATAATTAAATAATTTAAATAATTAAAGTCTTTTTCCATTAAAATTAACAACAGGTTACTCTACGCTGTTCAACGAACTCTATGGCCAACAGTGATTTACGGATGAAAATAAAACGAAATATCAAAGTAATATATATAGCCTTTAAACCTGAAGACAAAGAAAAAAGAAAATAAATATGTACAGCTTGAAAGATATTTATAGAGGTAGTGTTGCTCTTGCAACATCGATGGTGATGGTGATGGTGGCAAAACATTTATTGTTAGTAGAGGTGATGGTGGCAAAACATTTATTGTTAGTAGAGGTGATGGTGGCAAAACTTTTATTGTTAGTAGAGGTGATGGTGGCAAAAGTAAATTACATTGCAGTGTTTCAGCTGTCTTGCTACATATAAAAATTTTTTAATAGTAAGTAAACGAGGCAATGTTAAAGCTTCTTTAAAAATTTTGAATTATCCATCTATTATTTACTTCAATAATAAATAATATTTGAATTTAAAAAAAATGATAGGATTTAAAAATGACAGATTAGCAGTTTGTTAAAATGTTGATGGAGGTTTAACCCTTCAGATTATCTTGCATCTTCCTTAGGTGAGGATCAGTATCTTAGGTGAGGATCAGTATCTTAAGTGAGGATCATTATTTTAGGTGAGGATCAGTATAAAAGTGAAACGAATCTCTTTAAGGACTATAAAACCCAAGGAAATATTGGAGAATTATGCTTTTATACAATAATACTTGTTTTTAGTTCCAGTAAAAATGGAATTAAAATGTTGGGGAGATCGGATTTTGTTACAACGTTTATTTATTTGTGAACTTATCGCCATAATGGTAATATTGAAAGAAAATATTTTTGTTGTCTAAAAACTACTTACTTAATCACACAATAATCACTAATAATGCTTAAAGTATAAAACACTGCATGTTTACTAATAAAAAATGAACTTTTATGTAGTACAAGTATATATGTATATATATATATATATATATATATATATATATATATATATATATATATATATATATATATATATATATATATTCATGTATATAACATTCATTTATTGAATTAGAAACAAAAAAATATATTGTGTACCTTAATAATATACAAAACATAAAAGAAAAAATGTTGGAAAAAAGGCATATCTCAAAATTTAAGGGTAGCCCCGGACACATAGTTTAACCATGATTTTACCTCTTTTTTTTATCAGTATGACACAAATGTAATATATAAAAATTTAGCATTGGATTGTTTTCAACACATTTTAAAAAAAATCGCCTTTAAAAATTGCCTCTGATATATAAGGAATGGGAATGAAAATGTCATAATTTAGAAGTATAAACATTAGATATTACTAATGAAAAAAAATCTTTAATAAATAAAAAATTGTTAGTTTACATAAAAATTACGTATATTAATATGTGATTCAAATATAATGATGAATCGCTCTTCTGGTGGTCTAAAACCACCAGAAAGAGTTCTATTTCGATTTGAAAAAAAAAACATTAAAAATAAAAAAAAATCTTATCATTGAAAGACAAACTGCGTGATATTATAAATAAAAAATTAGCAAAAACTCCTCAAATACATCTAATAGTCCTACCGCAAGAATAAAAAAAGAATTACAATGCTTAATGAACAACATTTTAGAAAAAGCGTGTTGAACAAATTTATCGGTAGCAGAAAAAATTCCACGGGAAAAATTCCTTCTGAGAAAAAATCCCCCCAAATTTTTTTTTTTTTACAGTGCATAAAATAAACGATATATTAATATAACAGTTATTTATAATATGAATATTTTATACGTACATATTATGTTCCAAGCAAAACCTTAATCCTTTATTTTTTATAAATTGACTCACAAATAGGTAGAACATGCAAGAAATGCCACTACAATGACTACGGGTTTGGTTTGGGCAGGTAAACTATCAATTTCAAAAAAAAAAAAATTTCGGGATTTTTTTCTTAGAACCAAATTTATCAAGCTTTCTCAACGATAAAACTAACGAGTAATGAATCAGAAAGAAAAATAAGAAGAAGAAGAAGAAGAAGAAGAAGAAGAAGAAGAAGAAGAAGAAAAAGAAAGGGTTTTTTCTTCATCTGACATAATTTGTATCAAATTATGTCAGATGAATCACTTTATGTTAATTTGGTAAAATAATTGACAAGAAGTGATAATAAAAAAATTGTTTGTTTTTTTAATATTATTGTTTTACTTTTAATACCGGTATAATATCGGTATTACTGGTATTACCGGTATAGCGTTTCTATTAAAATTTTACTGCGCGGAAGTTTTCAACCGTTCAAACTTTCTTTGCGTTAAAATAATTATACTGAGGCAGTAATATTTTAACGTTAAAATTTTACTTCACTCGTAATAATTTTACTGGCTTTTTAGTTTACAATTTATATAGCTTATTTTGTCAAGATGTACAAATATATTTACTTTAAGGATGTCAGGAAATATTTAAATGACAATGCTTTTCCTGAAGATGTGAATGAAAGAGGCAAAAAAGCAAATTTTAAACAGCAGTGTAAAAACTTTGTTATTGTTGACAATAAGTTGATGTATTGCAAAAAAGGTATTGGTGAGGTAAGGAAAACTTGTTTTTATAAAAGAAGTTTTTATTTAATTTAAAAGGTTTTACTTAAATAAAATAAAGTAATTAAACAATATTCTGTATTGTGCATTATTTTGAATTAACACAACATTTTTCTAAGATTCGAAAATTTATAGCTTTAAAATAACTCAAAATAATGTAAAAATTTCAAACAAATAATTTTTTTTATTGTAGGTGATTGTGGTAATAGATCGTGAAGAACAGTTAAACATTGTTAAAGAAGTCCATGAGGGTCTCGGTACTTCTGAGAAAGCTGTTGCTAGGTACGTGAGTAAAAACTTCAAACTGTTTGAATACTATAATGTTATATATCATTAGAAAGAGGATAATATATAATATAAAATATTACAGTATTTTAAAGGTGAAAAAATTATCAAAATCGAACAATTGGTTCAAAAGTTATGACGGTTTAAGTACCGATTTTTCGATATTAGGATTTGTTGAAGAAATTGTGGTCAAAATAATGTTTTTCTTTACTTAAATTGTCATAACTTTGTCAATTCTTATCAAAAAACAAATATCTTAGTGTCAAAAGATACTAAGATATTTGTCAAAAGATTGATGGAGAAGAAAATGATGTACCTTCAAAAATGCATGTTTGCAAAGGTGATGGCAATTGTTTTTTTCGAGTTTGAAAAAGATGAATTGTCAATTTCGTTTTTACTGACAGGTTCTGAGTGTCAACATACACGTGTTTGCGATGTTGTTGTTAAACATATGGTATCAAAGCCTTGTTCCAGTCTTTTGTCCGAATATTTAGGCGATGATGTGAAAAACTACATTACCAAAAGTGGTATGACCACAGATAGTATATGGGCTACAGATGTTAAGATCCTTGGTACTGCAAATCTTATTGGAATTGACATTGCTGTATGGTCCTTCACTGGACAAAAACTAGCATGGCTCAAATATCCAGCATCCATGAAACTCGACCAACTAACAGCTCACAGTATTCTTTTAGAAAATAAAAACAATCATTATAACGTTGTTTTGTCACTAAAAGCTTTGTAAATAAAATGATGTTTATACTGAACTAAAATGATGTTCGTATATCAGTTGTTTTACAAGGTTGTTTGTTATAAAAAAATAAATAATTTGCTTAAGGTTACATATTCTGTACAACTTAAAAAAACGTAAATAAATTTATATATATATATAATATAAATATCATAAATTAAAATATCTATTGCTAATTTTAAGTTTTGATATTTATGGCTTTTTTTATAGTTTTAAAAACTTAATTTATTAATAGCAAATATGCGATTAAGTAAATGATTTTCATTAATAACAGCAATTATCTCTATATTTTTAGCATTCTTAAAATGCCAAGATAAAGTTTGACAACTCATCCAGGCACTAGAAAATATGACACAATATCTAATTACTCAAATGCTACACTTCAATAGGCATTAGCCAAAATTAAATTAGAAAACATGTCGATTGGTGAAGCTTCTAAAATTTTTAAAGTACCTAAAACAATATTATTTTCTTAGCTAAAAAGTAAACACTGTAAATCAGTAGGGCGCCCTATTGCTCTTAGCATTGATGAGGAACTTTGTTTCGAAAATCATTTACTTTATTCAAGTGACAAAGGTATACCAATTGGAATTAATGATTTTAAAAGTATTATCAAAAAATATCTTGATGATAGTGGAAAAGATATACAACAGTTTAAAAATAACCAACCAGGTTGGGAGTGATGTAGACTTTATCTTGACAGACATCTATCATTAAAAGAAATTTTTTTTTTTCTTTTAATGATAGATGTCTGTCAAGATAAAGTATTTAAGTAAGGAAACGTGCACAGGTTAATTATTGTCAAATAAAATTATTTTTTCAAAATCTAGAGAAGGAATTAAATGGAGTAACGCCAGATAACATTTATAATATGGATGAAACAGGGTTTCATGACAACCCTGGAAAAAAAAACTTTTTTTTTGTCCATCCTCTCGCCATCCAGAACTTATAAGAAACACTACAAAATCTTGTTACTCTGTTGTTTTTTGTGGAAATGCCTCAGGAAAGCTAATTCCACCATTTTTCATTTCTAAAGGAAAACACAGTTGGTCTGACTGGCTTTTTAATGCACCAGAAGGATCGAGAATGGGAACTTCTTGCAGTGGCTAGATGGAAATTCAAATATTTGAAGAGTGGCTGTTAAATCACTTTGTTCCAAATATTATAAATAAGGAAGGTAAAAAAATTCTGATTTGTGATAATTTAAGTGCTTGTATATCTTTAAAAGCCTTAAATATATGTGAAAAGCATAATATAACATTTATATGTTTGGTACCCAATTCCACACACCTTTTACAACCTCTAGATGCTGGGTATTTCTTGAGTTTAAAAGCTAATTGGAGGTCAGTTCTTAACAATGGCGTAAAACATCTCGTGGGAAAAAAGTTAATAACCTACCAAAAAATTTGTTTTGGCAGCTCATTAAATCTACTCCTAATGTTGGTAAAGAAAATCTAGAACTTAATCTACAAGCAGGATTTAAGGCTACTGGTATATATCCATTCGACCCTGAACAAGTTCTCTCGAAATTACCCAGTTTTACAAATATAGATATTCATCTTAACATTGGAGAATCGTTTATGAAATATGTTGATGAAATTCATACATCTAATCTTAATTATGAAGCAAGCAAAAAATTCAAGTTACCAATAACAGCAGGGAAAAGTGTATCAGCTACTGAGGTAGAAGCATACTATAAGTTAAGAGACAATAAGAAAAAAAATCAAGATAATATTCGAACAAAGAAAAGAGGAAGACGACTTGGATCAAAAAGTATATAATTATGAAAATAAATAAAAAAATGTTTCACAAAGTTCAAGCAATGTAGATGTTAATCAAGTTATTAAAGACAATGAGCAAGTTGTATCTCAAAATGATGCAGTTTCTTCATTAGAGCAAATAAACAATAACAACTTGTTTTCCATGATCATGATTATTCGATTAAAGAGTTAGTTGTGACTCAAGACTAAAATAATGGACTTAAACACTGTAATATTTAGTTTTATAGTCACAGGTGTTTATTTGTGTGGAATTACATAGAAATGATTTCTTAATTATTTTTTCTTTCATAACTTAAAAATTGATCAACAAGTTCATTTAGTGATTTGTAATATTTTATTGAAAAACTTGTTTGTTTATTCTCAATATAGATTAATTAGATTTTCTTTTAAATTAATTTCAGCTAATACAACGAAATTTAAACAACTTTTTAGATTTAACTGATTAAAATTGACATTTAACTTAATAGTGTTCAAAGTTACCCTAAATGCAAGTATAAATTTGAATACCTACTTGAACTTTGTTTTTTAACAAAATAACTAGCAAATTTAAAAAAATGATAACAAACTAGAAAAAAGAGATCATCAGAACACCTTTTATGTAAAAATAGTTTAGTTTTTGAACTTGCAGCGTAATTAAATTTAAGATTAACTTAAATCAATTACAATGTTTTTAGTTGATGTGTGTTTCAGATGATTTTATTTTATTGATCTATTTTAAACTAGCAGTAAGCAACCCGTAATTCGCGTTGATAGTAAATAAAATTAAAAAAAAAAAAAACCGCGTATAGAAAAGCCAAGAAACTACTTTAAAATAGAAAAGCCTAGAAAATGACGTAATTTGATTAATGATAATAATATTAAATTAGCGTATTAATATTATCAGAAGAAACACTTTAAACAAGATAAATTAAAATCTGTGTTAATAAACACCGCTTTAATTTAATTTTAAATAGATTAAGTGAAATTTTGTATAACGTCCTTAAAATCAATACAAAAATTTTCCGCAAGTTGAAAGAGTATGCAAGAAATCTTTTTATTTATTTAAAATTGTGTGAATAAATACTTAAGTACAAACCGTCTTAAATGAAATTATAGAATAAAGGTTTTATTTCTTGTGTGATCGGTGATGTTATTAAAATGTCGGAATCTTTAAAATTTTTGGAGAAGAAGAATGTTACGAAAATTAAAGGTGCTCAAAAAAAAAAAGAGTTATAAAAAAAAATTACAACGTGCAAACAAAAAATAAAGAATGTTCAATACTCCAATATAAATTTCATCAAAAATCAATATCCTGGTTAGAGCATGAACTTAATTTTGAACTTAAAAAACTTATCTTATATAATTCGATTCTAATATAACTCTCAAACGTGTTGGAAACGCAAGAACTTAAGAGAAGGTGGCATATATTGCTTTTTAAAGAAAATAAAAACGAGCTAAAAGAATAGCAATTTCAAATCCCTCTAAAGAAGCTGAATATGAACGTCCTGTGCTTACTGAGGAAACAGCAAAATACACAGTCAAACAAAGAGGTAATAAGAACGTAGAAAAAATTATTGAGTGCATTTTACAAGAATAACAATTTGTAAATGATATCAATAAAAATATTGACAAAGAAATAAAAAAAATGTCTCCAGAAGAGGAACTTGCTATTCTATTACGTTATGGTTTTACTAAATCTCAGCAATAAGATTGGAAAGTAAAGAGAGAGATGCAGATATTCGTGCGATATTCTGGAATCTAAAGAAAAATGTAGACCAAATGATATGCATCTCTGACTAAGAGGCAAGTTTACAAAATCTTCTAATACATGCTGTTCGAAGAAAAATAGAATCACAAAAGCATCAAATCGTATCTAAAACTAACTATCATAAAAAGGACTTGAATTTTGTTGTAAATTGGGGATTTTATGGAGCAGTTCAATCAAAAGTTTGATAAGTTACCTAAAAATTTATCAGACAGTTCGCTTTTTTTCTGTTACAGTTGTACCCTTCAAAACGAAAAGACTTCAAAAATACGACTGCGATGTGCTGTGGGCTAACCCAACTCCTAACTCCGTTAAATTTTGAAGAACAATGATCTTAAAGTATTCATTACATAAACTATTCATTATATAAATATTCTAAAAATAAAAAGCAAAAAGAAGGCATAAACTAGCCTTATCACCTATTTAAAAAGCTTCAAAAAAATACGAAACATCATAAAAAAAAAAAAAAGCAATTGCAAGTAGTTTAAGAATCAAGAAAGTAATAAAACAACTATGGCAGTTAAAAATAAGTTTAATAAGTTAAAAATGAAACATAAATAAAATGGTATTAAGAACAAAAAATTCTCTAAGTGATAATTAAATAAGAAATGATAATGAATTTAAAAGAAATCACTAATAAGATTTGTGTACTTTAAAATATTCTTTTTAATTAATTTTTTAAAGCAATTAATATTTTCTACACGTTTTATATTACTATTTTTGCTAAGATTTTATTCCAGATATGAGGAGCACATTATATGTAATTTTAAATTGTTCCTGTTTAGTTTGCATAAAGGTTCAATTAAAAAGCCTGTTGTACGCAATGTATATTTAAAGTTAGGTTTAATTTCATAGAGATCGTAAAAAATTGAAGGATATTGTTGGAATTTACTTTTGTACACAGGACATAAAATTTTATATATGTTTATCTCGTATAATGTATAAATATTCATAATTTTAAAAAGTGTTTTTGTATGAACTCTTTTATTTTTAAAATACATTATTCTTAAAGCATGTTTTTGTTTTCTATAGAGTGTTTCTAGTTTGCCTTTAGTAGTACTGCTCCAAGCAATATTTGCGCAATTTAAATAACTTTGTATAAAGCTGAAACGTATTTGTTTTAGGTGATGTTTGTTTAGATGATACCTTGACTGCGTACCGAAGTACTACTCAAGCGCTGAGTTGGCAGTGGCAGGATTTCAAAACCTCATACCTCTGGGTTCTGAGATAAATTCAAATCACTACGCCACGGCTGCTTTTTAATTATTCTATGAAGATATTTTTTTTTCAATTTTTAACTTGAATAGCCATAGAGTTAAAGAACAGAATTTTTGTTGCCGTTTTTATTATTTTTGGCAGTTGATAAATAGTTTTTAGATAAGTTTTTTAAACTTATCTAAAAGTTTTTTTTTTTTTTACTTAACAAACAGCAAGTAATTGATGTCAGTAAAATTTTTTTAAAATTTAAAAAAAATTTTTTTTTAAAAAAATTTTTTAGATGTGCTCAAGGAGCTAAATTTGACTGGGTACAAAATAAATGAAGGGTAATGAAATATTTAAAGATAATGAAATTGTGTCAGTTTTTAACAGTTGTTGAGCCCTCTCAAAAAGCGTTTTCAATGGGGCTTTTTGTCAGCATAATTTATATTAAGGTGGTAGTACCCCAAAAGACAGGCTAAAATTTTTTTTTTTTCAAAACTTCAGTTTTTACAATTTTCATTAATTTATTATATCTTCTCTTAAAATAATAAAAAAAGTTAAAAAAAAAAATAATTAAAACGCCTAAATTATCCTTAATAGATTTGGTACTGGAAAATAAAGTACCCTAGCAACGGCCCTTAGAGATATATTTCTTGCAATATCTTGAGAAATATATGTCCAATTTATGTAGTTTTTGTGTGTGCTTATGACTAAATTGTTCCTTAAGAACTCTTGTTGGTTTTCGATCTAATATCCATAAATTAAAACCTCATATTCGTTTCTGTAAGATATGGATAATTACTCTTTAACAAATGTTTTTTCATTTTTGATAAGTTTCCTTATAAATGCGTTCAAAAAAATAGATATGCTAAAGCAAGAGTAAAAAAAAGAAAACTTCATAAATTAAAAAAATATTGTCTAAATAATTCACATGCTTTACAACAAACTGTTTTGTCTGCACATTCACCAAACAATGTAAGTTAATCGGTATCTGGAAAAAAAAAACTTATCTAGATGAAGAAAACTTTATAATATAGAAAAAGAGTGTAATACAATTATAAACTTATATTTATTTTCAAATTTGTTGAAGGCAATTAAAAGATGCTCTAGAATGTTATTCGTTAATCAATATTGTACACAATATTAATCAAAAAGAGATTCTTTCTCACACTTCTTGTCAAGATTTTACATGGACGATAAATTTTTTAACTTCAAAATGAGTAGAAAATAAAAATGAAGTAATCAAAGGTAAAAAACGAGAGAAATTAACCTATGTACTGTGTTAACTTTTCGAGATATTGGGCAAGGATACATAGCAATTATTACTTTTTGTTATTTTATGAATATGTCTTTTGGTATGACAAAACGTGGTTATCATAACATTAATAATAGACTACCTGTTGCTTATTTTGAAGCAAAACATACGTAATAAAAAACTTTTGAAATTGAAAATTATGATGAATCATCAACTGTCAATGTTGCTGTTAGTTTAGATGGTTCATCATGGTTCCATAGATGGTTCAGCACAGAAGAAACTTCTCAATAAATAGTATAGTCACAGCAATATCTCATGGAAATTGTATTGATGCTGTTGCTAAAACAAAAAGTTGTTACCCCTGTAAGATATGTTTAAGAAGATAGGTATTCCAGCTTACGAGAACTGGAAGATCACACATTAATCATAAGGTAGCTCAGGAAGTATGGAATTTTTTGGCGCTCTACAAATATTCAACCGATCTGTCAAAGAGCTTACATGAAATCGAGTACATGAAATACATTGCTGATGGAGATACCAATTCTTATATGCAAGTTTGTGATGCAAATCCATACAAAGAAGAAATTATTTAGAAATAGTTCTTGGCAGTGATGCGTTGCTCAAGAAAGGTTTACATGGTTAAACTCAAAATGTTAATGAATTGCTAGATAAGATGGTTTGGACTCGCGCACTCAAAAGAGTTCATGTGGAAAGAACAGTTAATGAGATTGCTTTGGCCTATACAATAATTAGCTTCATTAATGGAGTTCAGGGTTTACTACCAGCATTTAAATAATGTAATGTTTTGCCTAGATATTTTACTACTAAAAGTTCTCTAAATGTAGATTATGTACGCATTAAACAGAATGAGATAAAAAGTACAGGTGCCACAAAAAACAGGAGGAAAAAGTTAGGGGCCATTAAAAAAGGCTTTATTGACTAACATAATGAAGCAGAAGATGCTGCATACAACAGTGGTGGTTTTTAGTAGGTTTGATTGTGTAAAAAAACTTAATGTGTTTTTAGTATTTTTTTAAATTGCATTTTTCTTGCGTTTAACTTTTTGTGTATCTTTTAATTTTTTAACAAAGATAACTTTTTAACCGCTCATTGAATTTTTTTTCAAACTTTCAGCAATTATTCTTGAATGTATTTGTAATGTGCTGAACCAAAGAAAATTAACTTTTTTTTATATTAAACTATTAAAATTTGAACTTTAGCAACCTGTACTTTTACTTTTTTCTTTTTATTGATAAAATATAATGATTTTAAAGTTATAAAATATTGTTTATTATATAATTTTTAATTCAGCACATTTTTTGAACATATATAAAACTACTTACAAAATTTGGTTTGTAGAACATGTATGGTTCTCAAGATATTCTTGTTAAAAAAAGGTCAATTTTTTTGCCTAAATTTTGCTAATTTATGCGCATAATTATTGATTATGAGGGTAAAAAAAAATAATTTTGTTATTTTTTGAAATAATTTAATCTAACATTTCAGAAAAACATAAATGTTCCCATATAATATCAAGTTTTAAATTTTTTTCCTCTTAAAGGGTACTACCACCTTAAGCTATTTTTAAAAACTTGGATAATGCGCAGAAACATAAAAATACATAATCAATATCAACTACAAAGCTAACGAACAATTTTAGCTTAAAATTTTACCATAAAAAAGAAACATACCAAATAACTTTACCTAGATCTACAATTAACCCATTTATATTGTAGATATTTACTAACGTCATTTAGACTAGCCCTTCCAGAGAGAAAACAGTTAAAAGCAAAAGATGTACTTACATTAGGGTAGGCCGAGATTTTTCAAAAAATGCATTTTAATACCTCCAGATATATTTAATAATACATGAAAAACAAAATTGAATAAAAAGCATTTTAGAGAACATATAAAAAAAAATTATCGAAAAAAAAACAAACAAATTTTTAAAAAAACTTGTAGAAAAGCACTTATTTGAGTTGAAGAAAAAGAAACATATTTTCTAAGCAATAAACAAGAGTTTTTCTATCAACCAAATATTATTTTTGAGATCTTTATATAAGTTCGCTTCTTTTGAGTACCAGCTTGACCTCCTTTTTTCACTTAAATTTTTTTTACTAGCTTGACCTCCTTTTTTCTCTTAAATTTTTTTTTAAAAAAGATTTGGACCTTGTAAATGTTTATGTCTTGGGGGCAACTCTAAAAACTATTTTAAATCAAAATTTTATTATGTAGAATACAATAAGTGGTATTAAGGCAATTTATGAAAATTGTTGTTTTTCGGCCCACCCAAACTTACTCGGAGAAACAAACAATAAAATTTACACGTTTATAGAATAACTTGAAAACATATTTAAAAAACCCGAAGAAAAACATTTTTTTCACAATATTATCTGAAATTACAAAATTATATATCAAACTAGTAATATAGTTAAAAAAAGACAACAATAACATTAATTTAGAAAGGTAGAGACCTTTACTATCTAAAAATATACATATACATGCTTTTTAGGGAACAGCAGTATTTGTTTGAGCTTATTAACTCATTTGGTGAGCGAAATTGATACCATTGCACCAGCAGATTTGGACAGCGTACTGGTAATTTAGTCACAAATTTTGCGCTGAAAAGGCGCTTTATAATATAGACCTCAGATATTGCGCACTAATCTTAAGAAAAGTCGTGTTGATGATATGCGTCCGGATCGTAATACGCAGTAACAACAACCCTATTAGCAAACTTTCTTCCGGCAAGTGCTTCACTTGCAATTTTTGATTCTTCAGATGTCGCATATTCAATAAAAACCTAAATCAAAATACAATGTTAAAAATAAACAACAGAAATCAAATAACGCCTTAAAAAATAAATTTTGCTTACCTTTCCAACCCCAGAGACAAGAAATTCGTGGTTAGGTCGTGGTATTTGCATACTACGTATACGTCCATACTTCGAACATTCTTCGCGAATATCCTCAAAGATTTCTATAAAAAGAAAATGAATTTTCAATTAAAAAAAAAAACTGTACTAAAATAACTGTTAGATTTTTACAAGTTTGAGTGTGTTAAAATGGACTTTGATTAAAACGTGATTAAAACGCATTACGTTTCAAAACGTATGATCAAAAAATAAATTTCTCAAAATGTGAAACCGTCAACCGTAATCTTTACCCCCTTCATGTATAATAAAACTTTTATAACTTAAGTATAAAAATAACTTTAATAAAAAAGTAAATCAAAACAAAGTAAATACAACCTAAGAATATAAATAGAGCAACATAATTTATATATTTACCATCGTAATCTTCGTCGTCAATTAATTCATCAGCTACTACCATATTCATAAGACATAGAATATTTGTTGCTGTAATTTCTTTGCTCAAGTCAAAACCAGGAATGTTTAGCTGGAAAAATTTTTTTTTTTAATTTAAATTTTACAATAGTTTACTACAATAGCAATCAGTACAATAAAAATTCGGCAGTCGGAGCTGGCAACTAAAATTTTACACGGTCAGGATCAGAAACAAAGTCATTTCACAGAAGAAGAAAAAAACTCAAAAATCAAGTTTAAGAAAATTTATTATCTTTATTGTCCTTTGTCTAAACTTGTCAACTATGTTAAATAAATTAAATGTAATATAAAATAATAAATTTGATACAATTACATAATTGAAAATGTATTAACATTTAAAAGAGTGTTTTTACCAGTAATCTAATTATATGATTTTACGACAGAAAATATTAATAATTTATCAACTTGTATGGAAGCACTACATTAAACAATCACACAAATTTTTTATTTGCATAATACTTTAAGAATGGTTATGAAGTGCTTCACTCAAACTGCATAAATTAAAAATATTTTAAGAATTTGTTTAAATGTGCTAAGTGGAAAATATCTTTGAGTTAGTATTGCAACAAAATCAGTAGCACATTTCATGTTTGCAGATAACAGCTTTTTTATAACAAAAATTGACATTTTCTGATATAAAAAAATAAGAATGGCCATTATTTTTACTCCCTTTAATTTTACTTTTTAGCTTTGAACTATTTCATTTCAATTTTAGTCTTTGATGTAAAGGTGTAAAAATAATTTTGCGCCCAAGTATTATTACTGTCAAGTTACATAATACAGTAAAAACGAAAAAATTTTGAGCCACATTTTTAGTTAAAGTAATATAAAGTAGGTTGAGTGCACAGTAGGGTGGGGTGCAAATTACTTTTATCAAAATTTTCTACTATTACACCCCTAGGTTTCTTCTATATAATAAAATCACACTAGATTAAAAAAAAAACTTTAAGAAAAAAAATTTTGTAGGTTCCTCTTGAATATTTAATGTTTCCCTAATAATTATCTGAAAAAAAACTTACTATGACAACCCGATAGTTAAAAGAAGCAAAATTTTACAAAAATTTCAAACAGGGTTGCCACTATAATTTTTCCACTGAGTTTTCCCTGAGTAAAGAACGTTTTTCCGTGAGTTGAACTCTTTAAGTTCCCTGAGTTTTCCCTGACATTTCTATATTCCTTCCTGTTCAACATCTTGCAAACTTTTTATTATATGTATTAGCAAAATATATTTAAAAAAAAAAAATGTACAAAATTTCAAAAAAAAATTAAAAAAATTTTCCCTGAATTTTAGAAAATTTTTTAAAAATCCCTGAGTTTTCCAGGTTTTCCCTGAAATTCATGCTATTTCCAGGTATTCCAGGTTTAGTGACAACCCTGTCAAAAATATAAATAATTTGAGATTTTTTTTAGCATAAAAACATTAAAAAAAAGAAAAGTTAAATTATTCAACAGTTTTTTCAAATAAATTTTTTTTTAAACATTTTTTTATGAAAAATGATAATTTATAAGTTTTAAAATTAACTAATTTTAAAACTTATAAATTTTCGCTTCTATGGTGTTTATTACTCAAATTAATAAAGTATTATAAATAATATATAAATATTGTATACATTATCACATGAATATAAAATGTAACCTTTTTTTTTTCTTGAATAGTTTTCATATAATTAGTATATACAAAGTTTGTTTAGTGTATACAAAGTTTGTTTAGTGTATACAAAGTGTCATATTATAAATCTGATAAAGTTGTTTAAATGTGTTTAATTTCTATTTGAATTATCTGTATACCTGTGCAGCTATAGTTACATTATTACAATTATTTATAGTTACATTCCTTAGTTATAAATACCTGGGCATTCATTGTTACATTATTATAAATATTTATAGTTACTGTCATTACCCAGCTAGCACACATACGTTGTTAAAACATTAGAATAATGTCGCGAACAATGTTAATGATATAAAAATAATGCCAACGTTGTTTTTATATCATTATGGTTACAAATGCGACGTCGCCAACAAATAAAAACTGATATCGATAAAACGTTTATTTAAAGTCGGAAAATGGTTATATTTTTTACCTTGATTCAACTTTTTTACTTTATACATTAACCCAACATTGTATTTTAAGTTAGAACAACGTTGTATTTACGTTGATTCAAAGTTGAACTTTAATTGGCAAAAGTTGTATTCAATATTATTTGGAATTAAATTTTCACTGAATACTATTTTCTTTATATATATATATATATATATATATATATATATATATATATATATATATATATATATATATATATATATATATATATATATATATATATATATATTTATATATATATATTTATATACATATATTTATATACACATATATATATATATATATATATATATATATATATATATATATATATATATATATATATATATATATATATATATATATATATATATATATTTATATATATATATTTATATACATATATTTATATACACACATATATATATATATATATATATATATATATATATATATATATATATATATATTTTACCAATAAACAAGAGACACCTGAAGCTGAAACTAGACTTACACAGGGCCCTAGAAGGCGGCTTTATTAGGGAGCTGAAACTCCGTGTATGGCCCACTTAAGGGTTAATTAGTTGCCACTCAGCCGAAACTGAGCAGCGCCCACTTAAGGGTTTATCTCCATTTTATGTCCGGAGTGGTTTCGATCTTGTGCTGTTTCTGCTTTCTAACAACACCTTACCAATTGAGAGATGGTCCAGAACCAAAATAAGAACAGATACTACACTTGATCTTAGCCATTAGGCCGAGAAGCGATATATATATATATATATATATATATATATATATATATATATATATATATATATATATATATATATATATATATATATATATATATATATGTATATATATATATGTACAGCCAACGTAAATATATGTATACATTTAAATATATAAGGAAGACAAGGCTTGATCATCGGAACAAAAATCATGTTTGTGTTGATTGTGGTTTGATATTTTAATAATCACGGAAGATTTTATTTGAGTTTTACAATTTCGCAATAGCAATGTTTGGTCGCATACATTGATTCAACATTGGGTTTAGATCATAAAAACAATCAACTTTTTGCGATGTTTTTACATACAATGGATCAACGTTGATTTATATACATTGAATCAATTTCGAGATATATATATGGAATCAATGTTGGGTCTAAATCGTAAAAACAATCAAATTTTTTCGATGTTTTTACATACATTGAAAAAACGTTGATTTATATACATTGAATCATCGTCGAAATATATACATTGGATCAACATTGGGTTTAGATTGTAAAAACAAACAACTTTTTGCGATATTTTTACATACATTGGACAAATGAAAATTTGCATGATGTTTTTTGTTCCATCGGTAATAATTTTATCATTAACCAAATGACATTGATCCAATCGCGATGGTTTTACAAAAGTTGGCCTATGTATGTGTGCTACCTGGGTAGTTATAAATACCTGAGCATTCATAGTTACATTATAATAAGTATTTATATTTACTGTCATTAGTTATAAATACCTGGGCAGTCATAGTTTTAGAACCAACACTAGCTCTTTGTACAACCAATTTTTTATCTCCTAATTGCATTCCATTCATACCAGCAATAGCCTAATAACAAAAAATAATATATAAATACATACTACAGAATTACCAAGTTGTTTAGGGATGCTTGTTGAATAATGTTTTATAAATTTATTAAGAAAAACGAATTTGCTATGTATATCGTAGCGCTTTTTAAACCCTTTGTTAATTGATTGAATAGGGTAGCCTCATATAACTAAAATTTGTGCTAGTTGCTGCAGCTTTTTTATTAGGTTGTAATTGTTAGATATAATTTTATTGTATCTTAGAGCTTGGCTATATATTATGTTGCTTGTTGAACATGTTGTAATGTAAGAGTGTTGTTGTATCAGTTGGCTTTTTGTGCATTGTTGATTCTAACTGTCCATTTAGCTTTTTAATAATCGTTAAAATGAAAGTAATAAAATTGGTATAATTAATAAAAAAAAATTTAATCGCGGGGTGGCATTCATAAATTTGAAAACTTGCATTAGTTCCTCTGAGAAATAAAAAATACAATTTAAATTCATCTACAAATCATTTATAAAAAAGAAATCCACTATGAAAACTGGTCAATTATTTTCCCATAAATAAAATAGCATGGGGTGGGATCATACATGTTCCCATGGTTGTTCCTGTTAATTTTAAAAAATGATCAGTCGAAAATTAAAAGTTGCTGTGGGTTAAGATGGTTTCTAATATAATATCAATAAAAGCAACGGGTGGGCATTTTATGGATCCGTTATATGGCAGTGCTCTCTTTAAACAAAATTTCATGGCATCAATACCTTTACCTTGATTGTTAATATAAGTTGCTTCATAGCATAAACATTACTTATATGTAAACAAGCATGCTGTAATATGCTGTTCACTAACACACAGTAAACAAAATGACTAACATTACAATAAATTACATTAATTTTTTCAATTCACAAAACATTTTGTATACTTCTATGCAAATGATCTTCTTTATGAACACGCATATTTTTTGAAACAGTTTATTTTTGATTAACACTTTGTTAAAACATCACACATAAATTAAATTATGCCATTTATTTTATTAATAAAATAAAAATCAATGCAACATAAAAAAAATCTGACTTAAAGTCAGATATTTAAAATGTTTTTAGCCAGTTTTATCTGACTAAAAAATATTTTGAAAAGAGAATGAAAAAAATGTTAATTTAAAAACCAAACAAAGCTATTTAAAATACAACAATAAAATTAATAATAAATACTATAATTTATTTTTCTTATTGTAGTTACCAATAACTTATTACCACATCAGTAATCCCAATATCCACATATTCACAGAATGCATAACCTTTAGATAGACCTGTAGCTGAATCTTTGACTAAATTAAATGATCGCAAATCTCCAAATGTTGACAGCAACTCTTTTACCTAAAAAATAAAAACCATATAACCAACGTTTTTGGTACAAAATAAAAAGTCAATTGAAAAACTTATTTTAACATAAAGTTATCATTAATATTGTTTTGATACTTTTAATTTTGTTCATATAAAAGGTTGGCTACAAGAAAGTTAAGAAAACATTTTTCTTTGCTACTAATCAGCTAAATAATTAGACTGTCAATGTTTCAAATCATATTGATGTTCAAATCATATCGAAATATGAGCCTAATAGTAAAAATGTTCATGACATAATAAAAGAAAGCACTCATTATTGTTAAATTTTTAACATAAATAAGTAACCATCTAAATGTCAAGTTATATAAGACAAAATACAGAAAGTTTTAGCTTCTATTTTAACTTTAAAATAAAAAAATTTCAAAATATAAAAAAATTTCCACTAATATATTCTATATAGTAAAATGAAAAAATTATTAGGTTTAGTAGAATAAAAAGAAACAGGTTTTTAAGAAAAATTATTTTTATTTTGGGTTTAAAAAATTTTATTTGAACAGAAACTTTATCATTCCTATTTACTGATCAATAGTAGCCAAAAAAAAGTTCAAAGTTTGAGTTCTTGTAACCATCCTAATTTTGTTTTAATTAAAATAATCTGTTTATCAGAATAGCTACTTCATGAGAATTTGAAGTAGTTTTAATTTAGCTGTAGGCAAAGTTTATTAAACATTTCTGATAAACAGATTGTATTATATGTATGTATATGTGTATATATATATATATATATATATATATATATATATATATATATATATATATATATATATATATATATATATATATATATATATATACATATACACATATATTAAAAAATATTTGCTCAGCATTCCAAATCCTCAATTTACCTTTTTAAAAATATATTAAAATATACATTTTTAATTATATAATATTATAAAAAAAAAATTATCAGAACATTTTAAGTAGACAAAAATGTCTGGAAATTAAATATTTGAGGAAATTAATCATACTATCGCTTAATTTCATTTTATATTGCGAAATGAAATTCATGCTCTTAGGATTTTACAACTTTACCTTTTTTTTGTGTGCAAGTGCAAAAACATTTGACTTGAGGAGGTGAAAACTTTTCGGCCTTGAGGAGGTGAATAACAAAAAAAAAAAAATTTTTTTTTTTTTTGTTATTCACCTCCTCAAGGCCAAAAAGGCCACTACAGACGAGGAGGCTACTTAATAGTGGTTATAACCCTCTCTCAACTCTATAACTCCGAAACACGAACCTTACCAAACAAGGCCGCTGCGCGGAGAAACAAGTTGAGCGCGGTATTACCAGGGACGTGGTGGGGATCGAACTCCGAACCTCTCGCTTATGAAGCGAGTGTTTTACCACTACACCACTACCGCATTTTATTATTATATTAAATTAGTAGCAGTTATCATCAATGTATGAAACAGTTCTATTACATAAAATAAAGCATTAAATTGGAAAATTACCAATAAAAAAATACTAAATAAAAGTTACTTTAATAATAATTAATAAGTTAAACACTTTACTAGAATGTTTAATGTTATTAAGGTATTTCTAATAGGCTAAGGTTGTCTAATGTTATTACGTTAGGTTCAGTGTATCACACTGAACTTATTAATCTCTAATTGTTTCAGGGCAATTAAAGCAAAAAATCATTACTTAATTTAATTTACTTGCTGTTATAATATCTAATAAAAAGTGTTGTTTTCTATTAGCATTAAAATAACTATGACTAAAATTATTTATTGTAACACTTTAATAGCAAATAAAAACCAGGCTGCATAACTAAAAAATAGACTTTAAAAAAATTTGTTTGTATGTCTTTTTGCATGCATTTCAACTTTTTGCTAAAAGCAAAAAGTTAAGTAAAAAGCAAAAACAAATACAATTAAAATAGTAAATAAATTACTTTTTTTGTTGAGCAAAATATTTTGGACAGAAACTTCTTATTTTCACAAAATTTTAGTTGAGACTCATTTCGCATTTTCTTTGAAGTTTTATTTTTTGCATACGTAGACAGTAAATAATTGTTAGTGTTTTGTAAATTTTAGTGTATTATGTAAAATCTTTTTGTGTTTATTAGTTACAATATACTGATATCAAAATATTGATAATAAAATATAGTTTTAAATTAAGTATAATTTTGCAAGCCAGAGTTTTGTGAGTTTTCACAATCATCAGGCAAGTAGCAGAAAATTAATTTGGCTACAATTACAAAACGAAAATTAACTTTTCTACAATTATTGCTTTAAAAAAATAATGGTTTTTATTTAGGCTCAAAGCAAAAATTTGTTTAGTAGCTAGTAAATTGGGGTTGGTTAACTTATTTAAATTGATTTGTAAAGAAATAAAATTAATGAAGGTAACTTAAATTTAGAGTTTATATATGTTTATTAAAAAAATTTAAAATTATAAGATAAAATAAGTTAATGTGTTTATATAACTGAGTAAATACTTTTCAAATTCACAGATAAAAAATTTTATTTATGAATATTATTAGTTAATTAGCTTTGCAGCTAGCTATAAAACTTTTGCATCACACACATACTTATTATATATATATATATATATATATATATATATATATATATATATATATATATATATATATATATATATATATATATATATATATATATATATATATATATTTATATATATATATATATATATATATATATATATATATATATATATATATATATATATATATATATTTATATATATATATATATATATATATATATATATATATATATATATATATATATATATATATATATATATATATATATATATATATATATATATATATGGGCAATTCCACGGCAGAAAATGAAAAAATAGTCAAATTTCGTTCTCTTTTTCGTCAACTTTTAGCAAATGAATATTGATGTAGACACATAAAAGTTTATTTAAAATATACCTTTAAGTCATTTTTATGCCTCTGAAAGTTATGGTTTTTCTCATTGTCGCATGATAAAAAAAATATCATCGTAAAATGTTATTTTAACCATGAATTTATTTGCATAATCAGAATTAATTTTGCGTGAAAATGGAGCTAACATGTTTAAATTGTAGTTGTTCAGATTTCATACTTTATAAAATATATACATTTCATCAAAATAACAAAAGAAATTTTCCAATTTTCATGTAACGTAAGTTAACAAAAACATGATAAAGTTTTGTTTTTTCTAAAATTTCGTTAAAAACTTAAGTTTTTTAATTATATATGCTAAAGAATGTTAAATGTTACATTTTTACATTTAGAGTTTTGAATAGTTTAAGTACATTTTTATTTTAAATTTGTGTAATGTAAGTTAAAACTACATGCATTTACTAAAGTTCTGGCACTTTTTTGTTAAGTTTTTGTTTACAAAACAAACTATGTCATTAAGTAATTCTTATTTCAGTCGTTGGCATGACAAGGTTCTGACTGGAACTTTTTATATTAGGAGAATTTAAAAGAAAAAAATGTTATTTTTTTTTTTTAATGTTAATTAATATTATTTATATTATTGCTTTTATTTATATTTTTATTTTAGTTGACATAAATACACATTAACAAGTAAAAAAAAGAATTATAAATATTTGTATTTAGACATTAAAAAAAAAAAAGATTAGCTACATCCTAATATAAAAAAAATCAGTTAGATTTTTTTATTTATTTTTGCCTTGTTTTCCGTGTAACTTAAGCTATGTGGCATTTTCAGTAATAAGCCTCTCTTTTGACTAGGCTCATAACTTTTTAGCTTATTTTATTCTTTAGACTAACAACTAACAATTCTATTAGCAGCTAGTGAGTATAATGAAAAGATTACTTATTAAATACACACACACACGTATATTTATTCCTATTTAAATACCATTCTTATGATTTAGGTAGTTAGAATTGGAATTCTGGAATGCTGAACAAAAGTTAAATATAATTTTATAAAATATTTTTCACGGAACTATACTCACTACCAGTCTTACAATTCTTAATTAAACTGTAAATAAACTTGCCTTCCTCCATGAGAACATCACAATAAGACTGCCGAGAACAAGGCATAAAAATAAAATCAAAAATACATTAAGGTTTGCTAACCTAAAGTTTTTTTCCTTTTAAATTCATTTATACTGAAAAATTGAGAGAAATAAGTGAAACAAACAAACAAAAAAAGTTGTTAAGTATATATAACTTTTTAAAACTTTAAAAAGAATTTTCAAGACTACATATTAAAAAGAATTTACTAAAACTGAAAAAAAAAAAAGATTAAATAATACATGACCAATAAGGAAGTCTTGAGAACAATTGTAATAAACCTGCAGCTCAAAAATAAACTACACTAACTTAAGTATACTCAATAAAAACCAACATGTTTAAAATAATTTTTTTAATTAAAAATAAAAAAGTTTAAATGGTGGAAATAACAAAGTAAAACTTAATAATAATAAAAAAAATTCAAATCAAAATAATAAACTAGCATAAAATAAATTCATGTTAATATATATATTACCTTTTATTACTATTTTATCAAATAAAAAAGTAAAGGAAGATTTTTCTAATATTCAGCCAGTAACTGAATTGAAGCAACCACTTAATCTACTAAAAACACTTCTGCAAAAACCCAAATAACCAATAAAGAAGACCGGTTATTGAAATATAAAGGTAATTGTTGAAAAACATGTAAATTCTATTTTCAATTTATAACATAAAATGGTATTATATGGAACATAAAAAGTAATAGTAAAAAAGCCTTGTAATAGTAAGAATGAAATATACTATTTAAAATGCTTATTACATGACAAGAAAATTATTGCTAAAAAAAAAGCTACACAAGAAAAACAAACAATTCATGTCTTTGCACAAATGAGCATCAAGTTGTAGAAATGGATAATTAACAGGTAATTTTGATAACCATGTATACAATTTCAACGTGCAAATAATTTCATTACAGAACCTTTTCCTAGATTTTTGTATTTCAGGAGCTCAAAATGAAAAATATTTAACACCATTTGAAAAACATCTGCACGATCAAAAACTTTTAATCAACATTTCCTGCTAAAATCATAACTAATAGATTAGCATAGTAGCTAACAGCTACAATAAATAATTATCATTTACGGTTTTAAAAAACTATATTTTCTTACCATATATTAATATATATATATATATATATATATATATATATATATATATATATATATATATATATATATATATATATATATATATATATATATATATATATATATATATATATATATAAGATATCTACTGGTATCCCCTAATGTGTACTATATGACAAAATAATACTGGATTTTTAGGGGTTGCATAAGACTTATGAATACATAATGGGTCCTCATTATTATAAAAAAAGTATATTATGTTGGGTCTCAAATAAAGCAAAACTATGTAAAATTTCAAAATTTATCATCGAAAAATTGTTATTTTAAATTTTACTGCGCAGAAAATGACATTTTTAAACTAAAAATAATGAGTGCATTTTTTCAAGATTTTTTGATTACAATTTTTTTCTCTTAATCATTATTTTTTAAATTTCAAAGTTTAGTTTAATGAAGATTAATAATAAAATTTGTTATGTTCTCTTTAAATGAAGATTAACAAAGTTTGTTATGTTCTCTTTAAATAAAGATGTTCTCATTAAATAGTAATACCATTACTTATAGTATTACTTTAATTGCTTATTTTAAGGGATCAATATAAAACTCCATGTTCTTCAATTAGAAATGGCTAACATTTCCAACCACCCTTGTAGTCTTTTATAGCAATTTTTTTGCTCGTAGCTAATTAATTTTATTATTTTTTCAATAGAAAGATGGTAATATATCATTTTAGCACATCCTACATTGCCGACGTATGCACAGCTTGCAATGTTGACTTTATATGTGGTGGAAAACTCTGTTTTTAACTTTTTTTTAGGATTTTAGTTTTAATAACTGGTGAATTTCAAATTTTACATTTTTAAGATACAACTCAGGATATGATTCTATTTTTATAATTTGCCTAAAAAACCAAATAACAAAATCTTGACGATGTACTAACTTCATCACTTTTAAATAAACTAAATAACAAAACCTGGAGGATGTACTAACTTCATCACTTTTAAATAAACCAAATAACAATATCTGGAGGATGTACTAATCACTTTTAGAGATAATCGACACCTTAAAACTTTATTTTAAAAATTATCTTTGGTTTGATTAAGTATACAGCATATATACTATAATATACATACATAATAATCATGTTTATTTACTGTATATTGAAGATATAGAGTATATATACTATACATAATGATTATGTTTATTTACTGTATATAGAAGATATACATAATATACAAACTATACCTAATGATCATATTTATTTACTGCAAGTAGAAGGAAAAAAAAGTATGATTAATTTTAATTATTTTAATTAGTTTTGAACTAATTTTACCTTAGGGAAAGAATATCTATATCATTACCTTTTATTACTATTTTACCAAATTATTTTATTATTTTTTAATTATATTTATATAATTTAAATATTTCATCTTAAGATTAATTTTTTCAAAATGTAAATATATAGATAATTATTATAAATAAAAAGAATTTATAAAAATATAAACAAATTAAGAAAAATAAAAAATAAAATCTCAAATTAAAGTAGATAAAAAAATAAATAAATCAGATTTAAAATAAGAAATACCTGGTCTTCATTTAAGTAGTTTGGTAGACCACCAACAAATACTTTATTTATAGTATCAGATACAACAGTCGAAACAACTCCTGGTATATGAGTAGCTTGCATTTCTAAATAAAATAATAATTTTTCTAAATAAAATAATAATTTTTCAAAATTGTACTTTAAATTAACTAGTGTATGTATATATGTATATATGTATATATATATATATATATATATATATATATATATATATATATATATATATATATATATATATATATATATATATATTATATATATATATATATATATATATATATATATATATATATTTATATATATATATATTTATATTTATATATATATTTATATATATATATATATATATATATTTATATATATATATATATATATATATATATATATATATATATATATATATATATATATAATATATATACATATACTAGGTTGGTTGAAAAGTTCGCGGAGCGGAAATGAAAAAACAATTTTATGATTCAAAAAATGACTTTATTCTTCAGTATATTCTCCCTTAAGAGCAATACACTTTTTCCAACGATTCTCCAATTCATGTATCCCATCTCTGAAGTGCGATTCCGGAAGGCCTTCAAAATACCCATTTACGGCTGCAATGACTTCTTCATGTGATGAGAAACGCTTTCCACGTAGAAATTTTTTGAGATGTGGAAAGAGGTGGAAGTCGGACGGAGCCAGATCTGGTGAATAGGGTGGATGTTCCAAGCGTTCGTACTTTAATTCGACCAATTTCGCCTTTGCAACATCGCTGATATGAGCAGGTGCGTTGTCCTGGTGATAAATGATTTTTTTATGCAGCAAACCAGGTCTTTTCTCACGAATTTTTTTATCCAACTGGTCCAAAAGATTTTTATAATATTCACCTGTTATCGTTTTACCGGTTTGAAGGTAATCTATTAATAAAATTCCTTTCGCATCCCAAAAAACTGATGCCATAACCTTCTTTGACAATTTTGACGCCTTCACTTGCTTCGGAGCTGAACAACCGGGTTCTGTCCACTCGGCAGTTTGTTGTCGCAGCTTCGGATCATAGTGGTAAACCCAAGTCTCATCCATGGTTACGAATCGACGCACAAAATCTGTTTTATTCTTTTGAAAACGGGCCAAATGTTCTTGAGAAAGTTTTACTCGAGTGCGTTTCTGATCCAGAGTTAGCGAATGCGGCACCCATCTTGCCAACAGCTTTCTCAGACGTAATTCATCGTGCAAGATGTGTAATACCCGTTCATCTGAGATGCCCACAGCCTCAGCAATTTCACGTTTGGTCAATCGTCTATCATCCATAACCATGTCATGCACAGCATTAATCGTTTCTTCAGTAGTAGCACTTTTTGGACTCATCTTCAAGGCTTGAACGCCCACGTTGAAACTCCGCAGCCCATTTGCATACTGTTGTTTTTGAAGGAGCATCATCACCCAACACATTTACCATTTCATTATGAATTTCCATGGGCTTTAAACCTTTTTTCACAAAGAATTTTATTACAGCACGATGTTCAATATTTTCCATTTTAAAAAATACTATGACACGTCTAATTTCAATAGCTTGTAAACAAAGACTGAAATGACATATCGACTTGAAATTTTTTATGCGTTCATACGAAGAATGAATACGTTTAATACAGTTATAAATTTGTTTCTACTACTGCAACATAGGTGCCGCTCCGCGAACTTTTCAACCAACCTAGTACACAAGTTAATACCCTCAATCCAGGTTATATTTAAAAAATTTGTAAAGTTGTTTGAGTAAAAAATCCGGAATATATTTTCATTTATACTCTTAATTTTGCTTTTAGCTGAGTTGTTTTCAATTTTTTTTAAACTTTTCCTAATTTTTGTATGAGTAATGAGTGAAAAGGCTTAAAAAACAAATATATTACAAAAATATATACCTAAACTTGTATGTATGAAAAACATTTTTAGTATCCGGAAAAACTAAAAGTTGAAAAAAATATCCGGTATTCCGGAAATATCTAGAAATAGATAATCCCTTACATATATATGTTTAAAAAATTTGAACTTGTAAGTACTTTTTAAAATAATTTTTTACATCTGTTTTAGTTAATAAAAACAATAGAAATTAATAAAAACAACAGAAGTAAAAATGCATGTTGAAAACCATGCTTATATTTGCCGTATGCTGTACTACCAATGGGGCTTAGATATGGCAATTATGAAGGTCAAGCAAACATCTCAATGAAATTAGTACTGAGAATAAAATATATATTAGTACTAAAAAGCTATATATAGTGTATGCTTGCAACCGTTATCCTGTTGGAAAAAAAAGCCATATATTATTTTAAGCAACACTGTTATTAAGATTTTTAATCAAAACATTGATGTAACTAACACCATTTATTTTAGAATTTTAGAATCTTGCTTAAATGTAGTTCTGTTTTTTTGGTCCGGATCATTTTCTTGTCCCAAATAGAACTTAGGAAAAGAAAATAGTTTGTCATATAGTTGATTAAGAAGTATTCAAAAAAGATATTGATATTCTAGATAATATTATAATATAGATAATATATAAGATATTGAAGATATATAAAGATATTGACACTTCTTCCATATTTTTCTCATTTTTTAGTTAGAAAATATATGCATGTCAATAAAACAGAAGTATTTCTTAGAAAGAAATAATAAAAATAAAATAATAAAAAAACCCTGCAAAACATAGATTAAGCAAAACATAGAAGTTTATTGTGTATATTTTCTTTATCCAGTTCCCCAGGACCAATAATTCCAAGATGGAATTATTGGTCTTTTATTATATTATTTTTTATAATTATATAATTTTAGGATGGTTGCTTTTAGAATTATATAATTTTAGGATAGTTGCTTACCTCTAAACTTTACTTGTTCCAGACAAAGATTTTAATCTTTGTTTTAATTGCAGGAGAAATCTTTTGAGTTTTAGATACTTTACGAAACTGCGAGATTTTGTCTCAATTTTTTACTTTGTACCCCCAGAAGTTATAAATACCATAAATAGTTTTAACTAATGTATACCTATTGGAGAAGAAAAATCAGAACTGGGGAACAACTTACGTTGGTGGTCACTCTAGTCCACAGTGAAGTACCATGTTAAATTATGAATGTTTTGCTCATTTACATGTAAATATTATAAACTACTAAATATTGTACAAAATAAAATGTATCTGGTATTTTATTTGCCTTTGCATGTGCAGCATTCTATTGATCAATAATAATAAAAAATATGCTTTCTATAAGAAACAAAGAAGATATTTTATTAGCGTACCAGATATCCCTGGAATGGGTTGGTAATCTTTTGGTCTTCGAATTTTCAATGCTTGACCCTTTAAAAAAAAAAAGTTCAAATTGAAACACTTATTGAAACAAACAAAAAAAAAATTAAAGTAAGTAAAAAACTATAAATAATGTGAAAACATGTAAATAATAGTTTATTTGCTATACATAATATGAAAACATTACGTAAATTAATAGTTTTTTTACTGAAGCTTATTTAATAGTTTGTTGAAATAAGCATAAAGTTCTAAAGAATAAAAAATATAGAAATGTAAATACCTGCATTTTTAGGTGTAAATATAAAGCTATTTCAATTAGAACTATTAAAATTATTAAAATTATCTACTGAAACTCAATACTATAGTAATAAAAATAGCTATTGGTAATAACAATGACCACTAAATAACTGCTAGCAGTATTCATAGCCCTATTTCAAATATTTTAGAATTATAAAATTTGAAAAAAATATATTACCTGTAACATTATTCCATCAAAAGCCATAGCAAGTGTTGTTTCTTCAACTGAGCGAAACTAAAAAAGATTTTAACTTGAAATCTAACAGTTAAAATAACAAAACAAAAAAAACAAAAAAAAAGTGAGAAAAACAACAAAAACTTAGCTTAATTAAAATAAAAATGACAATTGTATTAACACAATGCTAAATTTCACACTATGCAAAATAATTTCATTATTATTAATAATTATTGAAGAAAATTTGAAATAAGACAGACACAAAAGAAAATAAAGTCTTAATTCTGAATAGTATATTATAAACATTACAGACATTTTGATATAAAAATCAAATAACTAACTTATTATAACAAATTTTGAAAAAATAAAAAAATTTAAATATGTGCAACAACAAGATGAATCTAACAATAACTTCATTTTAGTTTAAAATTTTACAAAATTTAATATAAAAAAACTTTAATTTAAAATTTAATTTAATTTAATTAAAGTTTAAATTAATTTAAATTAATTAAAACTTAATTTAATTTAAAAATTTAATTTAAAAAAACTTTTTTTTAACTGGAATTACAAATTGTGAATGTAATTCTGAATGCATACACAATAGAAAAAACAATAAATACACTAAATTAATTAATGAATTTGTTATTACTATTTAAATGGTATTTTTTTTACTTATGCTTTGGTAAAAAATATTCTATTTGTATTTATTTCATGTTTTAATTGAATCCATAGTAGAATGATAATCAATCACACAAACAAAGCAAGACCAATTAGCACACTGTTTGCATGTAACCCATTGAGCATCTGTGCTACTAACCCAATCAACACCACAAGAATAACATGAACAGGCTCTTTAATCAGATCAATATTTTCTGAGTCTTGTTTCTGAGTTGTCTGAGCCTTGAATCTTTGAGGTTTTTTTGTTTGTTTTAGTTTACTGACTTGCATTCAAAAGTTTTTTTGTTTCTTTTTTTTTTTTATGCATTTTGTTTGTTCTCTAAATAGTTTTTTTGGCAGCTTGTTTGTCTTTATTATTACAATTTTTATATTTTAATTATATTATTTAATATAGTTTTAGTTTGTATTATTTATCAGACCACTGGCTGGTTGTTTAACTCTTTTATCTTTATCTTTTCTATTAGTTAAAGGTGTCAATTGATCTTCAAGCGACATTAAAATGATTGGTTGATATCTTATATCCCTTTTTTAACTATTTCATTTATCACATTTACACTTCTCTATTTATCATAAGTAACACTTCCCGATTTGACATTCTACTAAATGGTGCTTTAGGAGTTTTAGGTGTATTAGTTTCAGGCTAAAATAAACAATGTTCTCTTATTCAACAGCTTCAAAAACTTTGCAAACTGCGATCAATTTTTTAATGTGGAAATAAACCACTAGTGTAAAAGCCACTACAGCGTTTTCAGATTTAAAATAATTTTTATTGATAAATTTCTTAAACATAGCAATAAATTGTCTGTTTGATAATAATTAAAATTTGAATCTAGTTAAAAAATAGTCTGCTGTTTGCCTTCATCCGCCTTAAGCTGTTTAGACTTTATCCAACCTGATTCGCTATTACTATAATAAAAGTTTTATCGCCGCATATGCACCAGCTTTTCATAATATGTTTTCTTTTGTAAATTACTTGATGTGCAAAATAATTATACATATAATGGCATCACAACAAATCAAAATAGAAGTCATTTGCTTGTTGTTTGTTAATTACTATTTTTAAAATTTATGCTTTCTGCATGAAGTTGAAACTGTAACTTTGCTGAGGTTGAAACTTTGCTGAAAATTGTGTAATCCAGACTTATCACACTTAAAAATATGAAAAGGCTTTCATATTTTTAATTTTATCATAATTTAATTTGAAATATTAATAAGTTTTTTGAAATGTCCAGATCAATTCCAAAAACTTATCACACTTAAGAATATGAAAAAAAAAAAAAATTTAAGAGCACTGGTCAATCCAGTCATCAAATAGGCATATTCAACTATTTCTTTTTCTAATTTCTAAAAATCATTTATTTTAATGTCAGGCCATTAAATTGATAAAAATTTAACAACTTCGTCATAGTAAAAACATAATTTGAGTTAATGTAGTCTTGACAATTGTCATTCTTTTAAGAACTTTGGTAATAAATAATAAGTGAATAATTAGAACGCACTAAAAAATATTGCATTAACTTCACTTCCAAAAGTTTTTATTTAAAACTTTCACTTTAAAAGTTTTAAATAAAAAATGAAATAAGATTTCTTTTTATAAGTTCTGACATTTTTCTCAAATATTTCTTATTTAACAACTTCGTTAATGGAAATTCTGAAAGCATTTTTATCTTTAATTATAAATTAAATAATAAAAATATTTTATTATTTAATTTAAAATTAAAATTTATAATTTTAATTTTAAATAATAAAAAATTTAAAACTTCAAGTAACTTATACTTGAATTAAATTTGAATTACTTGAATAATTAAAAGTTTACTAATTAAATAAACTAATCTAAAACAATATGAAAAATATAGTAGATATTTAAAACATTTTTGATGCATTAAACCAAATTATTTATAAATAATCGAGTTTCTATTTTTTACCATATTTATGCTCAATTAAATACAATTCAATTAAAATCTCAATTAAAAATATTTTTATAAAATGTCATCTTATCTCAAAAAAATATATATCTTTATTTTTAAAAACTTTATTATGTCATTCTACTTCCAAAAAAATTATATAAATTTAATTATTACCTCCAAAAATGCAAAATTTTTTTCCAGGTTAATTTGACAAGCTAAAACTGGATTTCCTGGCTGTCGTGCTATGTCAGATTCTCTCATTTTAGCATTGAAAAAGTCAACCATTAAATCCTATAATAAAAACATTTGTTTTTAAACTTGTAAATTTTTTCTTATTACAAAAAATAACAAAATCATTAACTAAACTAAAAGCAGGAACTTATTTCTTGTTGCAAAATAATATCTCCAAGAGGCTAATGTTTAAAAAACCTACCTCTGTAATACCAAAAGGTAAGTTTCCACAATACAATCGCCTGGCTTGCATAGTCATTTGTGCTCCTTGTGGTAAGGCTGTGGCAGGGATAACACCACCTGAAAGTGGTGTTGGCATTTCAACCTGCCCAGAGGCTAGGACGCAAAAAGGTTTTACTTTAATTCCAATTAAAATTATTTGCATATTTGCAATAAATTCCTTGCCTCGCCTCCAGAAGATTATAGTTTTAAAACATTACAAACCTCAGATATTCCAAATGGTATATTTCCAAGATAAATTCGACGTGCTTGCCAAGTTGTCTGCGCCCCTTGTGGCAAGGAGACAGCTGGCACAGCACTTCCACAAACTTGATTAGCTACTTCAACTTTACCTGCAGCTAAATAAGAACAATGCTTATTGTTTTTTTGTTTTTGTTTTGCTTGACTTATTAGCAATTAAGTAACTACTGTTACTAAAACTATAATCCTGCTGGAGACAAGACTTCTTCACAAAAACATATAAATATACAAAATAACAACCAAAGATAAATATTAAAAAAAAATAACAATTCAATAAATTATATTGATTAAATATGTGAAAAAATATTAAAACCACCACCAACAAACAAACAAAAACAAAATTAAACAGCTTTTTTATTAACTTTATTTCATAAAAAGATATCAGGTTTCAATAAAGTTTAAAAAACAGTCAACAGAAAGATCGGCATAAACATGCACTTAGATTTAGGGTGTTCTTAAATGATAAACTTTGAGAAAATAACAGAAACTAATTAAATAGATTCTTAGTTGTAACAAAAACTATCCACATGAAATAATTTAGGAATTAATTTACATTTAAAACGTTGCACAAATAATAGTTTTTTTTCTTCATAATAGAGTATTAATTTTATAATAGAATTTTTATATTAGAGTATCCTAATAAAATAGAATCAATCGTATTTTTACAGCATTTTGTTTTAATTATTTGAATAAAAAAAATTATTATATAATATACAATAGAGAGTACACTTATTGTTGTCCGGTTATTTATGTGCTCAAATTCAACCATCAAAAGAAACTGAAGATGGCCTTTATTACATGCCATGAGCTGACTATATTCTTGTATAATAACCAATCTTACCTCTGCACTATCATTAGTGACATCAATGTTGCACCAATCTTCTAGTTGACTGATAACTTTTTTGACCCTTCCTATGCTTAGGTCTCTATCTAGAAAAATCTTATCTAGTTTTAGTTAGTCCAGTTTGGATTTTGAAAGAAATGTCTTGTGTTTATGGACACTAAGTCAGCTAAGTTACTAAGTCACTAAGTTCTCATTGGTGCAGTTGTTCACGTGTGCATATTAAGATGCACTTTATCTACATCTACCTTTATGTTTTTTTATATCTTTCTGGTATTCGCGGATGAAAAAAAAAAGGACAGATAAAACAACTAACAAAGATAAGGTCACTAACTACTCTGATAGATACCACATAAATAGAAAACTTCTTAAATGCTGTCTCTGCTTCTCTTGTCCTCATAATGCGAACAACTAAAGATATCTGATATTATTTCCTGGTGCAGATGTTCTGTCAAAGATATTGAGTAAACATTGAAAGTGAAATCATGAATTGCAGCAAATTTTTTTCTTCTTCTTGACAGTTAAAATTGGCCAAAAGATTTAAATCTTCTAAGAGGTAAAATTTCAGCCAGCCATCTTGCTTATTGCATTGCTCCATGAGTGCGAGATCTAATTCCTTACAAAAGAACATCACCAAGAAAAATTATAATAATAAAAATCATAGGCAGCTTTCAATAATGAGGACAGTTCTAATATTCTGAACACACCTTAAGTATAAATTGTTATAGATAGTAACATAAAAGTGTTTATTTTTATATACACATATAACAACATTCCTAATATCTATTAGTTCATTTTTGTAAAATCAACAATGGATAATTTTATCTTGATTTTTTTTCTTAAAAACAAACTTTTAACAGGAAAAACAAGTTATAATATTCAACAATTCAAAAAAAGAAAATAGATTTATAAAAATAGTTTTTTGGAAAACTCATTTCTTTATAACAAAAACAAAACAAAACAAAAATAAAAAACCTATAATAAAAAAGTATCCAATAATTTAAAAAAATTAACTTTAAGCTAACCAAATTGCCATAAAGCTAAATTTTCATAAACAAATAGAGGGCCTTGCAAAATTACAACTTGCTTTGCTTAGCAACAATAACTGACAAAACACCACCAACTTTAGAAACAAAAACTAACATCAAAGTTATAAGAATAGCAGTAAGACTCTTTATTCATTTCAACAAAACAATGAGTAGAGGCTCATCAAGATTTTTAAAATCTTAGGGACTCACTTATGACAACTATTTACACAGGGTTCCCACTATTAAAACTAAGGCTAAAATTAAGGATTTTAAGGAGATTTAAGGAGATATTTTCCTAATATTTAAGGAGATTTGGTCACGAACAACATTTTTTTGAAAGAAAAATTAAGGATAATTGAGGAGAAAACGATTACATTAAAAACATAATCTTATTTTTCTCAATAAATTTTAAATATAAACAGAAAATTATTATTACTATATATATTTATATAAATATTATTATATATATAATAACAAAAATAGGTTTGAAAACTATCAAAAATCTATATATTATCTTCTTTATTAACAAGTATAATTCATTCACTTTAAAAATTTTTTCTAAATAAATTAAAAAAAAAAAAAAAATAAGGAGAAATTAAGGAGAGCATTCAAATTTTAACTTTTTTAAAGGTTATTTAAGGACATTTAAGGAGGTTTTTACTTTTTAAGGATATTTAAGGTTTTTAAGGAGGTGTGGGAACCCTGTTACATATGTTAAACATTTGACAATTATTTACATATGTTAAACATTTAACTTGAACAATCTGTGAAAAAAAATGCTAAATTTAATCCAGAATTTAATGCCAAATTTAATTTTTTAAATGCCAACTTTAATCCAGACGCTATTTAAGACAAAAAATATAAAGGTAAATGCAATATAAAGTATTTTAAAAAAGCATATGTAAATGAAAATAAACAGAAATAGCAGACCTCTCACTCTCAAAATTTTGACACAAATTTTAAAAGCTTTCTATGACTTGGAAGATAAATTAGAATGAAATTTAGGACATTTTAGCATGATGAAAAACTAAACATGAGTTTCTATATTTAATTTTAGGTTTAGGAAATAATTACCCTTAGTAGATAATAGATAATAAACAAAATACAATTTAAACGTAGATAATAAACAAAATACAATTTAAACATTAATATGTAAAATAAAGACTAATAATAAAATATAACAAAACAATAAAGTCATGTTAAGTAATATAGATACTTGTCTTATTAAGTAACATTAGATGTTATTATTGATTAAGAGATATAGATACTATAAGAGATATAGATATTAGTCTAAAAACAAAAATCTATTTTGCTAAACAAAGTACCAAATGTAGAAATATTTTTAATTTTATTGAATTATATCTCCCAACAACCATTTTACTAACATTTAGTTGAAATTTTTTATTAAAAAAAAAACTAAAACATTTTATTCAATAAAGAAAACAAAAAACAAATAAATAGAAAAAGAGTAACTGTTTTTATTTTTTTTCCACTGCAACTAATTTCTTGTGCTATTTTTTTCAAAACAAACACTTCTTTAAATTTTTCTCTCAATTCATATTTTTATCAACTGAAACTTTTACTGTGTGGTGTAATAAAAAAATTCAAAATTAAGATACAAATCACATCAACAATACTGGTTTTATCAAAGAGGATTGTTTAACTTACTAGTTGAATGGATGCTTGTTTTTAATTTTGCAAAACTTGTTTTTTCTAATTCTTTTTTTTTTTTTTTTATGATTTTCTTTTTCCTCTTTAAACCTGCATTTTGTTTGTAGGTCAGTTTTATATTATGAGCAGCCTGCGAAATTCAGGTCAGCAATGCCAACACTAAAGTCAAACTATCTTTGCTTTATAACAATAAAATACGGCTTAGTATGGCACTATCATGCCAACCTGAAATCCTTCTAAATTCACAGGCTGCATGAGTGAACTAATTTAACTGATTGAATAACTTTGTTATAAGAATATTAAGTATGGAGCTAAAATTCAATATGGTATCTTTTACAAGCCTCAAAGCCTTAATAGTGTCTGGATCAAGTAAAACCATGTAATTAAATAATGTATTTGTCATAGATCATCTGGGTCATATTTTATCCAGATCCAGGTCATATTTTATCCAAATCCAGAAAATTGTTTGGGTAAAATATTCGGAAAAAATCTTGAATATATTTTCCCTTATATTCCTCTTAATTTTGATTTTTGCTGAGTTGTTTCCATTTTATTTTCAAACTTTTCATAATTTTTGTATGAGTGATGAGTAAAAAAAGCTTAAAAACAAATATATTACAAAAATTTATACCAAAACTTGTATGTATAGAAAACGTTTTGGATATCTGGAAAAACTAAAAATTGTAAAAATTATCCAGAATTATTAATCAAAATCCCTGATTTGTTCTTGTAAGTCTGTGGATACTATTTCTATCAGAAAAATGAAGAAATAACTTTAAAAAAGGATGAAACTTTAGGAAACCTATAGAAACAACTTTCATTCAAAATTTTAATCTCAGAGAAATTTATTATTTATGTATCAATATCAAAATTACAAAAAAAATACTAGAATATCAGCAAGATAAAGAGCTTTCTCCTAGTAAGAAGTTTGATTACTACCAATTAAAACTAATTTTTAAGAACATTGTAAAAGCACTCTTAAAGCAATTCTACTTAGGAAACTCTCTATTTGTTATGTACATTATCACAAACTTTTTCTTTTAATGAGAAAACTTCAAGACCGCTTCCAATAATTAACTCACTTTTTTAGTGAGATTTGAGACAGCCCCTAGGGACTAGAATGTTGAATAGTAGATTCATAAAACTTAACTGTGAAATATTTATAATTATTTTTTATCTCCAATAATTTTTTTAAAATAGGGAAAGATGCGACACTGAATGTGTTTATACTTTTTTTTTACAGAATTTTGACAAATCTGAGAATATTGGCTCAAAATATTTTTTATCTCTATGGACAAGGCAATAGCATTGTTGGACTAATACCTTAAACAAAGAATGATTTTGGCATTTAAATTCTCTTTTTATGAAGTGTAACAAATCTTAGAGGTTTTTCAAACATTATATCTTTATCTTCATTAAATTCTGATCATCCTTCTCTTTCTTTAAAACTTGATGTATAAAGTTTGTTAATTGCATGGTTTCTTATCCAGCTCCACTTCCATCAACTGAAAACATTTTTGGGCATAACTTGCAGAATAATGATCACTAGGACATTAAGACTCTGCATCCCTGGATGTGAGAGCCATACATTAAAACAATAACTATTATCAAACAGTTGCAACATTTAGAGTTTGAAGAGTAAATTTTATGATAAAACATCAAAATTTTTAAAATTTGGAATTATTGAGATTTTGGAACAGTCAACTCAAAATAGCACAAAAGAAATGTTGTTTCTTTTTAAAACTTTTGAAAAATATAAAACCAATTATTAAAGACAAAAAACAATCATTAAAAAAGATATTTAAAAAATAGACCTTTTAAAAATACTCAATTCAAACAAACACAACATTCTATTAAATTAATTCAAATCAAAATTAATCTAATTATTGTACATCTTTTTTAATTTTTAATTTAATAGAAGGAAAAAAGCTTTTATTGTTTATAATTAAAAAAAAAACTTTATTTAAACTAAACACAAAACAAAAATTGAAAACTACAACAAAAAAACGTATAACACAACAGAGAAAAACATGGACTGAATTGTGTACACATTTGAAAAGATAAAAAATTAACAAACCTCTTAAAGCTTTAAACTGGACTGGTGTAATATCCTCATAACCTTTAGGGGGAACATCCCAGAGTGTATTCCTAAGAAAATAAGTATAATTAAGCTTAGTGATCTATGTTTGTGATATTCAAATTTTTTTTTTTTTTAATTTAAAGTTGTAATTGTCTTAAAAATTATTGTTTTCATTTATTCACTTTTTGAACAAACTATTGTTAGATTTAAAGTGAACTACTTTTAGTTTAAGTCTAAAGTCACAGAATTCTAAAAAATTGCTATTACTTTGTATAACTGTAAAGCAAGAAGCTTTTTTAGTTACATTATTTGCATTATTTTTTTTGAAAAATAAATATAAGTTCACATTTAAAAAAAATTTTCTTTTAAGAATCACCTTTAGTTTCTTTTAATTAAATATTTATATATTAAATATTTTATTTTAGAACTTATTAACACAGAAGTCAAATATTCGACTTAAACAGGCATATATCACAATATGTATTTTATTTCACAGAAATGCATTACTTAGTTAATTTTGTCCATTAAAGTGTAAAAAAACGTTTTTAATTTGTAATAACCATGGGTGAAATTTCACCTTGTTTGGTTGGCATTTAAAAAAAACTTTTAGTGTATTGTGAATTTTATCTGCAACTATAGTGTTGCTAATCTTTCATTAAAGATGACTGGGATTTCCTCAGAAAAGTCCCAGAGAGTTTAAATCAGAAAGTCGTATAATGACATGTGACATTGTTAACCTTTACACAAGTATTACGCATCATTTTGGTTTAGCCCTAAAGTCCCCTAACTAAATTAAATGATTCAATTAGTTTCACAATCATTTTTGGCAATGAGTTTTCTAAAAATGATAACACCTACAGCCGGCTTGGTCAAAATGTAGGTGCAATCGCACTCGATAACTAACCATGGAAATAATATTTAGTTGCAAAAAACCGGCCAGATTTTTTAGTCGTTTTAAGAACATTCAAGTTTACATATGTTTCCTTGTTTGTCTGCAAAATAATAAGTTCATTTTGTCGTAAATTTTAAAATATTTTGTCTTATGGACTTACATGGAAACATACATAAACTTGAATGTTCTCAAACATTCTCAAACGTTAAGGTCTGGTCAGGTTTTCCTGCTACTGGTAACATGTAACCCAGTACAACCTGCTCCATGTCCTGCTGCCTTGTAGGATACGCTTTTTTAGGCAAAGGCTAGGAGAAGTTAACTCCGAATTAAAACACCCCCTGCCTTGGGGCTCTTGGTTGAGTAAAGGCTAGAGATGGTGTCTCGATAAAAATACTCATCTTGGGCAGATGTTACATGCATCCGGCTGCTGTCTTGTAGAAGGCCTCCTAGGCAAAGACTTAAGGGGTAAACAGATTCTATCTGTTGACCAGCCTCGCACCCCTTCCTCATCTATTAGGCTGGCGCAGATGTATTTTTAATACATTGTTTCCAGTTTAGGATGTTGAACGCTGGATCTTCTTGACTCAATGCGTGAGTATTGCTTGTGTCTCTATTTTTATGACTGGGCAACTCATTCTATTATCTCCTAATGAGGGTACAGCTCTAAAACTCAGTTTTATGGTTCTGAGGCCGGCTGGTAGTCAGGTTTCCCGAACTCTGTGGTAGCTCTCAGAGAGGCTGATTCCATCAACAGCCGAAAAATATCAGAGTACTAACAGTGCCATGTTGCGCATGGATGGTGTCCCTGTTTGTACTTTTGGTGTGCATTGCAGAGGCCACATTTGGAGCCCTTTGTTACGGCTTAGGGTTTATTAATAGTAATGAGGCTATAGCTTAGTTGTTAAATAGTGTACTGAGTACTATCTATACTTGAGTCAAGTTCTTTATAAATTTAAAATGACTAAAGTACCTAAAACTAAAAAACACAAAAGACCATTGTCATCACCAAGTTCTCTAAACCTATCATTTACTAATATTCGTGGTCTTCGAAGTAACTTTTCTTCTGTTGAGTCTTATCTCTTGCAAAGTTTACCAGACCTACTTGCTCTTTGTGAGACTAATTTGAGTTCGGCTGTCCCATCTTGTGATCTTAGTGTTGATGGTTATATTCCTTTAATTCGTAGAGACTCCAATAATCACATGCTTGGCCTGGGCATCTACATTCGTAAGAACTCACCCATTTGTCGTGAAACTAGGTTTGAATCTACAGACTATTCATTTATGTGCTTTCGTTAAGCACAACTTCACTCTATCGCCTTTCTCTTTGTTCTATATCGCTCTCCTTCATCCCAAGATTGCACTATTCTTGATGTTATTTCTGATCAAATTGACCCAGCCCTCTCTCTTTATCCATCGGCCAATATCGTCGTTGTTGGTGACTTTAATGCCCATCACACCAATTGGCTTGGCTCTAGTGTCAGTGACTCTGCTGGCGTTAAGGCCCTCAACTTTTGCCTTTCTCAATCTCTAACTCAAATAGTCAACTTTCCAACTCGTTTTCCAGACAACCCTAATCATTTACCTTCTCTACTCGACTTATGTCTTGTTTTGGATCCTAGTCAGTGCTCAATTTCTCCACATTCACCCTTAGGTACTTCTGATCACGGTTTGATCTCTCTAAAACTATTATCAAATTCTTCTACTTCATCAGAATCCCCCTATCATCGTACCACATTCAACTACCTTAAAGCTGACTGGGACTCTTTCCGTGATTTTCTTCGTGATGGCCCTTGGGTAGAAATCTTTCGTCTTCCTGCTGACAAATGTGCTTCTTACATAACTTTGTGGATTCAGGCTGGAATGAAATCTTTTATTCCCTCTCGACGATTCCAGGTCAAGCCTCACTCTTCTCCTTGGTTTTCCTCACATTGCGCTGCAGCAATTTCTAATCGAAACCGTTACTTCCATATCTATCAGCAAAACAATTCTCCAGAAAACAGACATCTGTTCACTATCGCCAGAAACCATTGTAAAAAGGTTTTGTCTGACGCCAAAGCTCGCTATTCTCAGGTCATAAAATCTCGTATCTCATCACAAAAATTAGGCTCTCGAGACTTCTGGAGAATCTTTAACAGTATCAATAATAAGAGCAAATTTGTTATTCCTTCTCTCTTGTATGGTTCAGACTTTGTCACCTCACCTAAAGACAAAGCTGAATTGTTTGCAAGAACTTTTCATCAATATCATCTCTTGATTCCACTAATTGCGTTTTACCGTGCATTAGATAGAGGTGGAGAGGTTAAGGCTATCGCACTTGACATTTCTAAAGCTTTTGATAAAGTTTGGCATGATGGTCTTCTCCATAAGCTTTCTTCTTATGGTGTTGCTGGTAACGTCTTTAAGATTATTGAGTCCTTTCTTTCCAATCGTAGTATAAAAGTTGTCCTCGATGGACAACACTCTTCTTCACATCTTGTAACTTCAGGGGTTCCTCAAGATTCAGTCCTCGGCCCTATACTCTTTTTAATTTACATTAACGATCTTCCAGATATTCTCACATCTAAGGTAGCATTATTCGCTGACGACACTACCATTTACTCTTGTCATGATAAGAAGCCTACACTCTCTGATTGCTTGGAGGGGGTATCTGAGCTTGAAAAGGATCTCACTTCTGCTACAGCATGGGGCTCACAGTGGCTGGTGAACTTTAATTCAGATAAAACTCAATTTTATTCGGCCAATCGTTATCGTAATAATTTAGATCTTCCTATATTTATGAATGGTAATGTACTAGATGAGTCATCTACCATTCATCTTCTAGGATTAACTCTTACTTCTGATCTTTCTTTTAAACCGTATATCAAATCCATTGCAAAATTAGCATCCGCTAAGGTTGCATCTCTTTATCGAGCTCGACACTTTCTTACTCCAGATTCTATTCTCTATCTCTATAAATCTCAAATCCGTCCCTGTATGGAATACTGTTGCCACATCTGGGGCGGATCTTCTAATGATGCTCTTTCTCTTTTAGACAAGGTGCAAAAACGAATTGTAAACATAGTTGGACCTGCTCTGGCAGCCAATCTCCAACCTTTGTCACATCGTCGTAATGTTGCTTCTCTTTCTCTTTTCTACAAATACTACAATGGGCACTGCTCTAAAGAGCTAGCGTCCCTTGTGCCATCTACTAAAATTCATTCTCGTGTTACTCGCCATTCAATTAAGTCTCATCCTTTTTCTGTGACTGTTCCTAAGTGCTTCAAAAACTCTTATTCTTCTAGTTTTTTTCCTCGAACATCAGTTCTTTGGAATTCGCTTCCTTCATCTTGCTTTCCTGATTCATATAATTTGCAATCTTTTAAGTCATCAGTCAATTGTTATCTTGCTCTACAGATTTAGTCTTTTCTCTTCCAGTAACTTCCAACTCTTATAGTGGTTGCTTGCAGCCTTGTTGGAAGTGAAGATGTTAAAGTATAGTAAGTAAGTACATCTTAGTGCGGAAAAATAAAAAATATTCGCAAACACAAAAAACCCGCCAAATCTACGAACAACTATTTCTATTGGTTCAAAAAATACTAACCGAAATTTCTAGAGTATTCAAAAAATACAAACGGAATGTCCTGAGTATTCTGTTGAAATATTTTTAAAAATTGTATCATTTGAATTTTTTTACGTTTTCATTGAGATTTCTAGCATAAACTATTTTAGGAATATACTATCAAACGAACTATTATCTAATTCTTAGAGCCACATCTACAAAGCTATAAATGTTTTAAACTAACATTATTTGTTTACAATAATAAATATTTTAAATTTATATTTTTTAACTTGTCAACGTTTTGTAAATATATTATAGATTTTATTAGTATATTCTTATTTTTTATATATAAGGGATGTATTTTTATGTATGTAATGTTATTTTATGTATGTAATGCATTTTTATGTATGTAATGTATTTTTATCTATGTAATTTTATGTATGTGTATTTTATTCAAATGTAATCTTTTGATGCAATTTGTGCGATTGATTTTGTAAACAAAAATACTTTCAATAATAACTGCGTTTTCAATGAAATTATTAATAATCGCCAAAGTTAATACAAATAATTTTAACCACTAATCCATTTTCCTAAGTGTACCCGATAACTGATTCTTTCCCCCAAGAAAGAAAAGTTTTTAAGTTCTTAGAAATTTGTTTACTAACTTCAATTATTTTTGCTTCAGCCATTCTTGCAAACTTGTTATACTTAAAGTTATTTTTCTGTTTTAAATACTAATTAAAACTATAAAGCCACTCACTAAACATCATCAGCGGTATTGTGAACCAGTTTCGCTTCCTCCTAACAAAGTAATTTAATGTTTTTTAGTTAATTTCTATCTGGCTAATTAAATTTCTACAGTAACTCAATGATTTAATTATTTCATTTGTTCATCTTACTAAGAAGAATTGTTTCAAAAGTGTTAAACTTTTTAAACTACATGAAGCATAAAACAGTTATTGAAAAAACTTTTTCATTTATAAATAAATCATCTAACGTTAGTTTTATTGGTTGAATCTTGTTGGACTTTTCAGGGCCGGGGGCTGCATTATTTTGGCAGCCTTTTTTATGTGCCACAGCATAAAAATGACTAAAAAAATACCGAATGGTCCTCTTGACTATTTCTCCTAACATTGTGAGTCCCAGGGCTATAGCCCTACTACCCCACCCCACCTCCTCAATCCGCAACTGGAAATAAGACATAAGTATATAAATAAAAATTATATATACTCTGATAAATCGAAGAACATTTGTTTCTTTATAGTTGTTACTTTATATAAAAAATGTTGCTTAATTTTATTTTATATTAATTATAAAAGAGCGACGTTTCAAAAATAATTGCTCTACTAAATTTATTTTTTTTCTACTAAATTTAAGTTTTTTCTACTAAACTTAAGTTTTTTCTCGTTAAAAGCTTTTTTTTTCTTTTTTTAACTGTCTCTCATCGGTCCAGTTAATCTTGTTGCGCTTTTTTGTTTATTTTTGAAATGTTCTCAAAATAAAATAAAAAATCTGGCTGGTTTTTCGCAACTAAATATTATTTCTGTGGTCAATTATTGAGTGCGATTGCACCCGCTTTCTGACCAATATATATATATATATATATATATATATATATATATATATATATATATATATATATATATATATATATATATATATATATATATATTAGGGTGGTCCATAAAACAACTTTTTTGAGAAAAACCTGCTGACACCCCCTAAATGTGTTTTATCTAATGCAAAAACACTAGGTTTAAAATTTTTTTGAACAAAAATTATTTTTAGGGGTAGCTCAAGGCCCTCAAAAATTTGACGGGTCCCTAATATTTTGAAAAAAAAACTTTTTCTAAAGTATGTCAACCTGGTACTCAAAAGAAGCGATATTGTATAAAAACTTCAAAAATAATAATCATTTTACATAAAAAACATGCCTAAAAAAAATTATTCTCAAAAAACCTGAAAATATTGACTTTTTTTATTTTCAGCTTAAAAACAATAGTTTTTATGCATTTATACCTAAAAAAATTATTTTTATAAAAAATTATTATCATTTTTAAATTTTTTATATAATTTTGCTTATTTTGAGTACCAGGTTGACATACTTTAGAAAAAGTTTTTTTTTCAAAATATTAGGGACCCGTCAAATTTTTGAGGGCCTTGAGCTACCCCTAAAAATAATTTTTGTTCAAAAAAATTTTAAACCTAGTGTTTTTGCATTAGATAAAACACATTTAGGGGGTGTCAGCAGGTTTTTCTCAAAAAAGTTGTTTTATGGACCACCCTAATATATATATATATATATATATACATATATATATATACATATATATATATATATATATATATATATATATATATATATATATATATATATATATATATATATATATATATATATAAACACACTCATGCCTTAGTAGAAGAAAATAAGTGAGAGAGCGGAGAAAAGCTCTACTAAAACGAACATGGCAAGCCATGCGAACAGCTTCTCTAAACATCTTCTTACAAAAGCTTTTGGTTTTTGCACGAGCTATCTATTTATTCATTAAAAAATTGTTTATTAAATACAAATTTTAGCTTTATAATTGTTTTGGTGCATGGTCATATGATGTGAAATCACACACCTTCCTGGCCAAGCCTATATATATATATATATATATATATATATATATATATATATATATATATATATATATATATATATATATATATATATATATATATATATATATATATATATATATATATATATACATATATATATATATATATATATATATATATATATATATATATATATATATATATATATATATATAAATATATAAATATATATATATCAGTGCTTGAATTAAGTGATCACAAATTGCAATATCCGGAAATATATATGGTCAATAAATTCTTAGGTTTTTTAAAAACCGTTAACACTGTTTTAAAGAAACGGTCAGTTTAGCATATTGCAAAAATTAATGAAAAAGCAAAACAATAAGTTTACTATTGCAAAAATAATAACAGTCAAAATTTACATATTATTAGTTATTGTTTTTTTAAGCAATAATTAATAATATGTAATTTAAGGATTATAAATAAAAAAAAGTTTCGTGGTAATTTAAAAATTAACCAATGAAAAACTATGGTTAAGCTTTTGGCGCATTGTTTAAAACTTTGTATATAAAAACAACCAATTAAAAAGTATGCTAATTTAAAAATTAACCAATAAAAAACTATGATTAAGCTATTTGCGCATTGTATAAAACTTTGTATAAAAAAACAACCAATTAAAAAGTATGCTAAAGCATACTTTTCAATTGGTTACTTGCGCATTATATAAAACATTAAAATAGATTTTTATTTAGAGGGAAAATTTATGGAATTATTTCTTTAAAAATTTAAATGTTTTAAATTAGAATTTAATTATTTAATAAGAAAAAAAATTATTAAGTGCATTTTTTTAAAATATGTTATTAGAGTTTCTTTTTTTGTTAGTTTTAAAGTAACTATTAAAAAGTTTAAATTAGTTTTTATACATAAACTCCTCCGTCTTTTAATTTTATATTCATATCAGCTAAATTAAATTTTAAAAATATAATTTTTACAGTTTTATGGAACAGAGTTATGCAATCAAAATTTTTGTCATGTTATTCAGTTTATTTATAGTTGTAGAAACTTCACTATTATTATAGTGAAGTTGTAATTTCTTTCCTAATTATTTAGAATAATTCATTGTAAATTTTTGCTTTTTAATAAAATAGTTTAAATTTAATATTGTACGTGTGTTTTAGATAGACTTTTTGCGCAGTAACTGAAAATGCTTATTTTTTTCTTTACAATTTGACAACGTCTGTTTTGATGTTTTAACAATTTATATACAATTTAAAAAACTGTTACATTACTAATAACTTTTAATCATTGATCTTTTTTAAAGTTTGTATTTTATGTGAAGGCTTTTAATAAAATCAAATCAGAAATTAATTATAATGATCGTTTTAAAATAAATGCATTATATGTAATTTAAATGTTATATACAAATTCCTTTTTATTAGGTATGTATTTTTAATGATAAATTTAAATGTTCAAAACTATTTTTCGATGTCGTTCTAAAAATCTTTTGAAAGATTTTTTTTTTAAGTTACTTTAAATTATTTTTAAAATTATCTTTAACCTCAGAATAAAAACCTCAAATATCACCAACTATTTTTTATACTGATTATATAGATTGACTATTGATGTTTTTCAAAAGTACCTTTTCAATTCAATTTTCAATTCAAAAGATACTCATTTTGAAAGACATAATTTTTACAATAACATTTAACTAGAGTCATTACATAGACTTATATATAGGCCACCAAAAAATAACATAAATCCAATCTGCATAAAAGTGGACATGTGAGGTTTTCATTCTTCAATTATGAATAGGTTAAATTAAATCTTCCCACAATTTACTTGCTTTTATTTTTGAGTTTCTATTTTACAAAGAATTGTTTAAACATTTTTTTTTAAACTTAACTTACTAATTAAATCATAAAATAAATAAAAGTTACGATATTAAAAAAACAACGTTATTTTTTGAATTAATTTTTTTTATGCAACTTTTTTGCAATTTTTTTGAAAAAAATGTTTATACAAATTAAAAATAATATTTTTTTTTCTTTTCAATAATAAATTTGTTCATTTATTAAAAAATCATTAAAAGTAGTTTGCAAAAGCGTTTTGCGTAACTTATCAAACATTTTAAAAGATCAGTTTTAAAGTTTTTTCAAATGCAAATAATAACGTAACAAAGAGTAATTTCTACTTCTAGTTTTTTTAATTTTATTCTAAAGCTAATTTGTTTTCATAAGGAATTATTTTGGTTATTCTTTAGTTTTTTAATTATTTTTTTCCTAGTTTAAGTTTAGATTAACTTTTTTTTTTCAGTGCATTTCTGAAATGTTTAAATCATCAAAATATCTAAACAGTAGTGGTCAATTTATTAACAAAAAAAATCATTTGGTCACAAAATTGCAAAAGCATTTGATCGCACGCCATTCCTGTCCAAACTTTATTTTGTAAAATTTAATTTCAGTCGGTCAAAATGTTGGATTACTTTGTAAATTGAGCGGACCATCTGAGGTGTTAGCCGGACAATGTCCGACCATTAAATTGAGCCCTGCAAACTGGTATTGCAAACTTTAACAGTGGTCGCATAAAAGAAACATTAAGTATTTTCAAGAGTCTAATATCTAAACAAACGAAGATTTTCTAATCCGACCCAACATTTGTTTAGCTTTGCCTACGCATTTTATTACATGATTTTTCCATTTCAGATTGCTTGAGAAGATCACTCCAAGATCAATTTCAGATTCTGTGATGCTTAATTTTTGCTCATTGATATAAAAGGGTGATTTTTAATATTCCGGTTAAAGTGCATGACCATACACTTCCAAATATTAAATTCCACAAGCCAGTCTTGAGTCCACTTAAAAGCTAAATCAAGATCTGATTGCAAAGAAAGAGTTGATGCACAGGAAAAGATTTTATTCAAAATTTTGGTAAATTTAAATTAAAATATCATTTGCAGCAAAACCTGACAATTTTCATATTATTTACTAAACTTGCAAATAACTTATGCTTTATTTTGTACATTAAATCTCTTCAACATTTTATTATTTGACTATGAAATAAGCAACAGCCTTAACTTGTGGCAACTTATATTTACTAAAAATATTCGATACTGATCCACAGTGGATCAATATCAATAATTATTGTAATAAAAAATAAAATCTGTTAAACTACAGTAAAATCTACCTCTTTGACTTTGGTACTGAATGACTACTCCTGCGATCATTACTTTTAGAACGACTTTTCCTACGCCTCCTATCACGACTTCTGGGAGAACTTTTAGATCTTCGTTCTTTATCTCGGCTTCTTGACCGACTTCTGTGTCTTGAATCTAAATAGAGGGTTTTCTGTAAACAAACAAAAAAAATATCATCAGCAAATTATATTTGAAATCTTATAAAATTAAATAACATTTAATCATTAAAATAAAAAAAAGATAAATCTTAAAAGTAATTGTTAATATGTAAAATATTAAAAAGTAGTACATACATACATACATAAATACAATGTATGTATATATGTATGTATGTATTACATACATTCATACACACATACATAAATACATACATACATACAATGTGTGTATGTATTAGATACATACATACATACATACATACATACATACATACATACATACATACATACATACATACATAGATACATACATACATACATACATATTAGGGTGGTCCTTAATACAAAACTTTTTAGAAAAGTCTGCTTTTATTTATTTTTTGATTTTATTTTCACATATTAAAAATGTTCTATATAATAACACAAAAATTAAAAATTTTTTGAACAAAAAATTACTTTAACAGGGCTCAATTTAATCTTTTATAAACCCCCAGACAAAATGTCCGATCAAAACCTATTTAGGTCAGACTTTATAATTTTTACAGCTTTACGGAATCAAGTTATCCAATCGAAATCTGTGTCCTATTCTTCAGTTTATTTAACATTAGTCCAAAGAAGTTACTTTCCTTATAGTTTTGAATATTTCATCACATATTTTTTGTGTGTGTGTGTATATATATATATATATATATATATATATATATATATATATATATACATATATATATATATATATATATATATATATATATATATATATATATATATATATATATATATATATATATATATATATAAAAGTTTCAATTCAATACTGCCGATTTTTAGATTTTAGTAATGATTTTTAGATTTGGATTTTAGTGATGTTTTTTTTTTAAAATTTGATGACAGCTGTTTTTATGTTTTAACAATTTAAATGCAATTAAAAAAATCATTAAATTACCAACAACTTTTAACTGTTGATCTTTTTAAAGTTTTTGAAGGCTTTTGAAAAATCCAAAATTTATTATAATGATTGTTTAAAACAAACACATTAAGCGTAAATTAAATGTTATATTCAATTTTTTTTTAGTAGGTATGTATTTTTTATGATAATTTCAAACGCTTAAAACTATTACTCTATATCTTTCTAAAAATCCTTTAAAAGATGATTTTTTTTGAGTTACTTTAAATTATGAACAAGTTAAATTAAGTCTTCCCATAATTTAATTGCATTATTATTAATATTTTTTTTTTCATTTCTATTTTTACAAAAAATTGTTAAAAAGTTTTTTTTTAACTTGACTTAATAATTAAAGCATGAAATGATTAAAAATTACTATTTTAAAAAGACCACCATTTAATTGAGCCCTGCTTTAAGGTGCTCCAAGACCCTTGAACATTGAACTGGTTCCTAATATTATCAAAAAAAGTTTTTCAAAAGAATGTCATGTTAGGTCCTAAATGATGTGAAATTATATAATAATTTAAAGGGATCCCTAACTGCTTATAAAAACAATTGTTTTTATAAGTAGTTCTTTGCATTTCTTATTGTTTAATGATGCATGTTAAAAAATTTATTATTATCAAATTTGAATTAATTGTCAATTTTACGCTATTCAAATATTCGAACAAGTTAATGCAATTTTTTGTTTTTATATTTATGTTATAACTATTTTTTGTATATTTTAGTACAAATATTTGCCTTCACTATAATTTAGTTTAATTTAAAGGGTTATTAGTATAAAATTTGTTCAATATTTTATTTCTACTTAGTTCAGTTTATATGTTTTATTCAAGTAACTCTTTTTTTATTCAGTTTATACTTTAAATTAATTTATACGCTTTAGTAAAATTATCCTTTTAGTATCTAGTTTATATTTAGCTCAAACCATTAGTACGTTTTACTGTAAATATTCATTATATATTAAATTTTTATTTTTATAAATTTTATAGATTTAATTTTTAATTGCATTAAAACTTTGATGATTGTGGCAAAAAAATAATACGACAGCTTGAAAGAAAAAATTTATATGATGACATCATATACAGAAATGAATTAAAAACGCATAGAATAAATTATCAAGTCTGTAGATGGCGGCTAACATTATACAGACTCTGAGACTCAAAAAAAAAAATGGAGACGGCGAGCTTCAACTAAAACATGAATTTTAAATTAAATGGTGAGCATCATTATATAGTTTTAATAAAAAAAATTTAGCCTAAATGTTTTTTTTAAACATTTTCTTTAATACAAACACAACTTGTCTCGGCAGTTGGGAATCCCTTTAAAAAACAATTATATTTTTCAAAAAAAATTTTGATTAAAATATTATTAAACAAAACTTTTCAAAATGAACTTTTATTATTTTTAGTTAAAACAATTTGAAGCATAAATTTTAATTATATAACTTCTTCAAAACTCACAATTTTGCTTCTTTTTTCTTATTAATCTCTCACGTGGTCAGTTATGCACTACTTTAATGTTTTTTATTACACCTCACCCTAAAAAATTACGAAAAATTATTTTATTAACTGTTCAGCAGAAGCATATTGCTAGTAGTAACCATTATACATAGCTAAAACAATTCAAGGATTTGAGACTATAAAAATAGAGATTTCCAGATCCCCAGATTTTAATATTGAGAATATAAAGCTTTTTATTAAAAAAAAAAAAAAAACTTTTTATACAAATAAATCTAAATTAATGATTTTTATAGCAGTTTTCCGTTTAAAATTTAATGCCAGCGTATGAAAAAGCGTTGACTGGATCATTATTAGGTCATTATTAGGCTGACGTGCACAATTTTAAAAATTTATCTTTAAATTAAAAAGAACAAAGACAATGCTTTGAACAAATTCTCAACTAAATAATAATAAAAAAAACTGCAAAATAAAGGTTTTTTGTTTTAATTCTAGATAAATTAAAAACGGCAAAAAATAAAAACATTTTATATAAATAATAAACAAAATATTAAAATAAAAAAAAAGTTAGACAAACGCTTTGTTTAAATTTTAAATAAAATAATTGAAATAAAATAGGCAAAAAAAAAAAAAAACTTTATTCAAATATTAAACAAAACAATATAAATAAAATCAGAAAGAAAAACATTTTATTTAAACTCTAAATAAAATAACTAAAATAAAAACATAAAAACAAAAAGTTTTATTCAAATTCTAAATTAAAATAAAAACAGCATTTGCCATTTCTATTTTAATTATTTAACTTAGAATAACAGAATTAATTTTAGGAATATATATATATATATATATATATATATATATATATATAATATATATATATATATATATATATATACATACATATATATATAGTTTTTTTTAAATAAGCATTCTCGTTACAATATTTAAAATACAAATATATAATAATAAAAAAATATATATATAATAATCGTTAAATAATAAAAGAATGCGGGGATTCATAGAAGACCATTCGGTTTTGTCGTCGAGTACCGCTAAGAAATGTTCGTGTTAAAACTGATAAGATATTTACAAGATAAGAAATAAGTTAACAAAGTAAAAATCTTAAAATATTCCGTTACAAATACAAGATACATTACACAGGCTTGGTCAGGAAGCGGGAGCGATCGCTCTCGATTGCTGACCACGTAAATAATATTTAGTTGTGAAAAGCTGGCCAGATTTTTTAGTCGTTATGAAAACATTTTAAAAAGCAAAAAAAAAAAAAAACGACAAAGATTAATTGGACCGATGAGAGACAGTTACAAAAAAAAAAAAGTAGACAAATAAAATATCTTTAAACGCGAAAAAACTTTAAGCTAAATAAATTACATTTAGAACAAATATTTTAGAAACATCGCTTTTTTAATCAGCATATTTTTTGAACCAATAGAATTAGTTTGTTTGTTAGTTTGGCGTGTTTTTAGTGTTTGCAAATATTCTTTTTATTCTTTCGCACAAAGATGTTTTGAGAACATTCAAGTTTTTTATGTTTCCATGTATGTCCGTAAAACAAAAATTCTTTGTTTCGTACATAAACTTAAATGTTCTCAAAACGACTAAAAAACCTGGCCAGTTTTACGCAACTAAATATAATTTCCGTGGTCAGTATTCGAGAGCGATCGCTCCCGCTTCCCGACCAAGCCTGATTACATATTACAGTTGTTAATGATACATAAATTTTTTTACAAATTCATGTTTAAATAGAGGGTAAAAAGGAAGATTACTAAAAAATATCAAAAGTATATTGTTAAAACTTTGATTGTAAAAATGAGTTCTTTAAGTTTTCGTTTAAAAGAAAAGAAGTTACTTTGAAAAATAAAATCCTCAGTAAAAATTTTTAAAAATTTTTTATTCCATAAGAATGGTTCGTGATAATCAATACAAAACTTAAAAAGATTTGTTTGAAAAATGGTCTGCTTAACAAAATTAATGTCGCATATAATGTTTTTGTTTTTTTTATTATTTGATGAAACAAATTATGGAAAAAAATTGAGGATGAATTGGTTTTACATTTAAACATAAAACAAAGAATATTTAAAGTATTTAGCTCATAAATATTAAAAACTTTCCTTTCAAATAATAGAGGCTTGGCATGAGTATAATGGTCTTTAAAATATATAAGACATGCTACATGCTTCTGCTGACAATAAAGATGTTTAAGTTTATTTTTATTTGTACTACCCCAAGCAATGTTTGCATAGTTTATGTGACAATGAATGAGTGATATAATTGTATTAATAAATAAATGACAATAAATGAGTGATATAATTGTATTAAAGTATGTTTATTTAAAACATTTCTTGCTTTGTACAATATTCCTATACTTTTTTCAATTTTACTTTATAAGTTTTTAATATGATTTTTCCATGTAAGATTTTTATCTATACAAACACCTAGAAAGTTGGTTACTGTTACTTGTTTAATTTGTATATTGTCAATAACAAGATGACGCATGTTAATTGGCAATGTTTTTTGATAAGAAAATGGAAAAGAATCCAATTAGTTATTTTTGTTTAAGATTTTTGTTTCTTATCAACTCAATATTGTGTAAAGTTCTTATGATGAAATTTATTTATGAATATAAAAAATAAAAAAGTAAAAACAAATTTATCAAATAATTAAATAGGTGATAAAGAAACAAAAGGTTATGTTACCAATAGAATTTTTTTTAAGAAATAAATTATAAGGAGATATAATCTTTTTCAAATTACTGAATTTAGATTTCATCAGTAGTTTTTGTAATATTAGTTTAAATGATTTTTAACGTGGTTTAAAACTAAATTTAATTACGAGGTACTTTAAAATATGCTAATGAATGAACAAATGTTATAGTGCAGACTATTTTAATGGGGTAGTGAAAACAACCAAATATTTTATATTTAAACATAAGTATAAATGACTTTTTATTTTTTTACATAAGAAACTTGCTAAAATTTTTTTTTTACAAATAAATAGCAATTAGTTCTCACTTTCCTGTGCATTAATAAAAATATTAAAGTCTAGCAAAAACATTTGAAAAACAAATTTTAAAAATGTCCATAATTCTAGAGCAAGCAATAAAGTATTTCTTTAACATACTGACTAACTAAAGCTGCAAATAAATTATATATAAAAAAATGTTTTTATTTTTATTATAATCTTATCTGCTTTTTTCCTCAACTTGTATCAATTTTGGTGGTGGAAAATAATAAACATCCAAAAAATAAAAAACAAAAACAGCAAAATATTTAGGTATATTATTTTTCTAACAAAATTGGAATTTTTTTTTTTAATTTTTAATTATTTTTTAGTTTATTTAACTTTTCATAATATAAGATTTCGTATAGTATTTGTTTGTCAAATTATTAAAATGTGGTCAAGTTATCTTAATGAATTACTCAAAACATAGATGAACAAGACGTGCAACCACATACACTCCTTAAGAAGGCTTGTATGTATGTATGTATGTATGTATGTATGTATGTATGTATGTATGTATGTATGTATGTATAAATGTATGTATGTATATATATATATATATATATATATATCAGGCTTTCCCAGGAAAGGCGTGCGGTCGCACGCCTTGTTTGTCCATGCATAGAATAAATTTTTCAGAAAACGTGACCGCGGCAATATTTCGTGGGAAAGTGGAAATTATCCACAGAGAATAAAAAATAATATTTAAAAAAGGAAACGAAGTCTAAACAAAGTATAAAATTGAGATCGGATGTAAGAAGAATATTTTGATAATAAAAAAAAATAAAAAAAATAAAAAATTCTTGTAACAAAAAAACAAAAAAGTCTTGAACATTTTTTTCAAAATTTTTATAGTTTTTGTTTTCTTTTTTTAGGGTTGCTATTTTCAGTTACGAAATTTGATACAAGTCAAGAAAAAAATGACCATAAGTCATAAAGTTTTCACGAAAATAAAAAGACTTGATATGTAATTTATTCACGAAGTTTATCAGACAATGTATTGAAAAACTGATTCATTATTTACGCTAGACAAATTTGGTTAAACTTTTTCATTTAATTTAGTTTTTACGAAGGTTTATGCAAAGCCGATGACTTTATTCCCCAATACTTAGACAAGAAAATAAATTACTGTTTTAATTATTAAATATATTATTTGAGATTTTAAACATAACAAAATTTTAATGTGAAAAAACTTCTCTCTTGACTTATTTTAAACTGATTATACTGAGTCAATGCTCGCCTTTTATTACGTTGAAATTATTCAATTGCATAATTTTGTAATTACGAAAGAAGTTAAAAAAATAATTGCATTGCTTCTGTTGTCATTGTTACGAAAACAGTTCCTTCGGAACATTATTATATATTAACACTCGTTCACAATGTCAATTAATGATTGCAAAATAAGCAACTCAATTGTTTGACAATAAAATTTTCTTTCATTTAAAAAAAAACAAAACATATTTTACTAATAAATAGCAATCGTTTTTGTGTTTTTCTTTAAACATTAATCTTTTTCTTTTTGATTTGATTTTTCATAGCTAAAATAACTATCACCCTAAAAAACTAAGCAAAAATAATTACCACCCTAAAAAAATAAATAAATAAAATATAGGTAAATTTTTTTTTTAATAATATACATTAATTTTTTAATTTAAAAGCACAAACAGATTTCTGTTATTTACTTTAAGATTGCTTACATTTTTGTGGTATTTTCGTTTAGCTTTGTTTTGGCGCGAATTCTTGAAACGCATAATAATAACACGTGGTCAGTTAGTCAGAAAAATTTATTCTATGCGTGGACCGCACGCTTTTCCTGGGAAAGCCTGATATATATATATATATATATATATATATATATATATATATATATATATATATATATATATATTATATATATATATATATTATATATATATATATATATATATTATACTAGGTTGGTTGAAAAGTTCGCGGAGCGGAAATGAAAAAACAATTTTATGATTCAAAAAATGACTTTATTCTTCAGTATATTCTCCCTTAAGAGCAATACACTTTTTCCAATGATTCTCCAATTCATGTATCCCATCTCTGAAGTGCGATTCCGGAAGGCCTTCAAAATACCCATTTACGGCTGCAATGACTTCTTCATGTGATGAGAAACGCTTTCCACGTAGAAATTTTTTGAGATGTGGAAAGAGGTGGAAGTTGGACGGAGCCAGATCTGGTGAATAGGGTGGATGTTCCAAGCGTTCGTACTTTAATTCGACCAATTTCGCCTTTGCAACATCGCTGATATGAGCAGGTGCGTTGTCCTGGTGATAAATGATTTTTTTATGCAGCAAACCAGGTCTTTTCTCACGAATTTTTTTATCCAACTGGTCCAAAAGATTTTTATAATATTCACCTGTTATCGTTTTACCGGTTTGAAGGTAATCTATTAATAAAATTCCTTTCGCATCCCAAAAAACTGATGCCATAACCTTCTTTGACGATTTTGACGCCTTCACTTGCTTCGGAGCTGAACAACCGGGTTCTGTCCACTCTGCAGTTTGTTGTCGCAGCTTCGGATCATTGTGGTAAACCCAAGTCTCATCCATGGTTACGAATCGACGCACAAAATCTGTTTTATTCTTTTGAAAACGGGCCAAATGTTCTTGAGAAAGTTTTACTCGAGTGCGTTTCTGATCCAGAGTTAGCGAATGAGGCACCCATCTTGCCAACAGCTTTCTCAGACGTAATTCATCGTGCAAGATGTGTAATACCCGTTCATCTGAGATGCCCACAGCCTCAGCAATTTCACGTTTGGTCAATCGTCTATCATCCATAACCATGTCATGCACAGCATTAATCGTTTCTTCAGTAGTAGCACTTTTTGGACGTCCAGAGCGAGGGTCATCTTCAAGGCTTGAACGCCCACGTTGAAACTCCGCAGCCCATTTGCATACTGTTGTTTTTGAAGGAGCATCATCACCCAACACATTTACCATTTGATTATGAATTTCCATGGGCTTTAAACCTTTTTTCACAAAGAATTTTATTACAGCACGATGTTCAATATTTTCCATTTTAAAAAATACTATGACACGTCTAATTTCAATAGCTTGTAAACAAAGACTGAAATGACATATCGACTTGAAATTTTTTATGCGTTCATACGAAGAATGAATACGTTTAATACAGTTATAAATTTGTTTCTACTACTGCAACATAGGTGCCGCTCCGCGAACTTTTTAACCAACCTAGTATATATATATATATATATATATATATATATATATATATATATATATATATATATATATATATATATATATATATATATATATATATATTATTTTATATATATATATTATATATATATATTATATATATATATATATATATATATATATATATATATATATATATATATATATATATATATATATATATATATATATATATATATATATATATATATATATATATATATATATATATATATATATATATATATTATATATATATATATATATATTATATATATATATATATATATATATATATATATATATATATATTATATATATATATATATATATATTATATATATATATATTATATATATATATATATATATATATATATATATATATATATATTATATATATATATATATTATATATATATATATATATATATATATATATATATATATATATATATATATATATATATATATATATATATATATATATATATATATATATATATATATATATATTAAGCACTCCATATTAAATGGGAAAACCCATCTTTAAATAAACAAACTGTTCATTGTAATATAAATTTGTCAATCTAGTTTTTTTGTTGTTGTTTTTTTTGTTGTTTTTTTATGCTATTACCGTATAATAATTTGTATTATACTTTTTATTGGTTTATACAATTCTATGTTTTCAAATTTTGAATTTATATTTATATCCAGAGTTTTAAATTATAGTTTTATCTTTTGAAAATGTAGTATGATAACTACGAAACATGTCAAGATTAAAAAATATCGTGTTTTTCTTTAAAATATATTCACATTTATTGCTTTTTGAAATTTAAAAAAAATATATACGAAAATCAACACATCTTACTTAAGTATACAAAAGGGTTGAATTGTAAAATAAAAATATGATTATAAAACTTAATAATATAACAATCGTACTGAAAAAACTCAGAGATACATTAAAAAAAAGAGTTTTTATCAACTTTTAAATAAATTAATAAACTTGCTATTTTTAATGCGGTTTTATGTCTTATTTCTTTAAATGAACTAAACATATATACCGCATAAAAATTTTTATTAACTTATTTAAAAAATATTAAAAACAATTTTTAAATGTATCTTTGGAGTTTTTTCAGTACGATTGTTATATTATTAAGTTTTAATTTTTTTAGTTGCCAAGCTTGCTGGCCTTATACTACTTAAGGGACAATTAAGTGATACATACAGTACAGTAAAGCATACAGTACAATGTAATATTAAAAATAAAAAAACCACAAATCACAACAGTTTAATCAAATTTTACAGTCAAATTTTTTTTTAGATAGCAACAAATTACTTAAATCTTAGTTAATGTTGCCTTAAACTCTTATTTTACATTTTCTTGTTAATAAAATTATTTAATGCTCTTAATTATTTAATAAAATTATTTAACTCTCTTGCACAATATTTATATAAGATTAAAGACAGATGTGTTGAAAGCATACAAAAATCAATTTAAACAACTTAGTTGTTTTATAATAAAACTAAGAAACTCTAATATTATATATATTAACATATATTTTTTAATTATTATTTTTAATTAACAAATTGGTTCAAAACGAGTTCTGGACATATTTTTCAGACCTTTAGTAATTATTATTTTAACTTTGTTTTTTATTTATATAACACTTGAATTAACTGGTGTTTAAACAAATTTATTGCTTTTTTTTTATAAACTTTTTCAATATGACAAATTAATCCTTTCATTAAAACAGTGATTACAGCTTTAAATCATCATTTCATTGATAAATTGCAACTCTTACCAAGTTTTTACTATATGCTTTCTCTAATTATCCTTTACTACAGAGCTATTGTAAACCATACATACAATCCATAGCAAAATTAGCTAAATCTGCTAAAGTTGCTTAATGTTTATCATGCTCACCATTTTTTTACTCCTAATTCTAATACCTACATCTATTAATATCATGTTAATCCTTGTATAGAATTCAACTGTCATATTTAGCCTGGTTTTTTCTAATGAGGCTTATTCTCTAGACAAGATTCTAAATTGCAGTATAAATGTTCTTAAATCTGATCACTTGTTCACGCTTCTCTGTCTTAGCATCTCTAAAATCGCATCTTTATACTATAACAGCTCCTTCATGCTCCAAAAACTTTTATTTATCTAATATTTTTCTTGAACATCAGTGCTTTCGAATTCTCAACAATCTACATGTTTTCTTGACTCATCTTTTATCTTAAATGTCTTCACTGTTACTAAAATAAAATAACTTCAAAAACCAAAACAATTTTGACTCATCACTTCTGCAAAAATTTGAGAATTGTACAGTGCAACTTTTGACTAATACTTATTGAGCTTGGTTTTTTAAAAACTTAACTATCAGAATGATAGCAATAAAGGTTTCGAATTCTACAACTAAGTTTCTCACACAAAGATGATTAATCTAGATTGGCAGCAAAAAAATACTTTGCATACTGGTTAGTTTCTGTAACTAACAAATACACAAGTTTAACTGGAAAATAAATTTCATCATAATTAAAACAACTTGGAATAAGCTTGCTTTTAACTTCAAAACTCTCTTTAAAAAGTTCATAAAAATCCATTAGATAAACAGGAACAACATCATCATCCATATAAATTTCAAGAGAAAGGCTTGATTATAACCTAATATAACTACCCACTCTATATAACACTCTAACGCAACTACCAACTCTACATTGGTCATGCATAATACCTTGGACAGCTTCATTGTATATACTCTTATTAGATACAAATCCATCAGCAATAACTTCTCCATCAGAGTAATGCTCTAGATCAGCAACACTTAACAGGAAATGCTTTATTATTGTTTTGAAAGAGTACCAACTTGGACACATACATGCCTTTTCGATCAATGTTTTTAATTAAAATTTCATTTACAAAACTTTACTACTCTTTATTTGTGCTTTATTTTATTTTATTAATTTTTTCTTTCTCTTCTATATTTATATGTTAGTTTTCTTTATTTATTTATTTTTTCTTAATTTTTCTTTCTTTTCTTTGAAATTTTACTTTTAAATTTAAAATTGTAAATTTCCATACTTTATGGTGAAATAAATGGACTAAAAAAACTCACTTTTCTTAAAACTGTATTGACACAACCATATTTGGTTGTGTCATTATAGTTTTTAAAGCCAAGTTAGTTTATTTGCTGAGACCCACTTGGTGTTATTTTCAATTTACTATATGTTATCAGGGCTGTAGAGTCAAAGTCGTGAAGTTGCGACATTTGTAGCAGAGTCAGAGTTGCCAAACAAAATCACGACTCTGACTCTAATAGTAAAACTTTTTTTTTATTGCATGCGCATGTATAAAATATTTAACTTTCAATGAATTGTTCATATATTTAGCTACAAAAAAAAATTTTAAATTATTGCATAATATTTATCAAAGAATTCAAAAAAATTTTCAAAAATTTGGAAAAAAAAATTATTTGAAATTGGAGTAGGAGTTGTACTCTGAAAATTTCAACAACCAGAGTCAGAGTCTGTCTTTTTTTTATGAATCCACACCTCTATGTTATATAGCAAACTTAAGAAAAAAGATCAATTAAACTTGATAACAACATTAACTCTAATTGACTTTCACCGAAAAAAATTATTTAATTAAGTAGAATAGTAAAACTGGATATTGGTCTAGCTATTATATTTTTGAAATTTATATTTATTTTTTTATTAAATGTTAATTCAATTTACATTAAATAGAAAAATTGGCTTTTTAAAACCATAAGTAAATTGACCTTGGAGTATCAAAAGTAAACTGCTTCCTTATTTCTTTACAGCCATTTTTCAAACATATTTCTAAAATTCAAAATATTTTTAAACCTATTATCACTTGGGCCTCTTATTACAGCTTGTTTATCATTCATAGATCATCCATGTCATATTTTAAAAATTCGGAAAATTGTTTTGGTTAAATATCCTGAATATATTTTTCTTTATTTTCCTCTTAATTTTTTTTACTTAGCTGAATTGTTATTAACTTTTTTTTTAAACTATTCTTAATTTTTATATGAGTGATAAGTGAAAAAGCCTACAAACAAATATATTACAAAAATATATACCTAAACTTTAGGGTCAGGGTAATAACATCTGGGCATTTCCAAAAAATCACTCACGGAAACTCGTATATGTTTTTACTTTTATTTTCATAAAAATAAAACTAGCGATCTCCAATTTACTCTCATTTAATTCTAATTAATATAAATATTTTGTAAACAAAAAATAGTAAGCATTAGTAATGTTAACAAAGAATAAATAAAGTTTGAATGGAATCACGCACGGAACAGAAAAACTTCTATTTTAGTTACTAGATAAATAAACTTTAATTCCTCGGACAATATAAGTTTCACCTGTATACTTTTTTTTTTAAATAGTATTTTAAACATTAGTAAAGATTTCCAGAAAGTTACAGGATTGCACTATGAATCATAGAGTCACAGCAATTGTTTAAATGCAGTTTATGAATGATCACGCACGGAAGTCATGCACAGATGTTGCAAATTTGTCAATTTCATGTAGTTATTTTTATGAAAATAAATTGCTTGTGAGTATTTCAAGTGAAATATTATACTTCTGCGACTCATATTTAATATATTTTCGATGAGAAACGACAGTCATCAATTATTTCTAGCTAGAGTATGGCGTTTTGAAAATTATTGTATATTTTTCAAAATGTAGCGATATTATTACTCAAAAAAATAAAATTGTAAAAATGTGTATATTTAATTTGTTCAGATAGCCTAAAATATGATAAAAATATTTTTGTTGTAATTGTTCTTTAAAAAAATCAAAATAGTATGCATATTGCATAAAGTCCCAGCTTTTAATTGCTAAAACAAAGAAAAATAAAAAAATCACGCACAGAAATGGAAATGCCCATCTGTTTTTGCTTTGTCTAATAAAATCTGTGCAACAACATCCAAAATTTCATCAATGTATAATAACATCCATGCAACAACACCCCAAATTTCATTGATGTATAATAAAATCTCTCCAATAACATCCAAAATTTCATTGATACATAATAACATCCATGCAACTACACCTGTAGATTTTTCGTATATAACTACTTCCGAAAAAAAAATTTTAATAATGCATTATTTTACCAAGATGTAGTTACACATTTGATTTTTTTCGGATGTAACTACATCAAGAAATTTATTTTAACTAAAAATGCATTATTTTAGGCAGATGTAGTTACATCTTTCTAAACATGTTATTAGACATCAATGAAATTTCAATAGTTGTTGGACAGATTCAGTAAAGAAAAATTCAGTAAAGAAAAAAAGTGGATGAACTTCGACAAAAATGTGCAGATGTTATTTCATTACTTAACAGATATTGTAGCACAGATGTAGTAATCTTTTCCCAACTTATATGTATGGAAAACATTTTGGATATCCGCAAAAAACAAAAGTTGAGAAAAATATCAGGAAATCCTGAAATATCCAGAAAAAGATAATCCCTGATCATTGAACTTAATATCAGCACTTGTTCTCTTAACATTAAGAAACTTTCTACCATGATATAGTCATCTTCATCAAATCTGCTGTATGGACTTTTTTTATATGCTGCTTATATTATGGATGATTACTTAAAGCATAGTACATTTTTAACATATTTCAAAATGTTTTAGTCTGTAAATTATAGAACTTCATTATGCGATTTTATTAGGAAGTGGATTTATTTCATTACCTTAGCTGTTTCAATACTTTCAAAATGCACGATCTTAAGTCTTAACATCTTGAATTTAAGAAACAAAAACAATTATCAACTTGTAAATTAAGATAGAGTCCTAATGTGATTACTGCATATTGTTCCTTCAACCAAACATGTTTTAATTTGTCAAAAGCTTTAAGTGGGTCAAACGCAACACTCTTACACTACTTTATTAAAGTCGTATTATTTTTTTAAATGATAATTTAAACATATTATAGAAGTGTCCTTGTATTGCTTTCTTTAATAATATATTAATTGATTATTTTTTTCCCTAGTATTTTTATTTCTAAAAATCGCAAAAGAATTTGCTATTGAAATGGTAGAAAATAACCACTCCAAATCAAAAAATTTTGATATATTTTCAGGCCGCCATCAGGGATTTATTAGAAAAATTAAACTGCCTTATTAAATAATTAAATAATCTGTGCTATTTATAAATACCTACCTGACACTTTTTTAGATTTTCTCAATTCACTTAAGTTTTCATCAATACTGTCATATACTCCATTATTCGACATTTTTTACCTATTTTTTTACTCGGATTTATACTTAATTTTGAATTTCCGGATAATAAACTTAAATGGTGCAAATTACCAAAAAATAAACCATCTTTATAAGCGATGTGTTCCCAGAAATCTCTTGGCGAACTAAAGCATGTTCATAAAACTAACCTCAGATAATTCTTATGTTCGTTCGACATGTCTGAAACAAGGAGATTAATTTTTGTGTATTCATATTTTTTACTATATTATATTTTATACATATTTTAAAATTTATAAAAATATATTTTGAAATTTTAGGTAATAAACAATCATTTTGTAAATGAACCTCATGGCCGTAGGGGGTCTATAGCCCCCCACTTTTTGTTTTTACTGCGTGTATTATTATATATTACTATATATATAATAATAAATAATATAAAGATATTATTATATACATCTATTTTTATTTATATCTATTATTATTTATACCTATTATTATTTATATAATTTATTTTATATATATATATATATATATATATATATATATATATATATATATATATATATATATATATATATGTATATATATATATATATATATATATATATATATATATATATATACATATATATATATATACATATATATAGTAGTAGTAGTAGTAGTAGTAGTAGTAGTAGTAGTAGTAGTAGTAGTAGTAGTAGTAGTAGTAGTAGTAGTAGTAGTAGTAGTAGTAGTAGTAGTAGTAGTAGTAGTAGTAGTAGTAGTAGTAGTAGTAGTAGTAGTAGTAGTAGTAGTAGTAGTAAAAATAATTGACAAAATACAAATCATAGATTGTCAGATTACAGTTAGTTTTTGTGAAGCTCATATTGCAATTTTTACTAGGAAAGCTGCAAGCTGTATTAACATTACAGCTTATCGAGGCTTGTTTTAAAGCTGTTGACAGTTGGAGAACTGATTACTTTATCTGGTAGCATGTTCCATGCATTGACAATGCGATTGTTAAAAAAGTGGAAGCGAGGTATGTGGTTTCTGTACTTTTCGCGATGAAATCTTTCTCTGTGATTTGCTCTTGGTGGAATTGTGATGAGGGGAAAGTGCCAGTTGATTATGTCAATGTTATTAACAATTTTGTATTTTTGGATGAGGTCACCTTGTTTGCGACGTTTACCTAGAGTAGATAGGCCAAGTTGTAAATATCTGGACTTGTAGTCTAACTTTTTCAGTTTGTCTGGTATTTTTGTGGCTCTGCGCTTTATTAACTCAATAGTTTGTTCATCCTTCACCAAATGAGGGTTCCAAGCTGGAACTGCAAACTCAAGTAAAGGACGGATGCAGGTGGAGTAAAGTTGTCTCCATAAAAAAGCATCACGAGACTGGAAAGTGTGTTTTAGGATGCCTAGCATTTTATTTGCTTTACATGAGGCAATGATGGGTTGGGTTTCTACTTTAAGGTCATTGGTAATTTGAATTCCCAAGTCACGCTCAGAGGTGGTTGCTTCCAATATAGCTCGAACTACAGTTATTGAACGAGAGCATTTTCCTTCATTGATTACTTGAAAGTAGTTAATTTTTTTTTTGCCAAAGTGCATGACCTTGCATTTCTTTTCACTTCCATGAGCCAAGACTTAGTCCAATGAACAATTTGGTCAATATTTGATTGGAGTTGAAGTTGAGCAGCGAATGAGTTAACAATGCTCAGAATTTTATTGTCATTAGCGAAGATCTTACAAATGTTTTCTTTGCTTATTACATCCGGCAGATAATTGATGAAAATGACAAATAAAATTGGACCCAAGACTGATCCTTGTCGAACTCCACTTATCACAGGTAACCAATTCGATTAAGTGTCACCAAGGATGACTCGTTGAGACCTGTTAATTTATCCAATTGAGAAGATTACTTTCGATTCCGTACATTTTTAGTTTTTAAAGCATTCTTTGATATGGCACTTTGTCAAATGCTTTGGCAAAATTCAAGAATATGACGTCAACTGGTAGCTTTCTGGCCAAATTTCCAGTTAAGAAATCCATTGTTTCAAGGGGATTTGTAATGCACGTTTTTTTCTCTACAAAGCCATGTTGACTATTTGATAGAAGAGTGTTTGATTTTAGATGCTACATGATTGCCTTCTTATCTAGTTTCTCCATTATTTTACATGGAATTGAGGTGAGAGATGTTGTTCTGTAGTTTGATGGGTCGATTCTGGAGCCCTTCTTAAATAAAGTTGTTACATTTGCTTTAGACCATGAGTTTGAAATTTCACCATTGTCAAATGATATTTGAAAGATAAGAGTGAGTGGAGTAGACATTGAGGTAGAACAAAAGCGTAAAATGTGAGAACTGACATTGTCTATACCAAGTGGTTTAGATATATATAGTGGTGAGAGTTCTCTCAGAGTGGCCTGAGTGTCAAAAGTTATGTTTTTGAGAATTGTGTTAGTTCAACGATCAAAATGGGGAAGATTGCTATTGGATGGCTCTTTGCTAAAAACTGCTTGAAATTGATTGTTAAGTGAGTTAGCTATTTTAATTTTGTCAGAGTTAATGAATTCACTGGAACTGGTCATTCGCTAGATGAGATCTGATTTATTACAAAACGTTTACTGTTTATGTATGAAAATAGTCTTTTAGCGTTGCGCTTATCATTTGCAAGAGCAAATTCAAAAGATTTCAGAGAAGAAGAACTTAATTTTTTTAACAAACTTTCTAGTTTCTATATATTTCTTAACCAGGGATGCGATTTTCTATTTTGAACTGATGTTACAAGCCCACAGCAATTTTTTAAGATGAATCAAGGATAAATGTTCTATTGTCATCCATGGTTGTTTATTTGGGGATGGTTTGTTCGGCATGCGAGGGATGAATTGAAGACAACATTTATTGTAATTGTTTAGCCAAATTTCGTAACATTGTTCTACGTTTAATTCTTTAAAAATAGATGACCAGTCAACCTTATTGAATTCTTTGTTGATTTTTTCGTAGTTACCGAGGTTGTAAATAAATTTAGAGCTGTTGAAATGTGATAATTTTCCGGTGGAAGCCAGTTTGTATTGCCAGGTGATCGAGCAATAATAATGGTCAAATAAACCGAGTGGAAGACCAATGTTGACTTCGTTAACACGATATGGAGAGTCACATATTATGAGATCAAGAGTATTTGTCATGTGCGATTAGCAGGTTTGAAAGTAGGCACAGTGACGATTTGGTGAAGATGACAACTTTGAAGAAGAGAGACAAAAGACAAAAACTGAGATCAATTCTACTAGAGGAGAAGACTGAATTGGAAGTCCAAATAATCTCTGGGAAATTGAAATCACCGGCAATGATCACACCATTGTATTTTTTGGTCGATACTGATGTTTCAGCATGGAAAATAGCACTTGAAATCTCTGAGAAGGCTTCAATACTAGAAGATAGAGGTCTATAAATGCAGCCTAAAAGCAGAGTTTCATTCAGAAGCTTTAGTTCAATTAATAATTGTTCAGAATAGTAACAAATAAAATTTTTGTGTAGTAGGGATTCCTATAGTTGGTTTGAGATGATTTTATTGTTTGTGTATATAGCTACACCTCCTCCATTTTGGTTCAGACGGTCTGAACGATAGAGGTTGTAGTTTGGAAGAGAGGGAGTTGATTGGTCGTTGAATCATGTCTCGGTGATAAAAATAATGTCAAAAAATATTTTTTTCTGCGAGTAAGGAGAGTTCGATGAGTTTTATTGGATTGAGGGAGGTTGCATTAGTGTAGAAGCACGAAAGATTAGAACATTTAATTAAAGAACTAGCTTTGTTTAAAAATGTTGAACTAGTAAGATGCTGAGAGCAATTGAATGGCTCTCAGCTGCTGAGGTATGGGTTCCTCTCTCTTCCATTGATGTTAACTGTTTTGGATGTGTCAACGCATTTGATTTTTTCGCTGTGGATGACAAATTGAAAGGGTTTGTCAAGTAAATCTTTTGCCAATAGTTCTGCATTTTCGGTAGCACGCTTTTTGTTGAAGTTGTTGAATGTTTCTTGTTCGAGAGGTGTACGATCTGGACAAATATAGTCAGATTTTAATTCATCTATTCATCTAAGTCGTTTTGCATTAGATAAGAGATCATTGCAGTGCTCATTGGAGTCAAAATCTATAATAACCAATTCATTTGGTTCAGCTGCTATTGTAGTTAAACTGGTGGTATTGTTACACTTTTTTGAGAAATGCCCAACAACTTTAAAAACAACATTATAGTAAAGCTTTTTGAGCATACTTTGAACTAAAATTAGCCTCTGATTATTGTCAGAGGATTTTAGAAGACCGGCAACTATAGCTCTTTTAGATTTCGTTTCTACAATTTTGGCATTTTCCTTGACTGCTGTGATAATTGCTTTATTGGCTTCTCAACCGTGTTTGACTGCGCTTGCCCAGTTGAGAGTTGTGATCAAACTCGTAGGTGCTACCTTTGGTTGTTGAAAGTGATATGCTATTAGAGTAATGTTTTCATTTTCAAAAGCAGATACGCGGGTGAGAAGTATTTTGACTGTGGCTATTAGTTTTGATATCGTAGCATCAAGCTTTTGAGAAGCAGCTGGATGATTACCTTGACCAAGGCCTGGCCAGTTGGCTGCTAGAGCTGCAATATATATGTATATACATATACATATATATATATATATATATATATATATATATATATATATATATATATATATATATATATATATATATATATATATATATATATATATATATATATATTATACTCTTCTATTATATATATAATTATAAATAATATAAAGATATTTATAAAAATGTTGTTTTTTAAATGTTTAAGGTAAAGTGGTGTAATATTGACACATCTTTAGAAGAAAAATTTTTTTTATAGCATGCGACAAAAAAGTTTTGGAATCCAATATTTTTAGGTGTTTAACAATGATATTGCTGCCATAAACTGTAAAAAATTTAACTTTTTGTGTAATGTTATTGACAGATAAATATTTTTGGTAGTGCCACTATCAATGTTACTCTCTATGTGGGATAACTTTGACAGTAGAATGTTTTATGCTGTAAATGTGTTTATTTCAATTTCTGAAACAACGAGATTACTTTTTAGATCTTCAGTTTCTAATGTTTTGTTTTTACCAGTATTATGCAACATTGTTAGGTGTGAATTTTAAATTTTTGAGTGTCGGTTTTTAGATCTGTTACAGGACCGACGACACGGATTTCAAAGTGGGGAAGGGGGGGGGGCACAACCGTATTTTAAACTTATATTTTAGAATATAAAATTTTCTTATATTAAAAAAAAAAAAGTAACCCTCCTCCCTTCCCCAGTGTCGTTAGTCCTGTGTTAATATTTAATATCTTGGTACATTTTTTTCTTAAGATAACTCTTTTAATTTAGGAATTGCTTTGTTTAATTCTATTTTATGTAATTGTGAAAGATTTATCAGATGTAACCCTACGGGCAATTGTTTTTTAAAGTTACGTTCTAAATGTCTTTTAAACATCTTTTAAATGTCTTTTAAACGTTCTTTACGTAAGAATGTTTAAAAGACGTTTAAAAGACATTTAAAAGACATTTAGAACGTAACTTTCAAAAACAAATGCCCGCTGTGAATCATTTCACCAACTTTTGCTTGACTCTCGACCAAAGGAGTGACTTGAGCATTCCAGTCAATGTTACCCCAAAACTTGAATATGCGTTTAAAAAAAATGTTACAAACAAATCTTTAATGCTTAGTATTTAAAAATAACATCATAAAAACTCATTTAAAATGATATTATAGTATGTTTTTATTTATCTTTTAACCAAAGTTTTTTTGCAAAAACAAAAATTAGAAATTAGTTTAATTTATACCCGCGACATTGTACTGTTATTTAAACTTATTATGCGGATTAAAATAGTTATATTTGTTCATTTAACATCTGACTTCAGATATTTAACACTTAAAGGTAAAGATATTGAATTCTTAAAAACATTCTATATCACTCGATGTAAAAAATGTAGGTATAACAACCGAATGCTGAAAAGTTTTATTGTTAAGAGACAGATTGCTTGCGCCCCCCCCTCTCATCATAGTACCACCACCATCACCCCCCAGTAAGCACAGAACGTTTTTAAAACGTTTAAAAAACCTATTAAAACGGTTTTAAACGTTTCTGGGCCCTTCTTCTTCAGTTTAAAAATGTTGCTTAAGGTCATGAACTTTTTCATAATATATTTTAATTAGTTGTATAATATTTTTTTTTGATTCTAACAACAACGACATGGCATCTAAAAAAAAGAAAACAAAACAAAAAATACATTTTCTGGTATACGATTGTATAAAAAGTACATAAAGTCTCCAATCGTGTGCATAAAACTTCTATTCAAGTGCATAAAACTTTCATTCATGTAAAAGATTTAAGGACTTGAATAGAAGTTTTATGAAAAAATAATTACTTTAAAAATTTTTAAAAATTAGGAGATATTTTTTCAAATAGAAAAAACTATTAAAAAGCGTCAAAGACTTGCAGCATTGGAATACTTTATTGTATTTCTGTTATAAGTGTGAAGCAGTTGGAAAAAAAAAATAAGAGTGAATCGGCACAAGCGAACTGACATAAGTACGCCAAAAAAATTTGCAAACATTGGCATTAGTGTAAGTTGGCATATGTGCGAATTGACATAATTGCAAATCTTCATAAATGAAAAAGCATAAATTGTCATATGTGCAAACTAACATCTGTGTGCCGTAAGAATTTTCAAAAATTGGCGTATGTGCGCCAAAAGAATTTGAAAACATTGCCATAATTAGAAAACCTTATGTCAATTCACAGTGATGTGATTCACACAATGTTTTTTAAATTCTTTTAGCACATTAATGCCACACCTATCCCAGTTCACGCATATGCCAATTTATGCTCCGTATATATAACAGTTCACATTTATGTCTATTCTCACTTACGCCAGTTCATACTTATGCCAGTTTTTTCAACTACTTTGCACATATGCCTATGTTTGTAAATTCTTTTGGCGCACTTATACCAGTTCACACTTTTACCAGGTTATACAAGTATAATGCACTTATGTCAGTTTGCATTTACGCCAGCTTGCAATTTATGCTAATATTTTCAATTTCTTTTTGCGCACGTAAGCAAGTTTTCGCAATTGCTTTGCATTTTGCCTGTTCGTATTTATAAAATTCGCACTTATTCAGCATTCCATTTGGACGCCCTACATATGCAAAGTTATTGCGTAATGAATGGTTGTATGTTTTACAGCTCTTTTACAATTATTTCGAGTGATTTTTTGATTACACTTTTTAAACAATATAACTGCGATTAACTGTTTCATAATTGCTTTTTATCCAAGTGTGCCCTTACATTTTTTACAAAAATAATTTCATTCAACCTGACTATCTGACAATATTTTGAGATATGTTTTTTAATGCGTCTAACATAATTAGCTCTTTTTAGTTTGTTTTTGCTACTGTTCATTGAAAGCTCATTCAATATTTTTCTAAAGAATTTTTCAGAAATTCTTAAGAAAAATATTCAAGACACCATCTACCTTTGTACTCATGCAAGGTATCATCCACCTCTGTACTCATGCAAGGCACCATCCATCTTTGTAGTCAATTTAATTACAGTATGTAGGGCATTTGTATTTATTTAAAAACTTTTAAAAAGAGTATTAAAATAGCCACGATAATGATCAGTTTAATATTATTGATCAATCGATAATCAATCAATCACGTTTTATTACGATAGTAATCAAACCAATTAGGATCATTTGACCCAAATCGAATTGATTATCATTCCAATTGATTTTGATTTTTTGATAGTGGTTATTCTCCTGTTTTCCTGCAATAATTCATTTTTTTTTTTGCAGTTCTTTTGCACGAGTTACATTTGCAACGCAGTACTTTTTTTTTTACTTTTATTAATTTTTAGGCTCTTTTACTTTGTATGGAGTTACTTTTTAGACTTTTTTACTTTGTATGAAATTACTTTTTAAGCTTTTTTACTTTGCATGGAGTTAATTTTTAGACTATTTTACTTTGTATGGAGTTACTTTTTAGGTTTTTTTACTTTGTATGGAGTTACTCTTTAGACTTTTTTACTTTGTATGGAGTTACTTTTTAGACTTTTTTACGTTGTATGGAGTTACTTTCATAAAAAAGTACAAAAAAAAAACTTGAACTTAATCGGCGCCAGTTTCGTAAAATTGTATAATACACACAATTTTACGAAACTGGCGCCGGCAGCGCTTGACATTAGGTTTTACCCATACATTAAGACTTAAGAATGCATAAAAAACACACAAGCTACGCAACCTAAATACACAATGCAATAAATTTTCAAAAACGACGAACAAAAACAATTAGTCTAGAATTTCAAGAAAACAGCAACAGCTAGTTAAAAAAGGTGATAACTTAAGTTATCACTATATATATAAAAAAGGAGATAACTTAAGTTATCACTTTTTTAAACTAGCTTTTTATTCAGCAAATAAGCAAAGATTTCTGAAATTGAAGATGATTTCTTTCAATTTAGATTATCAGTTAACACTAATATTACTGCTGATATTATTATTTCAGCATTAGTAGCACCAGCTTATCACTTGATGACTTTAATGGCTTTTCATTGTTGAAAAATGTCTTACATTTTAAACAGCATCTTCTGCCAAAGCCGGCGCGATGGGGGTGTGTGGATAGGGGTGTGACCCCCCCCCATCAATGATTTTTTCGATTATTTAGTCGGCAAATTTGTCTTTTTTTTAGTAGTCAGTCGGCAAATGTTGACCCTTTCAACAAGGTAGTCGGTAAACTCAGAGAATCAGTCGGCAAATATCGATAAGACAGTCGGCAAATTATAAAAAACGAGGACCTTTTTTTTTTTCAGGTGGCAAAAGTTGCCTTAGCACCCAACCCCTCCACCACGTGACACCTATTCGCACCGGTCCTGTCTGCTACTGCACATCTATAGAAAACTGTTGTAAACCTGCGAGTCTATTGTAATAAACATATTTAGCTGTCTTATGTAATAAACATATGGATTGAACATATGTTAAGTTGTATTCCGAAAGATGATTTAAAAATCTGTTTTTTATATGTTTATGTTTGAGGTATTCAATTTTGCGACGCTCAAATAATCTTTGCTTTGTAACTAAAAAGTACCTCCAACATACTGTACTTTTTTATATTTACTTTGTTACTTAAAGAACCATTTCTTGTTTCATTATTTAATTAAATACAAAACAATACAAAAACTTTTAAAAAAAGAATTTAGTAATGAAACAATTGAAGGGAATCGGACGCACGAGGTTCATTCGTTACTTAAGGTTCTATCGTTATTTAAACCGCGAGAATTTACTGTATCAAAAAATTTAGCCTCTTAATTTATGGTTGTAGGCAAATTATAATCAGCAAAACTTTTAAAATAACGGAGCTATTGAAAAATTCTTTAAAATTGTAATACTTATTAATTTATGTTTTGTCATTAAGTATTCAACTAGCTACTACTTGAACTTCAAGCATTACTTGAAGTTTAAGCATTACTTGAACTTCAAGCATTACTTGAAGTTTAAGCATTACTTGAACTTCAAGCATTACTTGAAGTTCAAGTATTTACCATTTTTGGTATCTACCATTCTCTTAATTTTTACCATTCTTGAACTGGTCGAATATAGATAAGAACAAATATATAGATCTTATATCCATATTCTTAACATGTTATCTGACTAGTCATTTACTAATTATTATCTTTAATACTATTATTAAATTCGTAACTTTTAAAATTGAAAAAAAAAAAAAAAAATTGAACAAATAATTAAAAAACTATTATAAGTGCCTTTTGTTTTTATTAAACACCTGTTTTAAATAGGTGTTTAACTATTATAACACTTAGATGAATACATCTAGCTTAGTGTCAATTGTAGTTGACATTTAAGCTTATTAAGTGTCAATTGTAGTTGACACTTAATAATGATCCATATAGTTCTAATAAGTTAGTTCCATATGATATGGATATGACCTATTAGAACTATATAGATCATTATTAGAACTATATAAGATATGATATATCTAATATAGTTCTAATAATGATCCATATACAGTATGGATCATTACACTATATGATATAACATTAGAAAAAAATCTAAGTAATTTAAAATATTTTATAGTAACTAAATTAATGTTAGATACCACTGTTCAAATATGTTACTATTGTTATACAGTTTTATAATGAATAGATTTTTAAAATTATTTTTATTATATATTTGTGAGACTTTTTATTGGATAAGTTTGGAATCTATTTGATATCTATAAAGCTTTTACTTTACCTTATTTTTCAATTGTTACACAAAAAATTGAAATAATACAATTGTTCAACAAAAAATTGTTTTTCAAAAAAGACCTGTAACAGTGTTTATTCAATATTTGGATCTAATAATTTAATTAGGTGTCATCTAATAACATGAGAATATATATTCAAAACTTTTAGTCTGTAGCACTGCATGATTAGATAGCTAGGGGAAGGCGGGAAACTTTTGATCTTTTCAAATATTTCCCAACATGATAAAAGTTACCACTTAAAGTTTTTATCCATGTTTTGTCTGTTAATAAGCTATCGCAGGAAATAAGTATCGATCCATCTTTATTAGTATTAGTACTTATAGAAGAAAATGTAATTATTGATGCAAAAGGTAGTTTTTTTATGTTTTAAATAACCCACAGAGAATCTCTCTTCCAATTATAACCTCATAAACTTTTTTGTTGTTTATTGTTTAATGATATCTTGAGTTAAAAACCTTTGTGTTTGGTTTACTTTAAAAAATTTATTTCGGCTTTTAATAACGTTTGTTTATATATAACACATGTGGGGTACATTCGACCTACCTAGCTGGGGAACATTCGAGCGGTGCTTAAAAATACTGCGATAATTTATTTCTCTTATCTTTTAGATGCCTCAAAAATATGTAACAAAAGCATATAGAAATAAAAAAAATGAAAATGTGGTATTAGAAAAAATTATTAGTATTTTTAATAATTCACTGTCTGAACCACAAGCAAAAAGATTTCATGCCCAGATATGTTACAAATAGAACCCTAACAGGAGAACCAAGTGAAAGTTTAGGGGTAATAGGCACACCAATACAAAATAACTATTATTATAATATTACCATTCTTATCTACCAATGAAACGCATTCCTCCTGCAACTACTAAAATAACTCTAACAATTAAAAACTGATTCCAGAACATATGCGACCCTTGCCTAAAGCTTCTCAAAAACAAAATAAATAAAGAGGAAGTCAAGCCAGAGATATATGCTATCACTCCTGAAAAGGAAAAAATTGAAAAACTTTGTTTGAAAAAAAATTAAAAAAAAGAAGAAAAGTCATCAATCTGAAAAAAAATGTTTTTAAAGTCTGCAACTCCAACAAAGACAGAAAGAGCAGCAACGATATTTTTATGTCAATATAACTTCGCAAATCTTGTTGTATAATAGCTATTACTATTTGTTTTTAAATATTTTGTGGAAAGTTTTTATTGTATAATAAAACATTTATAAGAAAGAAAGCTTATAGATTGATTATTTTGCTAATAATGATATAGTCGAAAGTACCCCTCTAGGTGGTTGAATGTACCCCACCGATGGGTTACATTCGACAACTTTGAGGCTTACTTTTAAAACAGTGGTAGATTTAACAAAAATCAATATTTTATATACATTATTTTTTAATTTGTTGGTTTAAGACCATTGCTTGTAATGCTAAAAAAATTTAAATGTTTTTGGTAAAAAATCATTTGTAAATTAATAAAAACCAGCTAAGCGGTCGAATTTTCCCCGTCTTCCCCTTCTTAAAATTTTATAAAACAAGTTTTGATGTGATTAGAACTATATGTGTTATTAGAACTGGATCATTTAATAATGATCCATATAGTTCTAATAATACAAATTTTAATTTAGTTTTATTTCCATTTATTAATTTCAAAAATATGTTGATGCCTAGTTGTAATGACAGGAATTTTTTTTTTTTATTTTCGCTTCATTTATGTATTTCATTTTATTTCAAAACTTTGCTTATTTATTGTATTAATATTGAAAACTATACTTCTATATTGCAACTTTAATAATAAAGCTTTATTAATGAAAATGAACATTTTTTTCCTGTATAGTTTGCATAAATGGCATATAGCTTTGGAACAAAACCAACAACATCAACTGGATTTAATTTTGGTACCTCTGCTACACCTGCAGTAAGCTTTTCATTAGGATCAGGCTCTACTCAGCCTTTTTCATTTACTACTCCGGCATCTCAGAGTTCAACAGCTAGTGGTGGCTTTTCCTTTGGTGGTCCTAGTGTACAAACTTCTACAAGTCTTACTGGATTCTCTTTTGGAGAATCAAAACCAGCTGCTGCAAATTCTTCATTAGGAAATCAACCCTCTGATGCATCTAAGCAACCAGTTTTTAGTGGATTTTCTTTTAATACTTCTACTGCAACTACAAAACCTACAAGTAATATAACTTTTGGTAGTAACTTAAGTGCTAATAGTTCATTTACTGCAATTAGTACTAATGCAGGAATTCCAGCTTCCTCTGCAGGTGGATTTTCTGCGCCTGGGTCTACTAAATTTTCATTGTCTACGCCAAATTCTGGATTTTCTCTTCCTGCTTTGAGTACTGGAGTCTCTCTTCCAGCTTCAAATGTAGGATTTGGATTACCTGCTTCAACAACTGGTTTTTCTTTGCCTGCTTCAACTGGATTTTCAGCTGGAAGCTCATCCCAACCAGGTGGATTTAATTTTGGAACACCAGCTTCAAGTACCTCTTTATCTTTTGGCGTGTCCATCCCTAATACAACAAGTTCAACGTCTCTTTTGAGCGGATTTAATTTATCTACCTCTAAATCTTCTGCATCTACTGATCTTGGTAAAACAGTCCCATCTTCTAATTCTTTATTTAGTGGTGCAACAATGCCTCTATCTTCTTCAGTGGCAACAACTAATTTAAGCTCCTCAAATGCTTTGCCACTGTTTAGTGGACTTTCTTCTTCATCTTCTGCATCTTCTGCTCCGTTATTTGGATCCTCAGCTGCTACATCTGTTCCAACATTTGGGTTAAATAGTACAACATCAGTGTCATCTGTTGGGCTTCCTGCTGTTTCCACAACAACAATTTCTGCACCATCAGTCAAACAAATGTCATACAAGGTAATTTATTGCATGGTTAATAGAAAGTTGTAAATATAGTAGTATGATTAATTTTTACAGAAACAGTTAACTTTTTCACTTCCAGTCTTTTTAACAAAAATTTTCAGATAAAATTTAAACGATTTAACATTGAAAAATAATTAAAATTTGAATAGTAAATCTCTTTGAAAGGATAACAAACTATATATCAATAGAATGCTAAACAAATAATGGTTTTAATTAAATAAGTTTTTAGCATACATTATTTAACAACAAGAAATTCTAAGCACTTAAAATCATTGTTTTTATCAATAGTAACTACAAGTCAAAAACAAAATTCATTTAATAAGAATGTTTTTCTTCAAAAGACTTTAGTTATTACTTATACATTTTTAAAAGTTCAATTTTAGAGTTAACACTTTTAGTGCTAACACTGTTTTATTTTAGAACTTAATTTAAAAAGTTTTTTTTTATCAAGGATTACTAAAGATTTTTTAACTTGTCAAGTGATAACTTTCTATAATTACACAATATAGCTCTTACTTGTTCTTGATTATGTAGAGAATTAGTTAAACTTTAAGAACAAACAAATTATGTGTCTAGAATAAAAATTTATGTATAAAAAAGGAATAATTGCGAAGCATACTCAAAAGCCGACAATGCTTTGAATAAAGGCTAGAAAAAATATTTTATATAAATATTAAACAAAGTAGATAAAATAAAAACGGAAAGACAAAAGTTTCTTTAATTTTAAATAAAATACTTCAAAAATCAGGCAAAATGAACGTTTTATTTAATTCTAAATAAAACAATGGAAAAAAAACAAACAGCAAAAAATAAAAAAATGTTTCATAAAAATACAAAACAAAGTAATTAAAATAAAAACATAAAGACTAATGTTTTATTAAAATTCTGAATAAAGTAACTGAAAAAACCAGACAAAAGGAACATTTAATTTAAATTTAGATAAAGTAATTAAATATTAGATAATTAAATTTAGATAAAGTAATTAAATATTAGATAATTAAATTTAGATAAAGTAATTAAATATTAGATAATTAAATTTAGATAAAGTAATTAAAATTTAGATAAAGTAATTAAAATTGAAACCTAAAAAAGTATATATTTAAATAAAATAATTACTTTTAAAATGGCAAAACAAACCTTTTATTTATGTTCTAAATATAATAATTCAAATATAAAAGTGTTTTTACAATTTTTTCATAAAAGTATTTATTAAACAAAAATGATTAGTTAAAATTAAAAAAAATTTTTGGCAAGTGCTTTTTTATGTGCTCACAGAAGTTTTTGCAGGCGTGTTAGCGAGCAGGAAATGGCTTGAACACATAAGCACTGATATATATATATATATATATATATATATATATATATATATATATATATATATATATATATATATATATATATATATATATATATATATATAACACACACACACACACACACACACACACACACACATACACACACAGCAGCAGCAGCAGCGTCCCCTACAAACTGTTACAAGGGCCCCAAAATCTTAAAAAATATTTGATTATCAGGTATTACAAAAAAAAAAAAAAGCTACCTATATTTGAAAAAGGGCCCTAAGTTTGCAGCCCTTCCCCCTATTGGATGTTTTGGGGGAGACTATGCACAGCACTGATGGACATATTTATGTACATCAGTGTGTGTGTGTGTGTGTGTGTGTGTGTGTGTGTGTGTGTGTGTGTGTGTGTGTGTGTGTGTGTGTGTGAATATATATATATATATATATATATATATATATATATATATATATATATATATATATATATATATATATATGCATATAATTATACAAATTTCATTAAAAAAGAGCTTTTATAATTTCTAATAAGATTTGTAATCATTAATAAATATTATATTCAGAAGTGCTGTTTAGATTTGCATTTTCTTAAATATAACTAACAAAAGCATGAATAAGAATAAAAATTAGTTAAAAGGAGTTTATTTTGATTATGTACAATTAGGTAAAAATAATGAGTTTTTTGTGCTTGGAATTAAAAGAATTCTGAGGTGAATTTTTTTTAAAACATTGTTGTTTCTGGATGATATTACCCATATTTATTTAATTACAAATAGGAATTAGAAGAAACTGTTGACAAGTGGTTGCATGATCTTGGTGAACAAGAAAAATCATTCCTAAACCAAGCTGCACAAGTGAATATATGGGATAAACAGTTAATTGATAACGGAGAAAAAATTACAGCTCTGCATAATGAGGTTTTAATTAAGATAAAATTGTTTTTTATTAAAAAAATTTTTTATTAACTTTAATAATTTAATTACCAAAAGTAAGTACACACACATTATTTATCTATGACATTATTTAAGTTGGATCAATTTTTTACAAGATGCTGGTAATTGGTAAATTTCAGCTTTTATTTCCATAGATGAGTTTTTTCCGGGAATTCCCGGAATTCTGGAAATTCACTTCAAACTCTTTTAATTTTCCAGAAAGTTCCGGATGTTTTTTGTTATTAATTTTTAAAAAAATTTATATGTTTTTACATAAAATTATAAATACAACAACTTTAGCATGTAAACAAATATGTTTTTTATAATTAAAATTTTCACAAGGTTAATTTTCATAACAATTATTTTTTCTTTTTTTGTGCTTTTTAATTCTTTCAAATTAACTTTTTCGATTATTAGAAATTCCTTTTTGTAAAAAGTTAAATAATCTAAATTCTGTTATAAAAGTTTACAAAAGTTTATGTTGTCAGTTAATACAATCAATTTTTAATAAAATAATTTTCCGGGAAGTTCTGGGAATTTTATTGAAAAAAATTTCCGGGATTTTTATAAAGTCAAATACTCATCTATGTATTTCAGAGGTTGAATTAAGCTATCACAAATTGTGATGAAATGACATAAGCTGATTTCAAGTGCATACAAAATAGTACTTATACATTTTTTTTTTTTTTCTCCAAAAAAAGTTATTTTTTTAGCACTTTGTTTCAAAGCTTTTTATAAAACTGCCTTTAATTAGGTTTCATCCATAATTAGGTAATTATATGGTATATATGATATAAACATATAAAAATAAAATAAAAAACTTACAACAACATTTTCAAAGTTTTATTCATTCAAAGTTTAATTGCAAACAATTTTTCTTTCTCTTTTGTTCTAAATTTCTATGAAAAGGGCAAGTGACAATAAAATCTAAGACCTTTAAACATTTTCTTTTAAGAAATTACACTTCTTAGAATAAATAAATAGTTCTTGTATATAATTTCTTATATAGAGTTCTTTTAACTATAAATTGTCATGTAACTGCTCAAGATAAAATCTTATTAATGGTTTTATATTTATCAAATATAAAAATATATTCGATATATATTTTTATATTTGATCTCTCTTTCTCTCTCTCTCTCTCTCTCTCTCTCTCTCTCTCTCTCTATATATATATATATATATATATATATATATATATATATATATATATATATATATATATATATATATATATATATATATATATATATATATATATATTTACACATATATATGTATATATGTATATATATATATATATATGTGTATATATATATAAATATATATATATAAATATATATATATAAATATATATATATATATATATTTATATATGTAAATATATATATATGAATATATACATATATATATATATATATATATATATATATATATACATATATATATATATATATATATATATATATATATATATATATATATATATATATATATATATATATATATATAAATAAATATATATATATGTATATATATATAATTATATATATATATATATATATATATATATATATATATATATATATATATATATATATATAAATATATATTTTTATATATGTATATATATGAATATATACATATATATATATATATATATATATATATATATATATATATATATATATATATATATATATATTCCGAGGGGATTCCGAGGGGATTGAGGTTCCGAGGGGATTGAGGGGATTCCGAGGAGAGATTCCGAGGGGATTCCGAGAGATTACGAGGGGATTGAGGTTGGCAATTAATTGGCAATTGCCAACCTCAATCTTTTTGAGGTCGGTATCAGGTCGGCAAAAATTATTTGATACAAAGGTCTGACCACAAAACATAGAAACAAAGTCGGCAATTTTTTGCCAACCTCAAACACTTTCAGGTTTGCAGTTAGGTCAACATTGCCAAATGCTGATCCTAACTGCCATTTGGGTTGGCATTCGGCAATGCCAACCTAAAAGTGTTTAAGTTCGGCAATAAATTGCCAACCTTGTTTTTATGTTTTGTGGTCAGACCTTTGAATCATTTTTTTTTGCTGACCTGATGCCGACCTCTATAAGATTGAGGTCAGCAAATTATCGCAGGCCTTGCGATAAAGTGTCGGGCTATGTGAATTTTACGTCGGGCTATGTGAATTTTAACATTTAATAAAGTATTTTAAAAACCGCACGCTGTTTGAATTTGTTTGAATTAAAGTTTGAATTAAAAGTTTGAATTAAAAAAAATTAAATATGCTCATTATTTACAAGTAGAAAAAATTCGGATTAAAAAAAAAGTTTAAATCTTTTAAGCTAACATTTTAATAAAATTATTCAGCAATAGCAAAGTTGACGATAAAATTGAACAAAAATACTTTCTTTTAGTTTTAGATTTTAAACTTAAATAATTATTTTACGGGGATTTGTTAGGTTTTAAAATTATTCCATAGCTTTAAAAATATTTATTAACTGTTAGACGTATTTAAAGTATTTAAGAGTAATTTCGAGGAAATATTTTAAAAATTGGTGAGTGCAAATAAAAAAAAAAAGGATTAATATTAAAACATATTCTACTTGATTCAATAAAAAAGTACAGTTATTAAAATTTTTGTAAAAAGTAACTCAAAAAAATTACTTAAATAATAACGATCGCTTTTATGTTAAAAGTTACCGAAACTCAACGAAGCGTGCTCAAGAACAGCTGCTGAAAAATAAAACGTCAATTTTTCGAATAATTTTTAATAATAATTTTTAAGAATAATTTTTTCGCTAAAATATTTCTTTTATACCTATAAGATTTTTATTCTAACATTTTATTTTATTTTACTAGAAATAAAATTCCTTGTTAACAATAAAAATCTATTTAAAACGTTCGTTTAAGTTTTTTATTAATACTAGTGATTGTGCTTATCAACCGCTTTATGAAAATAAATAAAAATAAATAAATAAATATTATATAAAATCGGTTGTAAAAATATTAGCTATTGCACTGTTTTTAATCGTACAATATTAAAACTTCCAGTTTATTACTCGCTGACTTTTAAAAAAAAAAAAATAATTATTTGAAAAACTTTAAATTACATGTTTAAGAAAAAAAAAATCAAATATTAGCATATTTTATAATCTTTTTTAAATTTAAGTTATAATGTTTTTTATTCGTTTAGTATAGACAAAATGTGACAAACATCGAGAAAATAAACAAATGTTTTTACATTTTAAAAAACGAAACATTTTAAAACATTTTTAAATAATAACATTTCTACGTAAACGATTTAAAGTAGTTTTGCGGTAATTAAGTAAATTGGTGCAGTTAATGTCGATAAATATGAAAAGCATATAAAAAGAATTTAATGACGTCGAAAATCATGTCGTGCTTATGCGTCACGCAGTTCTTATTCATTGCAAGGCCTGTTATTGCCGACCTCAATTTTTCTAATTCCAATGGTTGTATATATATATATATATATAGTTACAGAAAAAAAGTTATTAGGAAAAACTATTTTTAGATGTAACTCTATATAAAATAAATGAAACCTCATACAGTTATATTTATTTTTGTTGTTGTCGACTAGCTCTATCTAAGTTTATGTTTTTTATGTATGTTTGTGTTCTGTCTAAACCTCTGGCGAAGTGTTGACTCACCCGTAAGTTGATTTATGTCTATGATTGTTTGTGTTCTGTTTATACTCTAATGCAGCGTGAGCTCAGTAACTAAAACCTTCAACTTTTCAAGTCTTTTGTCAACCGTTTCCTTGCTCTATAACTCTGTTCTTTTTTTTCCTAGTAACTCCCAACTTAATAGTGGTTGCTTGCAGCCTTGTTGGGAGTGAATGCAAATAAAAAAAAAAAAAAAAAAAAAAAGTGTACCATTAAACATTTACTACACTTGGTAGATGTCTCTTTTGGTAAGAAAAACTGAAATACTGGGGAAAAAAATAACTTGATTTGAGACCCAACATGATAATTTTTTTTTTATAATATAAGGAACTCGATATATGTTCAAAGGTCTTGAGGGACCCCTGAAAATATTTTTTTTTCAAAAATTTTGTGAAACCAGTGTTTTTTTATCATATAGAACACATTAAGGGGATGGCAGCATATTTTTATAAAATTTTGTTTTTCGGGATACCTTATATGGATATATATATGTTTTTCGGGATACCTTATATGGATATATATATATATATATATATATATATATATTTATATATATATATATATATATATATATATATATATATATATATATATATATATATATATATATATATATATATATATATATATATATATATATATATATATATATATATATATATATATATATATATATATATATATACAGGCCTTGTTTTAATAAAAAAAAGTGCTTAATTCATTAGCTTAATGCAATATTTGATGTCGAAAAATTATCTTTATTTTTTTTATAGACGTTAAGTGTTTTAACTACCGCAATAAATAAATAACCGCTAACTAGTTCATTTTAACAATTAACTCAGTTAACTATCAACGTTTTAAATGCAAATTTATTATGAAAAGTTTGTTATGTTTTCAATTGTTATTTTAATATTAATTTTATTTCAATATTATTTAGTAAAAAAAAATTATATATATATTTTTAATTATTTCTGAAATTTATTTTTGAATTATTATTGTTTATAAATCGTTATTGAATAAAAATTAATAATGATTTTTTTTAATTTTAAAAATTTCTGGAGTAAACAAAAAATATTAACATTGATAAACAAAAACCCATGTTATTTATTTAAACAGCGATTTTGTTTTGACTAGCAAAGAATAATTTAGGTTTTTAAATATTTTTTAAATTTATGTTGCTTAGCGTTTTAACTTGCGTTATATAAAAATATAAAAAACTTTTATGTCTGCTTTGAGCATATTTTTGATACATAGAATGCGTTCGCCAGGAATTTAATTAATAAATTTTTAAGTTATCGTTAAAACGTTTTACATTTTAAACAAATCACAAAGAAACACTGCTTTAGAGAAAAATCATTTTTAACAATTAAATCGTTTTTTTTTTTTTTGAATTTTAGGAATTTAAAAATAAAAACTAAGTTAAATATAAAAGTCTTAATTATGCAAACACTTTTGTTAATTATTGTTAAAACAAAACAAAAAAATACTTCGACGCAAAACTTTAATCATGCAAACTTAAAAAAATACTCAACTAAAATAATATAAGTATATTTAATAATTTGAATCGTATCTGTTTATAATAAATGTTTGTAAAAATTTGTTCATTAAAAATTAAGTTCCTTAAACTTAATTTTTAATGAACATTAAACGAACTCAAAAGTATTTTCATTCTACGTATAATAAAAAAACTCTTTCGTTTGTAAGCAATTTAACTTGGAATAATAAAATAAAAAAAGAATAAATATGAGGTTATCTTTGTTAAGAACAAATTTAATTTATTTATTGAACTATATTTTTATTTTTATTTATATATCAACTTAAATAAAATATAGTAACATGTTAAAATATTTTATTATGACTTGTGTTATTTTAAACCGTAGGGCAGCTGCTCTTACGGCACCATTGGTTTTGGATAATATTTTATTTTGATGAAGATAACATAACTTACATTTGATTTTAATAACGTAAGTCTTCTCTTTTTCTGTGATAGTTTCAATTAGAAAAGCATCGGCAAAGTCCCAGGATTTAAAAGTTTTCAAAGTAAATCTTTTGTTCTTCAAAATACAATCCATATTTGAACTTTAAACAATTTGGAGAGAATAAAAATATACTAGGTTTTTATATACTGTTTGTATCATTTTATAAAGAAAAATTATGTTTTTTTTTTTTTTTCTATTTTTCTTTATAAAATGATAAACTAGTATATAAAAACCTAGTAAAAATCATTAGTAAAAAATAGAGACATTAAATTAAAACACGCCTTACATATTTATTTAACAGAGTCTGTAATGTGCGCGTGCATAATGAAACCTCCGTTATATAAATGTATTCAACGTAATATTAGTGTCATCAGGGGATGTTATAGTCTACTTGTGATTTCTTTACCTTAAAATATACTTTGATTTATGAAAAAAAAAAACTTATTGAATTGCACACAGATGAAATTTAGCAAATTGTCTTCATTCAAAAATGGCAATTAACTGGTAATTTTTTTTTTCTTTGCCAGCCCCCTTCCCCCACATAACTCAAAGCTAAAGGTACTTTTATACCTTTAACTAATAAGAGAAGCAAAGAGTATTAATGAGTGCGAAGAGTATTAATTAATTTTTAGTACAATACAAATAGATTGTTCATTCATTGGCACATTTTTTTTAATATCTCGAAAAAATGTCAATCCTTAATTACAAATTTTTTGCAAATGTTTTTTAATATAAATTTAGTAAAAAACTCTTTAAAAATCTATATTACAAAAAACATTTATATTCTGTATTAATAAAATTGGAATATAGATTTTTTGAAAGTTTTTTACTGACAACTTTAAAAAATTACTACTTTTTATTTAAAACATTTGCAAAAGATTTGTAGTTAAGGATTGATGAACAATTTTTCATGTTGCTAAAAAGTGGATAAAAAGAGAAACGTAAAATTAATTGCTATGAAAAGGTAAGATATATCGCGATGAAAAGTTACTACAATTATTTTTAACGTAACTTCTTTTTTGTAATAAATATTTTTACATATCGTTATTCAAAAGTTAATGTGGTTTTTTTGAAAATTGATTATTTCTTTTATGTTACCGCTAATTTAAAAATTAAAAAATGATAAGAAGTAGTTTAACCAAAACAGTTCTATGCGTACGTAAAAATCGCTTAAGGCGTACGTATATCACTCTAGGCGTAACGCTTTAAAACAATGCCTGATATATATATATATATATATATATATATATATATATATATATATATATATATATATATAATCAGAAATTTTGGAGAACAATGTGTGTGATTGGTTTTGGATTAGAAACTTTAATTTTTTTATTTTATTTACTTTATAAGTAACTTTAATACTTTCATTTATAATAGGCTTGCCACCAGGCAAAAATAATCAAGACATTACTCCAAGAAAATGTGATTAAGGTTCTTGGATTGTGGCTAGGCAGTTCACCAAATATAAACACCATTAAAAATTGTTGGAAAAAACTAATAGCAGAAGTTTCTAAATATAACACATCACCACTAGCATATCTGAAAAAAGCCATAAAAAAACAATAACAACGTTTTATACTTGACTTCTTTATAATTTTATGCTTATGTATGCTACTTTTTAAATTAAAATGTTTTCTAGTAATAAATTCTATATATGTAGAGGGGTTAATGGAAACTTTTCCATTATTGTGGTATGTTAAAGGACTGTATGCAAACAAAAATTTAAATTTGAGAAAAACGACTGGCATAGGACAACAAATAAATGGTAAAAGGCAGTGTCAGCTCGCATGTGATACAGCAACAGCACTTTGAGAGACATGTTTAGGTATGATTGTCATTGTCAAGTACCTTATTGGCTTTGATACATTTTACTCAACAAATTTACGATAGGCCCTTCAGAAAAAAAATGCTCAAAAAGTTTCGACAATGCTTGGGGGGAACTTATTTTTATATTGGAACTTATAAATAAGCGAATTCTAGGTGAGGCTTCTACATTAATTTACAATAATAAGTTTGACAAAATTGACCAAAACTTTTCTTAGTTATGCATTTTATCTATTTTTACACCAAAATTATCATAAGCTCTACGCTAATAAAACATTTACTGACCCCAAAAACTCAGCACATTTATTAATAAGTAAGAATGTATAAAAATAAATTTTACTAAAATAATGCTTAACTGATGTTTTCCATTCAAAGAAACTTTCCATTCAAAGAAACTTATTAGAAACATAATATAAGATATATAAAACAGCTATATTCTCGCTATTTTCTCCAGTTTATTGTTTAAGTTTAAAACTCTAAGTTGAAATATATTATTTAAAAATTTAAACTTAAGGTTATTTTCGAACAAAAAATATTCAGAGCAGAATTACAACAATTTATTTTGTTTTTACTTCACTTTTTTAATGTGTTGCAATAAAAAGTTTCTACATTTTAACAAATTTTTGAAGCTGGTTAAGGAATTTTCAGTTCTAATTAAATAATATTTTGAATAAACAATATTATACAACTCACTAAGTTTTACAAATATTTAAATGAAAATGATCAACAATAATTAAATAAAATTAAAAGTTTTTTCATCATTTTTCACTCTTATTGCTCATGTTGTTATTTAATCTTTTAAAATCTTATTTTTCTTTTTTAAGTTTAAAAATACATTCACCATTCCACAAGTTAATGCAGTTTTTTTAAAAAATAAAATAAAGATTCATAAATTTAAAAAAAAAAGATTAGAATCCTGATCAAATTATAAATAAAAACATGAGTATATAAAAAGCCGTATTGGCTCTATAATAACTCATTAATAACTGTACTCAATGGGCTTGCCATGTCTGATTTATACCAGCTTACTTAGCTTGCACACTCGTTTATTTCTGCTAAGGTATATGTATGCTAAGGCTTGTATATGTATGCTAAATCCATATATAAAACTTTCAGTCAATATAAGTACAGAAGCTCTTAATATCTATTGATATATAAAAAAAAATGAGTCGAAGAGAAAATATTTTTTAATTTAAAAGATTGCCTGCCCATGTCAAAAACCCGAGTCGGTGTATGTACGTTCCTTGCATGTTTTACCTATACAAGTCAGTCAAAATATGTACACTTCTTGCACGATTTACCTAAGTCAGTCAATATATGTATACTCCTTGCACAATTTACCAATCTAAGTCAGTTGATATATGTCCACTCTGCTCTGCCAAAAAGTAAATCAGTCAAAAAGCACAAATAAAAAAAGCAATAAAATAATACAAACAAAATAAAATATTTAAAACAGTATGAAACATTGAAAAATAAAAACAAACAAATTTTGCATTAAAAAAAATTCAAGTCAATTAATTTTGCATTTTTCGGTTATTAAAAAAACATTTAGTTTTATATGTATTTGCAGTTATTTTAATGGTTTTGCCTTAATGAAAACATATGTTAGATGAATATCAAAAGTAATTAAAGTTGCATAATGTCAAAATAATCATTTTTTATATTCTGTACTTTTAAAGCCAACAAATTATATAAATATATATATAAAACAATTTATAAAACATAGTATATAAATATAAAAAAAGTCAACATTTTAAAATATTCTGACAGTGCCTTTTATATTTCACCAATGTTACTTATTAATTTTTTTATTTAGGTTGAACGCATAAAAGCAGAACAACACAGGTTAGACAGGGAACTAGATTTTATTTTATCACAACAAGAAGAATTGGAGGAAATACTTGTACCAATTGAGGAGCAAATAAAACTACAGCCTATTAATCAATCAACACAGCATACAGATATAGAAAGAGAGCAGACATATCGTTTGGCTGAGAGTATTGATTCACAATTAAAACGTATGATGCAGGTAAATGTATTTATTATTATTAAGTATATTTGTGTAAGTTTTTAAATTATTTTCTTTCAAGTTTTGATTTCAACAAATCTTTTTTTTTTTTCAACTTCACTGTTTGTAATTTACTGCAAGCATTATGGGGTGGCTGGGGTGCACAGTTTTAAAACTATTTTAAATGATTTAAAAGTGAATTAAAATGATTAAAAGCAATTTAAAATGATTTATATTCTAAATATAGAATAAAATATAATAATTAGAAATAGAATAATTAGAATAAAAGTGGAAAATAAAAAACAACTAAACAAGCATTTTAAAAAGCTTTTTATTTAAACTGTAAACAAATCTATCTTATCATTCTTCTTTCTGTTATTAGCAAGGTCTTGGAATCTTTGATCAACTAATTTTTAACATTCCATCTGTTAAATTCTTCAGTTTATCAAAGATTAAAGTTTCTTTTATTTATGTATTTATGTTTTATTTCAACAATATTCTAATAAAACTAAAATAAATAAAAAGTCAATATTTTTTTAAGACCATTTATTTCATGCTTAACATAGTTTGCAAAGTTATAAATATTTGTAATAGTTCTTCTTAGTACAGAATGAAAATAGCAGTACTTAAAAATTATTTGTATTTTTATTATTGCTCTTTTTCTGTAATAATTAATTTTTTATGTGTGTATATACAAGAATGAGGTAAGTAAATTGAGCATATGAGAATTCAATACATCCAAGAATACCATTATTTTTGAAAAAATTTTAATTGAGAGAATGCATTAAAATAGCAGTGGTTGTATTGATTTTAATGTAAGTTTATAAAATTTTTACAGGGGAAATAAGTATAACTTCAAATATAATATATTCTTTATTTATTTGTGTATGCTCAATGGTAAAAACCTTTTCTAAACCTTTCAAAGTGGGTTGAGGACATCATTGTACACCAACAAAATGCAACATTATTTTGAAGCATTACTGAGAGGGTAAATCTTACTCATATATACAAAATATTTTTGGGTATTTAGCAAAGATGATTTCAAATGCCTTAAATTATAATCCAAAAGTTAAAAAAAAGGTGGAAAACATAAGATCACCGCACAAGAAGACCGAGGAATTGTAAGGTATGTTAAAAGCAAACCATTTTCATCAGCCAAGCAAGTCAAAGATAATCTTGAATTATATGTATTATATGTAAATCATACCGCTAAACATTTGTATTTTGCAAAGCAACATCTGAATTGGCCCATCAAAAAGTGGCGCAACATATTATGAACCGCTGAATCGAAAATTGTTCTTAAAGGAGGGACAGGTTCATGATAATATGTAAGACGTCCAGCTAATACAGAATTTTAGAAAAAAATATACCATTAAGTCTGTGAATAATGGTGGGGGCAAAGTCATGGTATGAGGCTGCTTCTCATATAATGGTGTTGGTCCTAATTTTAAGATTAATGGTATCATAGACCAATATATATATGTCGATATCCTGTGGTATCATGGACCAACATATATGTTGACATCATGTCATGCTGCCCTATGGTGTTTAAGATATGCCGCAAAAATGGGTCTTCCAACAAGATAACAACCTGAAACGCACTATTCGAAAGGCAAAAGAGTGGTTTCAGGTCAATGGGGTTGAGGTTATGGAGTGGCCTGCTCAGTCACCCGACCTAAATCCCATTGAAAACTTACAAGGAGACGTGAAAGAAGCAGTTCCTGCTGCTAATCCAACTAATGCTCAGCAGTTATGGGTAGCTATTCAACAAGCATGGTATGCAATACCCACAGAAAAATGTTGATGCCTTGTTGACTCAATGCATCGGCATTGCAAAGCCGTTATTCAAAGGTTTTGCAACAAAATACTAAAGGTAAATATTATTATATTATACTTATTTTTAACTTTTTTAATGTTAAAAAATTAACTTTTTTAATGTTTAACTCTAGAAAGTTTATTTTCTTCCCCATTTTCAGATACCTCTGTTATTTCAATGACTATAACCTTTTCAAATATTATTATTTTGTTTCTAAAATAAAACGCAAAACTACTATTGATGTGATTTTTTTTGTTCTATTAGATTTAAGTGTCAAAATAAATATAATAAAAATTTTTTAGTAAATAGTAAAAAAAAAAAATTGCCTAATAATATTCAAAATATTCCAGGTACTGCTATTTTCATGTTTCAAATGAATTAAATCATTGAGTTACTATAGAAAAATAACAATCTTTTTACCAGTGCCAGACCCCTAAATATAATGATAAGTATCTAAATATAATGATAAGTATCTATAATGATAAGTATCTAAACTGCAGACTAAGTATACATTTAATAACTTTATAATTTACTTAAGTCCATTGGTTTATACTATAATATCTATTATAAATTAATATATAAGTGTCATATTACATCCTAAGTGAATTATAATTTTATTATTTATTCTGCAAAGTAAAAGCAAGTTTTTATTGCATCAAATTAATTGAAAGCCTTTTAATTAATAATTTTTAAGTCACTTTATATGTTTTTGTGTTCTGTCTTGACCTCTGGTGCGGTGCTGGTCAATATATTTTGATCAGTCATTATATTTGTGTGCTTGTGTTCTGTATGGACCTCTGACATGGTGCTGGTTGACCCATCAGTCAATGTATGTGTGTTTGTGTTCTGTAAGGGCCTCTGGTGCAGTACCGGTTCATCCGTAAGTCACTTTATATATTCGTATTTTTTATATTGTTTCAACCTCTGGTAAGGTGTTCATATAATCCTACTTCACTATGTATAAATGTATGTTTGTATTCAGTTGCCTGTAAGTTTCTGTATGTTTATTTGATTATTAGTTTTAAAACGCTGTTGTTCAAAAATTGTTGTTGAAAGTTTTGTTTTTATAAAATCAATTGTACAAGTTGTTTTAAAAAGGTTTACATTAATCATTAAAAATCTATAATTTTTAAATAATAAAAAACCAATCTATATTTATATAATTTAACAAACTTCAGGCGCAGACTGGCCCACCAGGAAATGAGGAAATTTCCTGATGCTCCCCATCATTCTTCGCGCCATCCTTCATGCCACAATATTATTAACATATGTTATATATGAATAATAACTATAAAACCATTTAGTGTTATTGCTTCATGTGCAAATTTATGATATTTCAATTTCTGACAATGCAATTAAAGCATCATGTTTATAAGAAACTTGATAGCAGCTTTGACTTTTAATATCACAAACTTAATAACGGCTGTGCCGCTACCTATTTTTGCTTCCAAAAGTGTCACAGAGTGTCTTTAAATGCAAAATTGTTTGCTTTAATTTACATTAATTCAAATTATTTGCTATCTTTTAAAATTATTCCATAAAAATAAATAACACATAATAAAAAAAATAACTAAAAAAAAATGATGGAAAATCTTGTACTCTAACTATATTTTAAAGTAAATTTTATAATTATATATATATAATTATAAAATTTATATATATATATATATATATATATATATATATATATATATATATATATATATATATATCTGCATGGAAATTAACGGCCCGTCAACGGTCAATGACCGCCTGAAATGACTAAAAATTTTATTTTAACCTCCCAAAATGAATTTTTGCCGATCACAATTGACCGGTTGAAAAAAAAAATCAGAGATTTTAAAGCAAGGTTTGATAAATAATCAGGATAATTTTTTTTAAAATGCATATACTAAAATTTATAAAATTATTTAAATGCGAATATTAGTGAATACATTTTTCTAACTTTGCAAGCCTTCCCAGGAAAGGCGTGCGGTTTTTCATCTCGTAAGACCACGAAAACGTATTTCAAGTTAGAGAACGTGATCACGGCCATTTGCGCAAGTTTTATTATATGCGTTGCTGAAAAATTGTTTTAAATTTAATAACTACTTAAGAAATTAAAGTAAACTTAAATAGAAAACAATAATAGTAGTTTAAATAATTTGTGTGTTGTTTTTATTTTTGTTTTTTCTTAGTGGTTTTTATTATTGGCAACAAAATTCAGTAAGTCAAAGCAAAAAAAAAAAAATGGTTTTAGGTGTTAAAAAGAATGAATTTCACATATTTTATGTGTTTTTTCTTTAAAAGAGGAAAAAGAAAATATGTATCGTCATCTGTTTGTAAAATATATTTGTATAATTATAATGTAACAAGTTTATATCAAGAGTTAAACTATATGATTGTGATTTCTTAACTCTGGTAAAATATTAGGTCTTTAAAATTTTAGTTCATGCAAAGCTGTGTACTTTGTTTATAAAGAGAGCAAATTATTAAAAGTTTGCTAGCGAGAAAGTTACAAAAAAACAAAACAAAAACAATAAACTTACGACTACAAAAGTAATAACACTTTAGTCACTAACTGCATTATAAAAGTAATAAAACTATAATAGCGTTATTACATTTATAAAGCACATATTACTTTTAAAGTTCATTTTTTGTTCAAACAACATTATCAATAACAAATATTTATTTAAGTAGAAAAGCATCTAGAAAAAATAAAGCGAATATTCAAATATTATTAAATATTTTAGGAACTTTCACATATCACTTAAACAACGTTATAAAAAAGTACTTTTTAAAAAATATAGCATTATGAAAAAGGTTACGTAAAAACGCGCATTAATTTTAAAATCAACCAATAAAAAAATTTTATTGGTTAATTTTAAAATTAACGCGCGTTTTTATGGTCCATTAGTAACGTTTTTCATAATGCTTAACTTTTAATACGATACATTTTCATAAAGTTGTTTGTCATGTTTTTATAAGTTACTTTAGTTTTAATATTATTTGAACATCCACTTTATTCTTCTAGATATTTTTTTACTTCAATTAAAATTTGGGAATACTAATGTTGCTTGAAAAAAGAATGAATTTTAAAAGTTATAAATGCGTTATAAAAGTAATAACACTATTATAGTGTTATTACTTTTGTAATGCAGTTAGTGACTAGAGTGTTATTACTTTTGTAATCGTAAGTTTATTGTTTTATTTTTTATTTTTTCACTAACAAATTTGATTCTCCCCTTAAAAACAAGGAACACGGTTTTGTATAAACTAAAATTTTGAATACTAGATACAAGCCTTCCCAGGAACGGCATGCGGTTTTTCGTTTCGTATGACCACACGCGATTATAATATTTTAGAAAACGTGAACACAGCCGTTTGCCAGTTTTATAATAATGCTGAAAAAGTTTAAAAAACAAAAAAACAAAACTAACAAAATAAAAAGAGATTGAAATAGAAAAAAATAAAAACAAATTAATAATTTAAATAATTTGTGTACTGTTTTTATTTTTGTTTCTTTAGAGTTACATTCAGCAACAAAATTAGATTTTAGGCAAAATTAGAATTAGGCAAAGTAAAAAAAAAAAACAGTTTGAAGTCTACAATAAAAAGAATGATTTTCCTTTTCTTAATTTTTTTTAAGAGGATAGCAAAAATACAAATTACAATGTGTTTGTAAAATTTATTTGTATAATTTTAATGTATCAACAAGGGTTGAATTAAGCAAACGCGAAACACAAAATCTGGAAAAATATCTCAAGCCTTCCCAGGAAAGACGTGCGGTTTTGCTTTGACTTGAATGAATTTTGTTGCCGATAATAATAACCACAAAGAAAAAACAAAAATAAAAACAACACACAAATTATTTAAACTATTATTATTGTTTTCTATTTTTTATAAGTTTACTTTAATTTCTTATGTAGTTATTAAATTTAAAACAATTTTTCAGTAACGCATATAATATAACTGCGCAAACAGCCGTGATCACATTTGCTAACTTGAAAAACATTTTTGTGGTCGTACGATACAAAAAACCCCACGCCTTTCCTGGGAAGGCTAGAGATATTTTTCCAGATTTTGTGTTTCGCGTTTGCTTAATTCAACCCTTGTTGTTACATTAAAATTATACAAATAAATTTTACAAACACATTGTAATTTGTATTTTTGCTATCCTCTTTAAAAAAAAATTAATAATAGGAAAATCATTCTTTATATTGTAGACTTCAAACTGTTTTTTTTTTGCTTCGCCTTATCTAATTTTGTTGTTGAATGTAACAACCACTCTAAAGAAACAAAAATAAATACAGTACACAAATTATTTAAATTATTAATTTGTTTTTATTTTTTTCTATTTCAATCTTCTATTTCAATATATATATATATATATATATATATATATATATATATATATATATATATATATATATATATACATACATATATATATATATATATATATATATATATATATATATATATATATATATATATATATATATATATATATATATATATATATATATATATATATATATATATATATATATTAGGGTGTGACATCCGCCCCCTATATTCTAAAAAAGATCTATTCATATTCTAAAAACCTTCCATTGGTTCTCACAAGCAACTTGATTAAATTTTTTCAAATTTTTAATGGATTTATGAGGAGCATAGCAAGCAACTTTATTAAATTTTTACAAATTTTTAATGGATTTATGGGGAGCACCAGACCCATGAACACTTACCATGTCCCTAATATTATATCAAAAAAAGTTTTTCAAAGTATGTCATATTGGGTCTCAAAAGAGGCGAAATTATATAAAAATTTTAAAAATAACAATTTTTTTATAAAAAAGTTATTATTTTAGAGTTTTTTGCAAAAAAATAACCTTTTTTAACCTAAAAATGAAAAAAGTGTTTTTTTTATAATTATTTTTAAAAATATTTTAATTAATAATTTTTTTATAAAATGATTGTTATTTTAAAAATTTTTATATAATTTTGCTTCTTTTGAGACCCAACATGACATACTTTTGAAAAAAAAAATTTTATATAATATTAGGGACCTGGTAAGTGCTCTCCCTAAATCTGATAAAAATTTGAAAAAATTTAATAAAGTTGCTTGTGAGAACCAATAGAAGGTTTTAAGAATATAAACAGATCTTTTTTAGAATATAGAGGGCAGATGTCACACCCTTATATATATATATATATATATATATATATATATATATATATATATATATATATATATATATATATATATATATATATATATATATATATATATATATATATATATATATATATATATATATATATATATATATATATATATATATATATATATATATATATATATATATATATATATATATATATATATATATAGTTATATTTTATTTAGATTAATAAAAACAACTGATTAGCGGGAATTAAAGTTTCATGTTATAGTTTACTAGTCCCCTGTGTCAAATAAAGATAATAAAAGTTTTTTTGAATGTCTTCACTGAGATGCAATTTGGTTTTTTTTATTCAGTAGGTTTTTTCCGTTATGTGATAAAGTTACATATTTTTTGTAGAGGCAAAGGTGGCATATTTTTGTTGCTAGATTGTAAGGTTTACAACGTTTGACAATTTTCCCTTCTATAATAGGTTTTATGTTTTGGTCTTTTAAGCTCCATATATCCTTAGATAGTTCTGTGTCATTTTTAAACTTAACTGATGCAAATGATTTGAGATCATTTGTGTATCTCAATTTAAATGGTGTATTACTAATGTCAAAATATACTTTTTTATTACAATCATGATGACTGGAACTTACGTGTTTAGTAGACAATATTGTTAGATAAACATTGATTGTTCAAAGGGCAAAATGCTTCATCAACGCAGAGTTACATTAGTTGGTTTTTAATTGATTTTTGTTGTGGGATATATATATATATATATATATATGTATATATATATATATATATATATCCTCGTAGTCGAAAGAGACTTTTAATGTAAAAAAAAGTCTCTTTTTGAACAATAATTTTGCTACCTTGACAGTTAAGCTACATTTTATTGTCGTCGAAAAGTTAAAACAATTAAATTGATGCGGAAGTACATTAAGTTTTATCATTTTTTAGAAAACTGCAATTAAAATGACTAGAAAGCTTTTTTTAATTAATAATGTTTTGATTTTGTTTTTTAAAAATATCTTTTTAAAACATGTGCAAAGTGTTGCTCTATCAACTATCTTATAGCCTGCTGTTAAAAGAGAGTGTTGCTACATCGACTATCTTATAGCCTGACTCGCAACAGAGTACTGCTACATTAATTGAGGGTTTGGTTAGAGCAGGCAGTCTATCATTAAAGAAAAAAAAAAATTTAAGTTTTTTAACTTTTTCTGGTCTGGTATTAGGGCTCTCTTTAAAACTCTTTATTAGGGCTCTCTTTAAAACAACAGTTTATGGATTTATATATATATATATATATATATATATATATATATATATATATATATATATATATATATATATATATATATATATATATATATATATATATATATATATATAAAATCAGTTTGATAGATCTTTAAAAAGTGTAAAGTTTGTGTTTTGAATCTGATACCCCAATAAACTGGCTGAGATTAGATACCATTGATTATTTATGGAAATGTAATTTCTAATAATTAATTTTCTGTTTATTTTAGCAAGTCTATTTTTTCTTCAGAACAATGGATTAAAGAACTTAAAAAACTTTAATTTTGCAAATACTACGCTATTTGTAAATATTGATTAAAAATTGTTTAAAGTATTTTAAAAATTGTTTAAAGTATTAATAACTACTAAAATTAAAATCATTAAAATATAGTTGATAAATGTTTAAAATACTTTAAACAGTTTTCTAGGGTTCGGGCTGTCTGCGCAGATCTGCGCAAATATGCGCAGACAGTGTAATTTGTCTGCGCAGATGTCTGCACTGACAAAATTTATAATAACTAAACCATCGTGTAGATACAGGCATGGACAATGAGAGAGAAATATTAGATGCAATTTGTCTATCATCAAACTTTGCTTTCACAATGTGATAATTTTTCACATATTTTATGATTTTCTCTGCATCTTTGACTGTTTTTGTGACCTCAGTTGTAGAAACTATGTCCTGTCCAGTTGTAGAAACTATGTACAAGCAAGTTGACTCCATGAGCTCCCTATCCACTAGCTGAGATGTGTAGATATTTCTCTTCAATGATCCTCCATGCTGATTTCAGAACAGAAGCATTGTCGCTTATTTAACTGGTAAATTTTTGTGAGCCAATCTTCTCAATAACTTGTAAGATTGCCGCGGCGACTGCAGATGAATTTTGAATGATTCCGGATGTATTTATCGAGGTGTAAAAAAAAGCTTTTGATAGGGCGTTTTTATACAAAAATTCACTATGTGATCGCCTCTTGTGTTAGTCCAGCTGTCAGACATCAGTGTTAAGTTTGTTTCAGAATTCAAAATTTCATTTACAGAAGTAGAACAGTTTGTGTATTGTTTGTTGAGAAGAGATCCTGATAAGGCTTTAGCATTCGGGATGACAGATGCTTACGATGGATTGAGCGACTTAACGAAATCCTTAAAGGCGTCCGATTCGACTAAACGAAATAATATACCCTTACGGTAAAAGAAATTAGCAACTTTGTGTCGATATCATTGTTGAGCTCTTCATTAATTAGTTTATATACACGCTGCGTCGGTGAATCAGAAGTAGACGGAAGTTGCTGAGAATCATTGATTAGATATGGCGATTCATAATTACGCTTAGAAAACAATCTTTTTTCCTCGACAATGGGGTTTAGACATGTTGATCTTTTATGCGCTGCAAGGCGTTCCTTCGACCATTGAACAGTGTTGTTACATGCTAAACAAGTGCAAGAACGCTTCTCTCGATCAAGATTTGTCAAATAATTCGAAATTTTGATGTTTTTCATTTTAAACATTTTGAATGACAAAAATACATGGTTTTTTGATTCTAAATCACTTTAAATTGTAGTAAGAAACACTTACAAAGGTTTACATTGATTGATTATATGTAGCTTTAACTAAAAAGAGACAGATAAGTAATGAAAAACTCGTATAAAGTAAATAATTATGCAAAAATTATTTCAGACACTTGATTCAGATAATTTAAATTTTTCATTTACGTTTAAGTGTCTGCGATTACGTCAGCACCGATGTCTGTGCAGATCTGTGCAGACAAATTATGCGCATATCTGCACAGATGGTGCTGACGTAATCGCAGACACTTAAACGTAAACAAAAAATTTAAATTATCTGAATCAAGTGTCTGAAATAATTTTTTAACGCAGACACATTTTCCGAACCCTACAGTTTTTAATAAATATTTACAAATAGGGAAGTATTTACAACATAAAAATTTGTTAAAATATTAAATAAAATAGCTTTTCTTAGCGTAACTAAATTATGTCCACCACTAAATAATGTATTCAAAGAAATGCCTTTTACAATGAGATGCTAGTTTTAATCAACTTTAAACTCAAAACTAAACCAGGTAAATACAAACAAAGTGATATTTGACAATAATTTTTGTGGCACTGGTTTTAACTGAGATAGGGAAGTGGTTACCCCCAAGAAAATCTTGAGGGTAATTACTCTTACTGTTTTTTTTAGGGGAGGGGGGAAGGGAGTGGTTACCCTACTTCCCTCCCCTTCCTCCCCTCTTCCTTTAATAAAAAACAGTATTCCCAAAAAAACTCTAGGTTCATCACTAATACCAAACACAAAAATCATTTAATTAGTATATAATATGTTGGCTTTAGTAAATATGTGCTGAAAGATTGGTATAATTCAAATTTTTTGTCCACAAACTTTTGGATGTTACTGTATATAGATTAAAATGCAATAGTGTGTAATATATATATACTCACTTAAGTCAAAACTCATTTTTAGCTGATCTATGTACTCATGAAACACAGTTGTCATATTTTTGTTGGCTCGTCTTAATCTGTGACTAATTAAAGCTTTATTTTCTGTTTATAGTAAAAGTTTACACAGAAGTTTCTAAGTTTATTGTAAATAGTTTTAATTTAATTTTATCTTAAATTTGTATCAACTTGATATTAAAATGATAAAACTTAACAAAAAAAAAAAAAAGTCCTGGTTATAAATACATTCCATTTAAAAAAAAGTTAACTGTTTGCTACAATCATTAAGATTATTAAAACAAGGAACTAAAACTTTCTTTACCATTCTGATTATAGCTCAGAAGTGTGAAAAATATTTTAACTGAGGTATGGCAAAGTCATAGTTCATTTTAGGTCAGTCAGAAATTAAACTCTAGTCACAAGATTGAATAAATAAAATAAATACTAAGCTACATTACACTATTCAAATTTTTTTGTTACATTTATAAATAAAAAACATAATTTTTATTTTTATTTTTTTATAATTGTTTGTTTATAAATTTTATTAAAATTCGCTTATCAATTTAATATTTAAGAGAGTACCTTAAATCATTTGATGATCATCATCATTATCATCATCATCATCATCATCATCATCATCATCATCATCATCATCATCATCATCATCATCATCATCATCATCATCGTCATCATCATCATCATCACTTTTCAACTTTGATAACTTTAGATGATAATGATAATAATAATGATAATAATGATGATGCTTTTTTAATAAAAATAGTTAAATTGTATGTTTAGGATCTTAGTGATGTAATTGATCATATAAATATGGCAAATATTGAACCAGTTAAAGGTCGTGATGAATCTATGTCTCAGATAGCAAAAATTTTAAATGCTCACATGGACTCTCTACAATGGCTAGATCAGAACACAAGCCAACTGCAACGAAGAGTTGATGAAGTGAATCAAGCCCTAGATACTCGAAAAAGAGAACATGAACGAACTTTTCGTTATGAATAAAAATAAACAAATTATTGTGCAAGGGGAGATTTTTTATTGGTTTGTAATGTGATCATTTGGTTTTAATTGGATAAGCTAATAAAAAGCCAGTAATTTAATCTCTTAAACAATACATTTGTATTTCAATATTCTTTTGTAAATAACTTATATTTTCTGTCTGAATAATGTTTTATACACTAAAATAAATAGCTTTCATAATGTCTTAAAGTTGCACATTGCAGCAATTTAAAGAACATCTTTAAGTTGCACATTGAGGCAAGAACATCTTAAATATTTAAATTAAGTTGCATCATTTGAGTTACTTTTGTGCCAACATCACATTATTTAAGTTTTGTTGTAATACTAACTTTAAAACATAATAAGAAAATACATGATATTTTCATATTAGAAAAGCAGTTTGTATCATAGCAACCATATTTTTTGATTCTTCTGTTTCATAATCAGATATTTCAGGTAATACGCATTATTTATTGATTATTGATAAAATTTAAATTCCATGTTTTTATTTTTTATTTTTCTATTTTTACAAGTTGTACTGTTTAACATGGCATGTAATTTCAGCAGCATTGTTGTTATTATTATTAATATTATTATTGATTTACATTATTATTGTTATTATCATTATTGTTATTGTTTCCATTTATAAAAAAGATAAGAAAGTTGAAAAATTAAAGAAACATCAGGCATATTTAATTCAGTTTCAACTGTATGATTTTTAATAAATAATACTTGTTAAAAGTTTATTAAGAAGTTTGGTTTTTATTTTTTTTAACAATTTTATTGATATCAAATTTTAACTTGTGATGTTTCTTTAATAAATTTTTAAAAATAAATTTTATAAAAAGGTGTTTTTTTTTAAATATATATCAGTATATACATATGCAAAATTTTTATTATTATTTATTCAAGTTTTCAGTTTTGTATTCATTAAGATGAAAATTGAGAAAATTGAAAGAGATACTTGTTCATATAAAAATGTCTCAGATAAGTTTTACTTTTCGAAGCAAAGAAAATTTGATTTGCAGTATTTTCAACTTTATACTGTTCGTCTATCTGCTATGAGGCAACGAATTATTGATGTTGCTAAAAAAAAATGGGGAAAAGATATTAAAATAATGGAGCTGTCAGATATAAAAGAAGGTGAAGATTGTGTTGTAGTTGGTATATTATTTCGCAAAATGGAGCTTCAACCAAGTATTCTTAAAGAAATAGCACAAGAGGTTAATTTATTATAAAAAAAGTATTATTAAATAGTGTAATGAATTAACTTAAAAAAAGTCTTTTATAATTTTACTAGTTTAACCACAAGTTAAGTAATTATTTAGGAGGGTCTTATGCCATTTTAGGAGGGTGTTATACCATTGCCACCACATGAAAAGTATACTTCAACAGACGACATACTTTATTTAGAAGCTCAGCAGCAGCGTATAGTATTGATAGGAGACATTGAGGTTTCTAGCTCAATCACAGGTCAGCTTATGAATTTTGATAAATTTGGATAAATATTAAGTGGAATTTTTAATTAAATTTTGTGTTTTTGAAATAAAAGTTATAAATTAGATCTATAATTTTTTAGAGGGTTCTTATAATAAGTAAACATATTCATAGTTTAAGTAAATGTTTAAAAAAAGAAAAATTTTAAGATATTATTTTAAGAAATCATAATGAAACTTGTCTACAAACTATTTAAATTTTTATGAAAAAATAATTTTTTTTATAACTGAAAAATGTTTAAAAGTTTATATCATATTATTATACTATTTCATGTTATATATTGGTTGAGATACTGTTAAATATTTAAGGCATAATTAAAAAAAAATTATATTTAAAAATAGCTGTGTTGATCGTTTTAAAGTTGCTTTTGTTAACGTATATTAAATCATTTTTGTTTTCATAGAATTTATTGCAGGTTTTGATTTCATAATTTTGTTAGTTATGTCATTTAGTTTGGATTTTGTATATCATTAATTAATTTTAAACAATACTTATAAATACTACATTTTCAATTAAAAGTTAATAAAAGTTTTTTTTATGGGTTTTTCAAAGCTGAGTGAAAACAATGATCTTTTGTGGATCACCTCAGAAACTACTGAAACTACAGACCTGAAACTACAGAAACTACTGAAACTACAGACCTGAAACTACAGAAACTACTGAAACTACAGACCTGAAACTACAGAAACTACTGAAACTACAGACCTGAAACTACAGAAACTACTGAAACTTATTGACCTGAAACTACAGAAACTACTGAAACTTATTGACCTGAAACTACAGAAACTACTGAAACTTATTGACCTGAAACTACAGAAACTACTGAAACTTATTGACCTGAAACTACAGAAACTACTGAAACTTATTGACCTGAAACTACAGAAACTACTGAAACTTATTGACCTGAAACTACAGAAACTACTGAAACTTATTGACCTGAAACTACAGAAACTACTGAAACTTATTGACCTGAAACTACAGAAACTACTGAAACTTATTGACCTGGCACATATGTGTGAGAAATGCAAGTTCTGAAAATTGTCAAAGTTAGTTTTATACTTCAATTTTTAAGGTAGTAAATCAAAGGAAACAAAAATGTGTGCAAAAGTTGATGTTTTTGTTATCAATATTTTATGTAAAATATACCTCTAAGTACCAATGTTGCTGAAAAAGATCTTAGTGTAGTATTTAGCTCTGACTTGAATCAATGGAAAAATGGAAAAACCAAATTACTCTATGTGCAAGTAAAACTTTGTATCCAAGTATAACTTTGAATATGTTAAAGAATATATTTCTAGGTTTCTAGAAATATATTCTCTATAAAGAATATATTTCTAGTGAATTATTAAAAACTATATAAAAATTTTTTATAGACTGTTAATTGAATCTCTGTGGTCTCCATGTATTAAAATTAAAATAGATATTTTAGAAAAGGCTCAGCATGGTGTTACTAGATTAATATCGCTACTATTAAAGCTGTGTTAGGATTTTAAATAATATAACTATGTTGAATAATGGTATACAGTACTGTAAACATGTTTTAGACCACTTACATTTTTTCAAAAAATCCTGGAGAATTTTTCTCTGATAGTAAAGTTTGTATTTGTAAACTAATTAAAACACATGCATTTCACTCAAAATATGGAACAATAACAAACTTTTTAATGTCAAACTTAAAAAGTTTGTTATTGTTATCATAAACAACTCTTAATATCTACAGCCGATGTTCTCCGGGCAATAGATTCATACAAATTAGTTATAAAATTCTGGGGTATGTTGTGCCATTCTCTTTAAAGTACTTCAGTCTTCTCTTTAAAGTACTTCAATACGCTTGATTATATTATATATATAACTCTGGGGTTACCAGGTCATCAATTCCAGTACTCCTTCCTCTGCCATTTTATTTAAATAATTTTTTGCCAATCAGGAACAATGTTTTGGGTCTATGTCCTGCTGCAGAATAAAATTATGACCTGTTAGTCTCATTCTGGATGGTACAGCATGGTGCCTTAGGATATCCACATATTCCTGGTTAGTATTCCCTCTACTTTGATCAAATCACCTATACTAGATGAAGATAAACTGCCCCAAACTTGTAAAAAAACCTCCTCTGTGTTTAATAGTAGGGCCTAAACACTCAGGCTGATAGGCTTCTCTAATTCTTCTTAGAACATATTGGCATCTTTTTGTTCAAAAAATTTCAAATTGCAACACACCCTCTTAATCCTGATTTTAGTAGGTGGCATCAAATACAAGAAGTTTATTTTTTATTTAGATGAACGCTTAGTCTGTAATCATTATGTCACTTATTATTTTAATAAATAAACAAACAAATTCCTTATGTTCCATCATCAATTTTTGTTTATTTATTCAAAATAGTATATTCTTTCAACCTTTCTTATATATTATTCAACTTAAGTATGCTATAAAAAAAAATGAAAAAAATCAAGTAAATTATCAATATAAACAAGTAATTCTTTGTTCTTCTTTGTAAAACTCAGAATTATAAGACAATTGTATTGAATATAAACTATTTTGTTATAAAATGAAACATAAATAAAAAAATAAGAAAGTTTAAAAAATATTTATAATTCCCTCTTTATAACCCTTATTGTTACAAAAATAAAAGAAATATTTTGCACATTTTATACAAGTACTGACCACTTGAAACAAAATACTGCTGAGTTTTCTCTATTCTTCAATTTTTTAGATTGAGTGTAATAAGGGTGATTCTTTTGGATTTTAAAAATGTTTTGTTAATTTGAGGCAAACTATTGTCTAAATATTTTTTTCTTTTTTTGCATAAAAAGTTGTCAACAGCTTGTTGACAAGTTGTGTAACAGCAATTGTTATTAACTTTTTCCATATTCAGTAGACTCTAATATGCAGTTCAATCTTTTGAAACAAGTTTATAAGACAAGAATTTAAAACTCAAGAAGGTTTAACTTAAAAGAAGCTCAAAGTTCAATACTTGAATTGAGATTTTTTGATATAAGACTGTTAACATAAATTGCTTTTTTTGGGGGGTTAATTTTCTTCTGTATCAAGGTGTTTGAAAGGTAGTGTTTTTATGCAATTTTTTCAAACTCTTTGGCAACTTAAAGACTAATAGCTCTAAGAAATTCTATAAAAGAAAAGATAACAATTACTAAATATTGTTTATCACTAATGTTTTGAGTTGAAATCTCAACTTTTTACTTGTTTTGCATCCTTGTTTGAAGAATAAAAACAATATCTTAAATGTTTGAAGAATAAAAACGATAGTTATGATGTTCATTTTAGGTTGGATTCAGGAATAAGATTTATTTGCGATGTTAAATAATGATTGTCTGCCACTTAATTAAATACATTAGTTTTCAGTAAAACTATTTTATCTAACGATGATGCATTATAAAAATTAGTCTATATCTGTAAGTTTACATATGTTCTCTGGAAATCTATTTTTTTGGTTTTTTACTAAAGGGCTCTAGAATCTACAACTTGTTCTTATAATCACCATTCTCATGTCTGTCTCCTACTGGAAAACTCTGGTCAACTGTATAGAATCGTTGCGTTGCAGAAGCAAATATTGTTTTTGTTTATGTTTTACCTTTATTATTTTACCAAAATATAATTTTTTATGTAAATATATTTCTTATTTGCTAGTATTTTCATACTAGTTGATTCTTCTTTAAAATATTATTCTTCCATTACAAGCCATGCATTCACAAGATCAGCACTTGGAATTAAAACCTAAAAGTGTTGGTGATTTTTTGATAACCTTATTTCTATGTTATGGTGAAATCCTTGTGTTAAAATTTGGTGCTGACCTGATGCAGACTAAAAACACTTTAAGTTTACTGATGCAGGTTAGGTTTGCAGTTTATTGCTGTTCTTATTTTTCTAATTCTAAAGTCTGCAATTTTGTTAATTTTTTTTAAAAAACATTTCAATAACCTTAAAAAAATATCTAAAAGTTTGGTTTAAAATCATTTTGCAATTGCACTATAGTTTCTGAGACTCAATTTTTTGGCATAAATTAATTACTTCAATTTAAACACAAAATAACGAATGATTTATATTTCTTAAGATAGATAACATGTTCTAAATGTGTTATAATTAACTTTTATATGAATAAAATATTATATGATTAATATATTATATGATTAATATATATATATATATATATATATATATATATATATATATATATATATATATATATATATATATATATATACATATATATATATATATATATATATATATATATATATATATATATATATATATATATATATATATATATATATATATATATATATATATATATATATTAATCATATAAACATATTAATAATTTGTATTAAATGCGGTATGCGGTAGTGGTAAGAGCCCCACTCTTGGTGGGAGTCGAACTCTGAACCTCTCGCTTTGTAAGCGAGAGGTTCAGAGTTCGACTCCCACCATGTCCCTGGAAGTACCGCGCTCAACTTAATTTCTCCGCACAGCGGTCTTGCTTGTCAAGGTTCTTGTTTCGGAGTTAAAGAGTTGAGAGAGGGTTGTAAAACGATTTACAAAAAAAAGCTTTCTTGACTGTAGTGGCCCCCTCGGGCCTTGGGGAGGTGAATAATTAATATATATATATATATATATATATATATATATATATATATATATATATATATATATATATATATATATATATATATATATATATATATACACATATTTAATATATTCATATACATTCAATATATAGATATGTTTAGTATATAGTTATATTTTATTTATATCTATTGTAAAGAAATATTATTAAATAATTTCATGTTCAAAAAATCATTTAAATTTCAACTATATTTCGCTATCCAATTTAATAAAATATAAATAGTTAATAGAAATTAAATCCTCATCAGAAGTTTCATTTTCGTTTTTGTCATCGTTGTCACTACTTCCTTTGCTTTTGTTATCATGATATTGCGAGGTATTGGATGGCATTTCATGTTAGTAAACTTATTACCTCAGAAGGATGAAAGAACATTTAACGATTCTGATTTTTTCTGTGCAAATTAATACTGGAAATTTTTTTTAGATTATAACTGGAAAGTTTTATTTAGATGCCCAAGAAGTCCTTACGGTCTTATCACAGAGCATTTAATTGGAAGTTCACGCCTCCTTTCTAACCGATGTTGCAAAACTTGCCCAGAGGTGGGGTTAGAAACAAAAATCCTTTGTTTCTGAGGCAAATAATAGGATCTAAGGTATCTAAAGCTCTATGAAAATTATATTCTAGATTTTTTTTTTCTCTGCTTGTTTAGCGCGAAATTGTCTATTATGCTTATAATTTTGTCTTGTGTCAGACTCTTCTTCACCCTTGCGTCAGACCCTTCTTTCAAATGCTTGGCATGCAGTATTATGCCGTTGGTACTTCCAAAATCTCCTACTTTTGGTTTATCCACGTGAAGGTGTAAATTTTCAAAGAATCATTGTTGTATTTCTTTTTTTTTTACATAAAACAAATTTTTAGCACCCTGAGTTTGCCATTTATACAAATTATATCAATATGACATGTGGACGATGCATTCAAAAAGTTTTTTCTAAGTATGTAGTGAACTAATGTCATACTGTAAATATTAGGTTTAGGCTTAAATGATTCTGTTTTAAATTTCTTCTCTTTAACGAAATCATTGGCAGTAGCTCCACATATTGGACAAGATTGGTTTGAATTTGTTCCAGCTAATATATTTAAAATTTTGCTATCAATTAGCGTCACAAATAAAGTAATTTTAATTTTTTTATTATTAGACAATAAAAATCAATAAAGGCTCAACTTATTTATTTGTCTGACAATATCCTGTTTTTCTTTCAAAATGTGTTCTGTGTATTTCTTTATGTATTAAACTTTTAATGGTCTAGAAAACCGCACAGATTGAGGAGTGTGATTGTTTCATAAGATCCTATTATCTATGTCTATGTGATACAAAAGTTGTTACAAATAAATTTGAATCAGAATGACAGCCAGCGGTATTACATTTTTGTTTATAGGCTGAATGCCTATAAACAAAAATTTACCATCATTATATCATCAGTAAATGTAATTTCTTATTTCAACCAATCTGTATTATTAATTTTAAATGGTACTATCAGATCATTTTGTTCAAAAGAACTGCATGAACAATAAATTTTCTTTTGAATATTATTACTAATAACTACTGTTAAATCATTTTCAACTATTTGATTGACGTGCTCAAAAATACTTTTATCTTTCTTTTTCAGCCATACAATAAATAAATCCTCGTATTTGAAATGGTACTCACTGCAAACAAATAGATATATTTTTAATTAGGACAACTAGGGACAAGTTTTAAAAATTGGAATATATTTCTGAATATTAACAAAATTCAATTGTGTAAAAATATTTTTGAAGAAATTCAGATATTTTTTAAAAGTTAATTTAAAGTTTTAAAAAAAGTAATGAAAGAAGAGAAACTTCTATGTGCTTATTGCTTATATAATTAATATAATAATGTAATATTTTAATTTAATTTAATATTTTTAAAAAGTATATACCAATATAAAAATAATTTACTTTACAGAAACCAAAAACATTAATTATTTAAAAAGTTATTTATTCTTAAATTAACAGCTCACTTTACGCTAACTCACTGTAAACTAAGCTGAGTTAAAAAAATGTTCTCAGCTTAAATTACAAACAAACAAAGCTATTATTTTGAAAATAGACCCTGTTTATTATGTTTTTCGTAAATAAAAGTAACTGTAGGTTTTTTTTATAGATTGAAAACAAATAAACTTAGCGATTGTCTTGGGAGATGTTAGTAAATATGTTCTGTTTTGAGAATAGATAATGTGCATAATATTTTGCAGGACACAAAACTCTTTGTAAAATCTATGGTCATCTTGTCAATAAACATTTCATTATTATGTGCCAGTCTAAATGTATTAATGATTAATACATTTCCCTGTCTAAATGATTAATACACTTGGAGTGGCAAAACAATGTCAATGTTGACTTGTGACTTTAATATTAATGTATATATATATATATATATATATATATATATATATATATATATATATATATATATATATATATATTTATTTATTATTTATTTTAATTCACCTCCTCAAGGCCGAGAAGGCCACTACAGACGAGGAGGCTACTTATTTGTGGCTATAACCCTCTCTCAACTCTATAACTCTGAAACACGAACCTTGACGAACAAGGCCGCTGCGCGGAGAAACGAGTTGAGCGCGGGTACTACCAGGGACGTGGTGGAGATCGAACTCTATGATAATAATATATATATATATATATATATATATATATATATATATATATATATATATATATATATATAAATATATATATATATATATATATATATATATATATATATATATATATATATATATATATATATATATATATATATATATTTATATATATATATATATATATATATATATATATATATATATATATATATATATATATATATATATATATATATATATATATATATATATATATATATCAGGGCTCAAATTAACGCAAAAAAAACTAATCGCGAAAAAAAAAATTTTTTTACCCTCTCTCTCCCCCCCCCCCTCCTTATACCTTGCGCCGCTTTGCGGTAATGGGAGGGGGAGGTAAGTTGCGTTAGTATATAATTGTAAGTTTTGTACGTAATTGTTCTATTTTTAACATATTATCTCTCATATTTAAATATAATCTTATCATTTTCTTGTTTGGCTGAGTTTAAAATAGTGTAAGTTACTGTTATTATTTACAACTTAAGTTATAACTTAAAGTTTAAGTTGCAGTTGTAATAAGCAATAACGTTTTTAATACTATTAAGATATTTCTTTAAGTATATTTTTACTTAACATGATACTTAAAAAAATAAAAGTAGAAAAGTAAGAGAAAAAGCAACATTACAATATCTAAACCACTTCAATTACTCAAAGAAAACTATTTAATACGTTCATGCTGACGTTAAAACACGTGTTAATTTAAAAAAGTATTTAATTGTTAAAAGCTATAAAACAACATTAAAACAAACTGCAAAGTTGTTTTTAAAAATATAAAGAGCCTGGAATAATGTAAAACAAATTCGTGACGCTGTTTTGTTTTGATTTATACAGTTTATAAAACAAAACTTCTTATTTGCGCCTATAGACCTATACGAGTTTGTAATCTATAGACCAAACGAGTAAGATCAAAGCAAAAAAACATTAGATACCACATCTTGTATAAATTATCGTTTCCTGATCGAGCGTACTATTAAAAATGTAAGTATAATTAAGTTTTTCATTTTTCAAAACATCAGTTTAAAAAGGTTTTTAAACTGATGTTTTCATTCAATTTTTTTTTATTCTAATTGTTTTCCAAAAAAAAAAGTGAAACAAAAAATTTTGTTAAATAAATCAAATTATATTAAGTGTAAGAATATGCTTAAATTATTTTTTTAGAAAAAAATTTTTTCAAACAGAAGTAAAATAATTTATTAAATTTAATTTAAAATTTTTATAATTTTTATTTTAACTTGCAATTTGCAATCACAGCTTTGATGTTTGCAATAGAATGTTCCTACTTTTAAAACTATTTTCAAGAAAAAATATATAATTCAAAATGTTAACAAAATTTACGATTTACGAAAAAAAAACTTTCATCTTCATTTTCCCATCAAACTTTTTTTAAATTTTTAAATTTTTTTTTTCAATTTCAAATTTCAATCACAAAATTATTTGAATAAGTCAATTTTAAGGCTAAAGTTCTCTTGTTCAAATAGATTTCTTTTTAATTAAAATTCCTGAAAACAACTTGCGTATGTTTAAGTCTAGATGTCGCTATAAATAAAATGAAAATATAAAAAAATGGTGTCACGTTTTTCATATTCTATTGAACAATTTTTGTTAAAATAACTAGTTAAAAGTTTATATTATGTTTTAACAACATGTAAGACTTTTGAAATATGTCTATGGCTAACTTTTGCGAGTATATTAAATAAATTAATATAATTGTTAAATTAATACTTGAGTAACTGTCTTAAGTTACTATCTTATCTTAACTGGTTGTTTTAACTTAAGTTATAAGTTAATTTACTGTGATATACTCTATCCATTCAGTAAAGTTAACTAAATATAACTTCAATAGTTTCAATGTTGTTAAAAGCAAAAAACGTTAAAGCAAAAAAGTTGCTGGTTTCTATTAGTACAATTTTACTAATAGAAATTTTATTTAATAAAAACGAATTAATATATATTTTATAATACTTAAAGTAGTAAAAATAATTATATAAAATAGTTTATAAAATAATAATTTAATTCATTATTAATAAGTTAATTTGGAGCAACATTTTTTTTAAAAAAAGATAAAAATGCTGTTTTGTTAAAAAAAATAGAACGAAGAAAAAATTCTGTTTAACTTTTGTGTTTTTAATTTGCTACTAAGCAGAGAGCTAAAGTAATTTAAATTAAAAAGTGCTTTACGTTGAATAAAAATCTCCTCGTGAAAAAGCAAATGATCATGCTTCTATTCAAAAGACAAACTTTGGGTGACGTACTTTACTATGAAAACATTACTTTTTAAGAATTGCCAAAAGAAAAAGCTAAATTAGAAAAAAAGTAAATAAACAACTAAAAAGTAAACCAATTGCGAAAATATATGTTTTAAGAAAAAACTAATCGCGAAAGTATAAAAAGCAATCACGATTTGCGATATATATATATATATAATATATATATATATATATATATATATATATATATGTATATATATATATGTATGTATATATATATATATATATATATATATATATATTATATATATATATATATATATATATATATATATATATATATATATATATATATATATATATATATATATATATATATTAGGGTGTGTCAACAACATTTTTCAAAAATGTCTAATGATACCCCCTAAATGTGTTCTATGTAATAAAGTAATACTGAATTAAAAAAATTTTTAGGGGTTGCTCAAGACCCTTAAACATTAGATGGGTACCTAGTATTTTGAAAAAAAAAGTTCTTTAAAAGCATATCATGTTGGGTCTCAAAAGAAGTACATTTTTATAAATATTTCAAAAATAATAATCATTTGCAATCCGTTGCCAAATTAGCATCTTCTAAAGTTGCATCTCTTTATCGAGCTCGACACTCTCTTACTCTGGATTCTATTCTCTATCTCTATAAATCTCAAATCTGGCCTTGTATGGAATACTGTTGCCATATCTGGGGCGGATCTTCTAATGATGCCCTTTCTCTTTTAGACAAGGTGCAAAACTCTGGATTCTATTCTCTATCTCTATAAATCTCAAATCTGGCCTTGTATGGAATACTGTTGCCATATCTGGGGCGGATCTTCTAATGATGCCCTTTCTCTTTTAGACAAGGTGCAAAAGGTCTTAGTTGGACCTGCTCTTGCAGCCAAACTTCAACTATTATCACATCGCATAATGTCGCTTCTCTTTCTCTTTTCTACAAATACTATAATAGGCACTGCTCTAAAGAGCTAGCATCTCTTGTACCATCTACTAAAATTCATTCTTGTGTTACTTGTCATTCAATTAAATCTCATCCTTTTTCTGTGACTGTTTTTAGGTGTTCCAAAAACTCTTATTCCTCTAGTTTTTTTCCTTGAACATCAGTTCTTTGGAATTTGCTTCCTTCATCTTGCTTTCCTGATTCATATAATTTGCAATCTTTTATGTTGTCTATCAATCGTTATCTTGCTTTACAATCTTCGTCTTTTCTCTTTCAGTAACTTTTAACTCTAATTAGTGGTTGCTTGCAGCCTTGTTGAAAACAAAAATGTTTAAAAAATTTTTTTTTTTATATGATTACTAGTTTATATTTTTTTGCTTTTTTTAAATAAACTTTTTGAATTTGTATTTCCATACATTTTTTCTATTTTTGAAATTTTTATAAAATTTCACTTTTTTTGAGACCCAACATGATATGCTTTTAAAGGACTTTTTTTTTTTAAATATTAGGTACCTGTATATATATATATATATATATATATATATATATATATATATATATATATATATATATATATATATATATATATATATATATATATATATATATATATATATATATATATATTATAGATATGTATATTTTATATATAAGTATTTTTTGATATGATTGAATATAATAATAATAATTTTTATAAAGTGAGTTAAATAATTATTTATTCAATTATTTTTTTGCTTTATTTTAGGAAGTGTAGTTGCTGTAAGAGGACATGAAGATAGTTCTGGAAAGTTTGTTGTTGTGAATTTTTCCTATTGTGGTTTGCCTTATTTACCCTGTCCTAATATTGATGCCTGTTTAGTGAAAGAGGATCGGTAATAAAGACATAAATAAAACTGATCATACAATAAAAGATTTTTAATTGAAAAAAAGTATAATACTTTTAATTTGTTTAGTTTGAATTCAATTTTTTTTAGTTATTTGCTGTTAACATCAGGGTTAGGTATTGGAGATTTATCTGAGAATTGTTTGTTATTACAAATTGTTATTGATCTCGTTTCTGGAAAGCTTGGAAATGAGCATGTATTAGTTTATATATTTTTTATTTTTTTTCATTATAATAATTTATATATATATATATATATATATATATATATATATATATATATATATATATATATATATATATATCAGGGGCTATTTTAGACTGTTTTCGACAATGTCGACCATATTTAAGTGCCAATTTGGGCGCGACCCAAATTAAATTTTTTTAAATTTAAAAAATTTTTTTTTACTTTTTTTACAATGAATTTTGTTTGTTTTTTTTTGTGAAAAAATGCCAATTTTCCGCCAAATATCTCTGTGAGGGGAGGGGGAACGCCTCCTTAATTTTATATATATATATATATATATATATATATATATATATATATATATATATATATATATATATATATATATTAGGGTGGTTCAAAAAACAACTTTTTTAAAAATAGTCTCCTGCTCTTAACTAAATGTGTTCTATATAATACAAAAACACTAGGTTTAAAATTTTTTTGAACAAAAAATATTTTTTGGGGTGCCTCATGACCCTTAAAAATTTGACGGGTCCCTAATATTTTGAAAAAAATAGTTTTTCTAAGGTTTGTCAACCTGGTACTCAAAAGAAGCGAAATTACATAAAAACTTGAAAAATAATAATTAATTTACATAAAAAACATGTTTTAATAAATTTTTTTTAAAAAAAACTTAAAAATGTTGACTTTTTTTATTATAACCTTAAAAACAATAGTTTTTAGGCAATTATGTCTGAAAAAAATATTTTTATGTAAACTGATTATTATTTTTGAAGTTTTTTTATAATTTCGCCTCTTTTCAGTACCAGGTTGACATACTTTTAAAAAACTTTTTTCAAAACATTAGGGACCTGTCAAATATTTACGGGTCTTGAGGCACCCCAAAAAATATTTTTTATTCAAAAAAATTTTAAACCTAGTATTTTTGTTTTATATAGAACACATATAGTTATGAGCAGGAGACTATTTTTAAAAAAGTTGTTTTTTGAAC